>JALJCO010012951.1:0-141584 GCA_023101725.1 Atherinomorus stipes | reverse complement strand
GGCTTTAAAAGAGCCTGCTTCGGAGTAGCGGCTAAAAAGTTTGTAGGAACTGAGGTCCGAGGTCCCTAATTCCTATATGTCCGAATGTGCAAAAAAATGGCCTGGTTCCCCGAAAAGGTTATAGGAACTCCAAAAGGTTCCTACAGTCTGAAGGCGCGTTTTTATCTCAACCCAGTTTGTATTGCTCAGTATGTAAAAATGTAAATAAAATAATGGTCAAAGAAGTTAAAACGGCTAAACTTCAAACATTTTATCTGTAAAATGCCACATGCAGCAGTTATATTAACACGTGTAATCATGTTTATATATCATAATGCAGTATGGAACTGGAGAAGCTTTATTGAAGTGGGAAAACAGTAGAAGGATTTATAGAGGCTCTGACTTTTCAGTAAGACATCAATATCATCTGTAATAGCATTATTGTGGTATTTTGGAAAATGTATTGTGATATTTTTTGGGCAATATCACCTGCCCCAGAGCTTGGTATCGCTAACATATTTTCAATACTGATATCGATCCGATACCTTGACTTTGACACCGGTTCCTTAACAATACTCTTTTTGGTATCATATTTATAAAATCAACTTTAACAAAAAGAAAATTGCATTACACTCTATCAACAAATATTGAGTTTTATTTTTCAGCTTTAGCTTTCTTCAATTCAAAGCAGTATTCTAAGATTAAAATATGAATAAATCTTTTTCAGTGCAAATGATTAGTTGCACACAAGTGACAAGTCTGTGTCAAGTGCTCATTGTTGCACACTAAGGTCCTTTAAATCTTACAGAAGCTTCATGTGACAGTTCTTAAAGACAACTAACAGGTCTGCTTTTTCAAATTTCTTGTCCTCCTCAAATCAGGGTGGATAGGATGGGTAAAGAAAGAAATAGCCTACATTAATCAAATAAATTTAAGATTTTTATTGGGGCCTTTGAAATTAATGTGCTGATGTGAGATTAATCTGTAAACTTAACTTGTTAATTTTCTAAACAATTAGGGTGTTACTCATGCCATATTAAAAATCCCAATCTGGCCAGATTCTGACAGTTTCGGCAATTGCACTGAAAGACAAATCATGTTTCAATAGCGGGTACTACTGAAGCATTTTGGTCTGTGCCTAAAGAGAACCAAAGTTCGGTATCCAGTCCTAATGGTCACCTTTCACCACATCAGCCTATCAACACTCAGTCACGTGGTTGGATCTATGTTGTGGTTCTGATGTAACCTGGACAAGTGATCTTTTACCTTTGATTAAGGCCCAATCCCAATTCTCTTTTTTACCCCTACCCCTTACCCCTTCCCCTTGGCCCTTGCACTTAAAACGAAGCTACAAGGGGTAGGGGTGAAAGTCAACCCCTTCAAATTGGGACACCCCTTCAAGAATCACATACGTCATCAGTGATTCCGCCGGCTTGTGTGTAAGCAGATGTGCGCTGAGCTGTTGGCGCAAATCTGGAGAAATCAAGCCGTCTACAGCTGTGGATTAACGTTAACAAGCAAATTCGATTTTTGCATGACATCCCTGCCTGTGTTTTATCCCATGAAGACCAGCAGCGATGCTGCGAATTTCTTATTGATCATCTAGATTATCAGCGCTGCAGAGCACCGCTGGTTTTCAGCCTGGTAGCGTTTATATAACTGAAGCGTCAATGTAGTACTCGCGATTTTTCTTCATGTGCATTTTGCAAAAAAAAAAGACCGTTAAACATTTAAACAGCATTAAACTAGACTATATAATGGTTTTCACACTTTTTAAACTTTATTTATGGAGAAATATTTACATTTGTGGATGTTTTTGGACTCAGTAGCAGCCATCGTCCCAGTGATTTTCATACCCCTTCGTTTGAAGTGTGCTCTCGAAAAATCTTCGTTTGAAGGGGTATATAGCCCTACCCCTTAGCCCTTCCCCTCCATCCTACAGGTATTGGGACACCCCTACCCCTACACATGAACGCGCAAAACGGAGGGGAAGGGCTAAGGGGTAGGGCCAAGGGGTGAAATGGGATTCACCCTAAGCCTCTGTTTTTAGGGTAAGATAGGTCAAGGTCAAGGTAAGTTAATACCCGAAGGTTTGATTTGTTTTGCAGTATAAAAGGTTGGCCATCCTTAGTACAAAGCAGGTAACATTAAACAGTAAAAACAAAAAACACACAAGTACAAACAACAAACACCAAAAAAGGTTAGGGCCATGTGAGGTTAGATAGGAAATTTAATTAGAAGTTCAGTGATAAAATAATAATAATAATAATAATAACGATAATAATCAAGAAGGAAAAATAAGAAAAGTTGATCAGAATTACCATGAAGAAATGTCAAGACAGAAAAATTCTCCGTTACTTGAAGCCAAGGTCCTAAGAAAAGCTGCTGTTATAACCTTGTTCCACATCTGACAATCCCCCCTGCCCTAGTGAGAGGGGAAACTTATGAGTGAGAGGAGACTGTTTATCATTCAGGTCTTTGAAAGTTTATGCATCTACAGAATAGCCCCTTTCAGACTTTCGCTGGAAAGTGGTAGTAGTGCAGACTTTGTACTTTATATCGTTTGCATTCAGACATACGTTCCGGTCTTTTACCTCGAGGATGTAGAGGGCATGTACAGGCTGGACTCCATGTCATAAGAGCAGAAATGTTGGTTGAACGCACAAGAAAATGTTCTGGACAGGGTTGAAGGGAGACCAGGCGCTTTGTGACATTTCCCGATGTCTGAAAACGCCCAGGATGCAATGCGTCCGCAAGGAAGTGGCATGTTTGAAAAGACGAGTCCAGTTGAAGAGTGGATGGACTTTACCACTCATGTTTTGCAATGCAAGTCTGAAAGTGGCTTATGTAACAGATTGCTGCCCAATTTTATTATCAATTTCAAAGACCCAGGCTTTCCAGTTTCCTGACCGATTTCCAAACCTAAGCCCTGAAAAACATATCACCTTTTCACAGGATCATTCTAAAACAACCAAAGTCTTGTCAGATTAAATATTGAAGTCAGTCCACGTCCTATTCTGGCATCACCCTGTGGAACTGACCAGCTTTAATGTGATAACATGAATTAGGTTGGCCATGCACCACATAAATCTTCAGAGAGGTTGAAAATATTCTCCTGTAAAAGTTTACCCAGCAGCTTGTTATGAGAGTTAATATTGTGCTTGATCTTGAAATGCATTAGTCAATGTCTTCTCTATAGACTCATCAAAGTTGTCAGACCTGCCTATAAGGAAAAGGAAAAATCTTTTACAGTTAATATCATTAGAGTAAACAGCATCATGAAACATGGCAGTGCCTGTGTCCGACTGAAAAACCTGCTGGAAGGAAACCAAACAGTAGCGGGACTTTTGACGTCAGGTAAGAGTCAAGCAATGAGTCAAGTCACATGTTCTGTGCAGAAAAAGCATATAGATTTTCCCTGCATGGGTGATCCTTTGTGCCCAACATGCAAGTCTCCCTTGACATCCAGAAATCATTGATGAATGCTCTCAACTCCCCTCACGTCACAATCCCACCACTCCTGGTTCCAACTCTGAATTCACACAAACCCTTTACAGAAGCAGCAACCACTGCTGCACAAAAGGCTATTGTTAAGATTTGTGCTATTTTTTTTTCTCAATCTCCTTTCTCTTATCACTTGGTCATAATTCTGACTACGCAACAACTTCCACATTAACGTGAGCGCATGTAGAATCCATATTTCCTTCCGTAAATGTCTTCTTTTGCATTCGTGGGCCACTTCAGGGCCATGATTCACACTGAAGTGTGATGGAGGTCGTGTTTAAATGATACTTGAACAAACATGCATTAAATCTGGTTTCTGTAAAGAATTGGCATGAAGGATTGAGGATTATGACTGCCAGCTATCCAGTACATCCAATCCTGGCTTCTGTGATACAATGTTTACCTGAAATATAATGTACCTGAATTTTTTCATCCCACAAAACCTCCAAATGTAATGAGTTACCCTGTGTTTTTTGTTGCTGTTTTTAAATTTTTTGCAGGTTGGGAGAGTCAGCTTTTGGAGACAGGATTTCTGGCTATTTTCCTGTGTCCACTGTGGACTTTGTCCCAGGTCCCTCGCTGTTGTTCCCCCTCCCTTATTTGCATTTGGACCTTCAGATGGCTCATTGTTCGCATCATGCTGGGCGCTGTGAGTAAACACAATAGAATACCATTACATTGCTAGAATAACTTCAGAATTCATTAAATTTGAGACCAAAGGGATTTTAGACTAGTTTGCAACCAAGCAGTAACCTCCAATGGTCAACTGTGAAGCCACCCAGATATTCGAAATATCTATAGTTCTTTCTTCATCCGCTAAAGGCCGTCTCCAAAACAGTGTTTACATCCTGGTTCAAAAATTATTTGGGGTTTACTAGATTAAGTTTACCTTCATGTCAACTGTGATGGGGGAGGGATGACTCATCCGTTTTTATGTTTTTTAATCTTGAAATTACACATAATTAGGAGCGTGTCCCTCTGATTGATAGGTGTCAGTCCTCAATCAGCTGTTTATTAAAACTATCTGTTCAACCTCGTAACTACTGAAATCCGGAGGTGACGACTCTGTTTCAAGCATCTTCACTTTAATTCCACCTGCTTTGAATGTCTGACCAATCACACAATACTGCTTAGAGCCCCATGAGAATAGAGTTCTGCTTGGCCGAGGGGTCGAGAACAAGTCACAAGATGTCCTCAATCACGTCTGCGAGAACAAAAGGAACTAGAGGAAAGCTCTTGCTTCTCGTGAAGTATTTAACAAGCTTTAAGCATGAGCTTTCAGAGTTGAACTCCTTTCCACAAAGTGAAAGAAATATTTCTTTAAGTGCAAACAGTGTGTGTAAAACTGTATCTTAACTACGACTCTGCAGAGTCTAAAAAGTGCAAACACAGAAACCAATTTGGTTTTCAATTAACAGTCTACAACAGAGATCCTCAGTCCTGGTCCTTGAGGGCTGGTGTCCTGTGTATTTTTATGGTTTCTCTGCTGCAACACACCTGACTGAAATCGATCTCAGACAAGTCTGAGTCTGACTCAGAAGTATTGTTGTGGGGAGACCATGAAAACATGCAGGATATCGGCCCTCGAGGACCAGGACTGAAGATCCCTGGTCTACAACATGCTTCTACAACTTTATTAAAAGGCATAAATATCTAGTAGTAAACCAGGGATCAGTCAGTGGAGCTTTGAGCGTTAAATTTTGAGTTTGGTTCACGGAGGGGGTTTCCTACTCTGTATCTGGGAGCAGAGAAGCTGCTGCATGTGGACCAAACCTGTCTGTTATAGAAGGAGGGAGAGACCTGCGAGATCATGTGCTGAATAAACAACATGTGCTTTCACATCAGTCTCCAAAAGTTTCCAATACCACCAGAAAAAGTAACTAGACTTGTTGCTACTCGCTTTTTTTGACAGAAAAAATGTCACTAAAGGGTCTGAAAACTTGTGAAACATAATGACAAAGTTGCTAAGTTGGCAACATTGCTAGACTGCTGCTGCTGATCTCTTTTTTTGTGAACGTCTGACAGACCAGACGTTGCAAAGGTGCATTACTGCCCTAACCCTAAACTAAACCTAATTGTAACGTAAACTCTAAAACCAAATCTTGACCATCAAAAATGGGTTTTTCCTAGGCATTTTCAGTGAGGCCTGGCCAGAATGTCCTCACTTTCCAAAAATGTCCTCACTTTGTTGGTTAGAAGAGCAAAATGGTTCTGACAGTGTAGGAAGTCTAGGAACACACATATATACACAGGTTACCTGCTAGACAACTTTTCACTTAAACAAGAAATATTGTCACCAGTTAATCTTGCGAGATCTCATCTAATTAATTACCTTTAATTGATACCATCATTAGCATAACTGGTTGTTTTTCATGCAGTCCTCACATTGTGAAGCAATTGTCACTAGCAGTGAACTGTGAGGATAATGAGGTGTTAAAATACAGAAGTCTCTAATTAGAGTTTAACCAAATAGATGGGCTCACTGTGAAAAACATTAAACATGCTACAGTCTCAGTTTCCTTCCAAATAAACAAACCTCACACATGGATCTCAGTTGTATCACTGTATGATCCGCTTAACCAAACCAAATATGTACATGAAATCTGCTATATAAAATGTATTTTTTGCCTTTGTGCAGAATGGAGAGCCCATACTACTGGTGTTGCCAGAAAAAAACAATACTGCGTGTGCCAAATTTATTTTCAACAGTGTTACACCTCCACTAACATTCAAAAGATTGCATCTCTCTCAAATACAACAGTACTTTATTAACAAGAAACATCTCCACACGATGTGTGCGCTCCATCAGTAATTGTCAACAGTAGTTCACAGCAGGTCCAAACATTCACGTATGTGACACACTCTCAATAAATCAATGACAAAGTCATAGAAAAATCAAACTTTGTGTTTAAATAAAAACACTGCAACATAACAGACATTGCGTTCAATGAGATGAACAAATATAACACATTCAAGCACGTACTCATGCACTCAGCCATAACTATCCACATTACGCATGATCATCAAAGCTAGTTAACCATCTGAACACACCTATTGGGCGCAGAGTAGACAGTAGCTGCTTTTACATGGACCCAAATAGACCGATTGCTTTCGGTTTAAAAGCTCTTTCGGAATTAAAATGATCCATGTAAACAGCTCTTTCCGAATGAAAAGCCACCCCAAAAAAATTTTCTTACGGTTTCACAGGTGTAGAATATTCCTTTCCCCAAACCGAACGGGGTATCATGTAAACGCTGAATCGGAAAGTTGTGAGGTTGCGCTCTTAAAGCTCATGCTTTGACGAGACGTCAACGTGAAACAAGTGATGTTTCCTCACTTTGACAGATGGCTGTGAACAACGTAATTCCCTGGACAGCGAGAAAGTTTGTTTTTAATTCAAACTCTGTCTCTACAGCTTTTCCTCTTGGTTGTTTCCAGTAGGAGCTCATGAGGATCAGCTGCTGCTTCATTAACGTCCTGCAGAAACCACAACGACTGTGACGATCAGCTGTTTGTGGACCTCCGTCTTTAATAAATAACGTGATTTACATCATTCTGCGCATGTCAGGCAGGATTATTCTGAATGAATATTGGCGCATGTACATGCCAGATCAGAATGAATTAGTTCCCATGTAAACAGCTGCCCTGAAATCCTCAATCAGAAAGATTTCATTCCGAAAAGGAAAAAAGTCTCCATGTAAACGTACCTACTGATGTTGCTGTGCACTGCGCAGCTCTCAATTTATTATGTGTGCGATTTTATGTGGTTGCCGTGTTTTCCAACATGCGCTCTGTCGGCGGCACTGATGGAGCGCACACCTGTGAGGTGTTTGTTTGTATAGGACACACTTTATTTCACTTTATGGCAGTTTTTTAAAATAGTGTCACTGGGTTGGCTGGACTTTGCTCTCGTGGCCAGCAGACTGTGGTCAGCCTGATGTTTTTGGCCCTTTTTGGCACTGGGTGCGCTGTGCGCAGTGGATGATGCACCTTGTGGAAGCAACGGTGTCTAGTTTCTCCACAAGCTCTTTTTTAAAGATGAGCAGCGAGACGCTTTTCAGCCTCTCTGTCCACATCCTGGATTTAATCCTGTTTAGTTGCAACTGAAAACAGGCTCCACAGAGCAACTGGAACAGGCAGCATTACCAGAATACACGCAAACAGTTCATGTTGGGATAAACATCTTTGTCAGATGAGTCCAAAACTTCAATAATGGACGGGAACTGATGTCCACTTTCCATTTCATGAGTGACCCAAACAATCAATTCAGAGGCCTCCAAACCAAGTGACTGATTGACAGCTGTTTGTCCCCCCCCCCCGTCTCGTGTTGTCTTTTGGGACACCATGTGATGATCAGACAGTTGTCTGTCTGGTGTCATTCTTGTAGTGTGACCACTCACGAGAGACAAGACACCGTCCGATTTTATGACACATTGTTTATCTGGCATAGCGACCGTTGTTGAACGATGAAAAAAATCGTGTAGTCTGATCCTGGCTTAATAGTGTCATCCTCGCCACCTTCTCACTGTTAATGAACAATGTCTTCCATTCTCGTTTAAACGTTCCATAAAGAACATTTAAAGGGTTTGCTCTTCCTTGCTTATTTTCTATCTTTACACAAACAAGTGCAAGTAATCAATGCAACAGATAGTTGTGTTTTCTGTCTTTTTCAGGGTCTTATTAAAATCAGGGGCGACAAATGCTGGAGAGACCTTACATGCATGGACTACCACTATGAGGTGGGTCTTATTGGTTTAATTCTTTTCATTTTATATCACATTGTGAAGTTTGGCTATTATAGTACAAATCTGATTGCTGTTGAGCTCCCTTTTGATGATTACAGTAGATGTTTTAGTAAATTATTGTTTTAGATCAGGGGTGTCCAAAGTTGGACCTCAGGGGCCACTGTCCTGCAGGTTTTTAGTGTTTCCCTGCACCAACACAGCTGACTCAAACTAAATGGATCAGGCAGCCTGAAAATGTGCACAATGACTCAGCCACTTGAATCAGCTGTATTAGGGCAGGGATACACTATACAAATATTTCACAGGGGATTTCAACTCAAGACAGGTTGGACACTACATACATCTGTTCAAGTGTTTATCACGTCCAACCAGCCAATCACATGGCAGCATCTAGTCACATGGTGAAGACAGCTTACTGAAGTTCCCCCTGCGTAAGATGGTGGCCGAGCTGACGTATCGCTCCAATGGACAGCAGCGTCGGAGGCGGCATCTAGTGATATCTATGGGCTACACTGCTTAGAGCTTGATGCGTTGGAAGCATGTGCTGTCATAAATAGACCCGACACCGCGACGAGACGCTAATGACTTCTGGTGTGCCCGGTGTGGAGTTAAACCATCGACTGAAACGGCCTCATAGCAAGGCAGCACCACACACAGAACACGGAGCACACGGACCCGGTGTGAAAGTCTGCCAGCAAAAAAAACGTCATATTTTATTGGTCGCACATGCACGAGTGCATGAAAAATTTACTCGCTCCGGCTCACATTCTAGTCGCAAAATACGACCATTTGGTCGCAGTCTGGAGCCCTGGAGTCCCTGTGAGGAGGCAAGCTGCAGCATTTTGAACCACCTGAAGTCATGACAAATATTTTTGAGAAATTCCAAAGTACAGTGTCTTGCAGTTGTCCAACCTAGAGCTGATGAAAGCATGGACAGCCTTTTCCAGACCACCATGGCTCAGGAATTGCTTAACCTTGGCTGGCAGGTGGAACTGAAAGAAACGGGCTTGACAACGGAGGCAACCTGTTTGTCCACTTTCAACCAGCTGCCCATTTGACCCCCAGGTTCTTAATGGCATGCTTGAAGTGGATGGCTGCAGCTCCCAAACCCTGGGTTAGTTGACCTACTGAAGGGATCTAATGGAATCCATTCTTTTTTATTTTCATTAATGTGAAGGAAGGTTTATGTCCTTCAAATAGCTGTGGATGGAGTCCAAACTCACTATGGAGTTTGACCATTTAGTAAAGCAGATTTAGTTCTGAGTTGAGACCTGAAACCGGATTAAAACTTCTCAAACATGCTTTGTTTCCAGAAATGACTGTAACTGACAAATATCATCTATTCCAGAACTTTTGATAGAAATAAAAAGATGGAATATAGGTCTGAAGTTGGAAAGGACAGCAGGGTCAAGACCAGTTTAAGGGCGCATTCACAAAGCTTTTTTGATTCGAATCAGAGTTTGTTTGCTCGGAAAGTCCGCTTTGTTTGGGTGAGTTGTGAATGCGCAAACGGACTCTGATCCGCAACAAACAAGCAGACTTGGTCCACCTACAAACGCGGGTCTCGGTCCGATTCAAGTGGACCAAATACAGGAAGTGGACTACAAACTGCTGCTTCCCGCATTTGGTTTAGCATGCTTTTGTGGGTAAAACTTTGGGGATTGTGGGTAAACACTACTACAACAAACACACATGTGGGACTGCAGTACTTCTAAGAATGGCTCATGGTCAGATGTGGAGTGACAAGGAAGTAAAAGCTTTAATCGATATTTGGTCTGATGAAAGCATAGCCCAGCTTCTTGTAAGAGCACACATGCACACGTGCATGTGGAGGAAGCGGAAGTTGTGAGAACTTTCTTGTTCGTTGAACACACTCAAAAATAGAGGTACCAATTTGTACTTAAAAGGGTACAAAGCTTGTTGCTGGGGGTGTTCTTTTTTGAAAGACATTTCTGTACCCTTCGGTCCTGGTCCATTTTTGTACCTGATCAAGCTGTATGAGTTAATAAAGTACAATTAAACCAATTAAAAATGATGAATAAAAGTCAATAAAATGGAGATTATGACAACAATCAAAGATGCTAATAATAAATAAATAATTATTATATAAATATTAGGCCAAAGACATAATTATACATGTAATTATTAATATGATTATTATGAAAAGCATAATATAATAACTATGATTATACTACTGTTTAGAAGGACTACTATTTATAGTTATAGGGGATTATCACGCTTCCGTGTTCCGAACTTCCGGTTTTAAACAGTTAGACGGCCCACTTCCGGTCCAGTTCAACGTCCCTGCTTTACTTCGTAGATAACGTGAATAAACGCCAACCCTACTGAAATTTTCACGGATTCCAGACTGAAGTGATACTGAGGAGGAAGTGGATCAAAGCGATTCTCCAGAGTGAAGGGCCGAACTTTATAATAAAACAATGTAGCATGTTTGTTTGCCGCCGGTGGGGCACAACACCGGCATGCTAGCATTAGCCAGCTAGCGTTTACCGACATGCTTAACTTTGTGCGTCTTAAAACACACATACATCTGAAAATCGGGTCTGTACCCCCCATTTCCAGTGGAACAACTGGGGACTGCCAAGAAAGGAGACGCTTTCAGATGCTTGTGTGTTTTCAGCAGCACAAAGTTAGGCACGTCATCAACCTGGCTAATGCTAGTCTGCTAACAGTAGTCCGCCAGCTACTACTCTGTTAAACTTTGTAAATCGGATAAACGCCAATGCCAAGTTTTCATTCCAGACTGAGTGATGCTAAGGAAGAAGTGGATCAAAACGACCGATTTGCCACAGTGGAGGACCGAACTTTATAATAAAACGACACACGTTTGTTTGTGGCCGGCAGACTATACAGTCGTGTCAGCCTGTAAGCATTAGCCAGCTTGATGACGTGCCTAACTTTGTGCGGCTGAAAACACACAAGCATCTGAAAGCTTCTCCTTTCTTGGCAGTCCCCAGTTGTTCCACTGGAAACGGGGGGGGGGGGGGGGGGGGGGGGGGGGGTACAGACCCGATTTTCAGATGTTTGTGTGTTTTAAGACGCACAATGTTAAGCACGTCAGTAAACGCTAACTGGCTAATGCTAGCATGCTGTGAAGTGCCGGTGTTGTGCCCCACCGGCGACAAACAAACGTGTGTTTTATTATAAAGTTCGGCCCTTCACCGCGGCGAATCGATCGCTTTGATCCACTTCTTCCTTAGTGTGACTTCAGTCTGGAATGAAAACTTAAGTATGTTTGGAGTTTATCCGATTTAAACAGTATAACAGAGCAGGAACGGCTGTCGTTAACATGGCCCGGAAGAGGAAGTGTCCAAATACTGGGAAGTTCCGGTAAGCGTGATAATCCCCTATTGTACAAGTTACACACATTTTTCAATGTTGCAGGTACCCTTAGGGTTGAAATAGTACAAATTTGTACTTAATATTACTTTGGACCCTTTTTAATAGTATATTGGTACACTTCTGGCCTCATAAAGACCAATATTGTACTTTTGAGAGAACATTTGTAAAAAATGTACCTACAGCTACAGAAATGTTCCTGTCTCGTACCCCTATTTTTGAGTGTGTATGTCTTGACCTCACCTACAGTGAATCCAAATGCAGCGCCACCTCTGGAGAGATTGGGAACATTATTCAAAAGGTTTGGCTTGTTTGGCTATGGTGCAACATGAACGCGATCTCGGTCTGGAAAACCAATCCCGCTCCCAGCAGAGCAGAGTCCCCAATCAGGCTGAGACTAGCGGACTATGCTTTGTGAATGCGCCCTAAGAAGAAGCCTGACCACTGCTTGCTTACATGTGGCTAGAACAGAATCTGCTAAAATGGAAAATCATGATAAATATAATAGCATCGTGGCGGCAGCACGATGTGAATCTGGATTAGATAAACAGATGATATTATCATATATAAGTCGGTACTTGGTGGCTTTAGTTAGCTGGACGCTGACTGGGTGAAATCTGGGGAGTCGGTGAGTGTGTGCGTCTGCTACTGTATGCTGGGTAAAGTGTGTTTTATGTGGCTCCAGTTTTAGTCACCCTGTCAGTAGATTGATTTGATGACTTTGTTATGGTCTCTTCAGTATCAGAGCAAATTATCCACAAATCTAGAACTTGGATTGAGGACAGTTGTGTTTTTTTGTTTTGTTTTTCCTGGTCAGTCCATGCCCACCTTCATCGTGGCTGACCCCTCTCCTGCTGGGCTGTTACACCCGTTATATTCCTCAGAAAGAGAAAGTTCTACATGCTGAGCCCTCAATTTAAAGACCTGTTTCTGGCCTTGATGGCCCCTCTGACACACTGCTTCCTTTCAGAGGTGCAGAGGAACTGCAGATCTCCTCCTGCCTGGACTGTCATGGTGTGCTCCAGGACAGTTGGCACTCTGTTCAGCTCGGGTTTGTTGTAATGTAGCTAGTTTGGAGGCCGTGTGGGGTGGCTAGCTTGTCTGAGGTTTCAGACTTCTGGAATTTCCAGGGGTGTTTTTATAAGCTGCAGGTTAAACCATCCAATTTTTTCTTCTGTTACACAAAGATAATGAACATATTGATTAGCGTGCCAGCTGTCTTGTTTTCTTTCTCACTCCACCTATTTCTGTGCTTTATTTGTTTTTCGCACCTCATCTGCAGCAGTGCATGTTTAGCTATTACACAGTTTGCATGCACACACACTTAATGGTACATAAATAAACACTGCACTGCGCTCTGAAACCTCCAAGTGTTTTTTCAGGCAAAGTAGGGTTACCTTAATTTAAATAAAGTTCCGTCTTTATTTAGACTAGGAAAATTTTCCCTCACCTTGTGCCGCACCTTGTTACTCCCCATCCTGCTCTGAGACGAGTGGGAGGGCCAAAGTAAAGCTAAAAAACTTCCATCCTGAACAGTCGATGTGTTCCATAATTAAAAAAGTGATGTTGCTGACTTTAATGCAGAAATTTAAAATAAATGACAAGAATGAAAGATCCAGTCCCCTTGGTCTTTATCTCTCCAGACCCAGCCAGTTCCCAACCCCATGTCGTACTACATGCATCGCTCTCCATGGTGGTTCCACCGCTTCGAGACCTTGTCCAACCACTTCATCGAGCTCATCGTCCCGTTCTTCACTTTCCTGGGAAGGCGGATGTGCATTATGAATGGAGCAATTCAGATTCTTTTCCAGGTAACTCCTCATTAGAGACTATAATCTGTTTGTATTTGTCCTTCAGAAAAAGCCTGACAGATGATTAGTCTTCATTTTCTGACCCGTCAGAAAATGCTGTAGATCCTTGACTAACCATTTCACTGTCAGCTGATGTACACAGAGGTGTTTTCTTGTATTTGTCTCCATCATCCATCAGTGTAAACCTTGATTGAAACATCAGGTAAAGCAGATATTAGAGCTCATATTTGTAAAGTCAGTCTCAGAAGAGGTGACCACTGGATGCATATAAAGTGTATGCTACTGTTTCTTTGTGGACCAACTGCACATCCCCTTTGTCTTTTTTTCCTGACCTGTAGGTGGTCTTGATTGTGAGTGGAAACCTCAGTTTCCTGAACTGGCTCACAATTGTTCCCAGTTTGGCCTGCTTTGATGACGCATCGTTGGGCTTCCTGTTTCGTTCTGGGTCTGGAGCCAAAAAGGTGGTGCTGGAGATCCAGAATGAGCCTACAACCAGACGGACCCTCAAACCCACCAAAGGTGGTCAGATCCAGAACTTCACGCTCTGTTGAGAATTCATTTACAGTTAGATCTTTCCATCATTTTATGGAAAGATAAGAAAATAAATCACCCTCACGATTGCAAGGTTTTACTGATGTGGGTATCTGGTTCTTACTTGGTCTTTGATGTGGATTAATGTGGGACGGACTGTGAAGGCATTTCCAACCAAGTCCATCTTTGTACAGTGAGGAAGATTATTCACAAGTGGAAAACGTTTACAGTAAGAGAGTTGATAGTCTTCCCAGGAGTGGAAATTTCAGCTGTGCAATGCTCAGAGAAACTGCAGAAACCCCCAGATCTCCATCTCAGACTCTCCAGGCTTCAGTTAGCATGTTAAAAGTTAAAGTTCATTACAGACCAGTTGGAAAAAGACAGAACCAGTATGATTGTGTTGAAGGGTTGCAGCTTAGGTTGGCAAAGCTGGATCTGAACAAACCACCTGGATCAGTTTTGGACAGATGTGACTGCAGCGGAGATGTTTGGTCATGATGTACAACGTTTCATTGATCACCTCCAGCTAACTGCAAAGCACAGTGGTTGAGATGGGATGGGTCTGGCTTGTTTCACAGCCACAGGACCTGGACATGTTGCAGCTGTTGAGTCTACTATGAACTCCTCTGTTTACCAACGTATTTTAGATTCACATTCAAAGCCGTTTCTCTGAGAGCTCAAGCTGAGAAAATGCCCTCTCATTGGCAACTTGGAACTATTGGTGCATTCAGGCCGAACACGTTTTCGGCATCAAAAACGCGCTAAGTTGGACACTGGTCCACATTAAATCAGACGCCTGATATCCAGCATCAAAAACACTCTAGATTTGGGAGTTTCATCATTTACTCCAGGAGCTGCGTGCCAACAATAGACGCTTTCAGCGCCACTTTGGTCTGACCCGGGCCCAGTTTGCCAACCTGCATCAGTGCACAATCGGTTTATCCTCCACCGCCTTCATAAAGTGAAGAGATTTCCCAAGTTATTCTTGGTGTTTTAGTGTGTCAGAAAATGTGTCTCTACATCACAAAATTGAGTCACTCTGATTGGTTGACACCCGCATCAGGCTGCAAAAGTTCAGATTTTCCAACTCTGGCATCTGAAGGTTTGAATCTGTGGGGCTCTGTGTCTACAGACGCATATGACATACAGTATGCTTTGGTCTGTGCTGGTAAATAGTTTCAAATCATTTTTTAAATCATCACAGTAAAACCTTCATTTCTTTATTTCAAGTCGACAAAATACTGTAGTTTGACAGTATTAACCAATGTTATTTACGTTCAATATTTTCTGATTATCATCTGTGGCATGCACAGCATTTCAGACAAATGCAATTCATAGTGATTCAGCCGTGATAAACACACTTATGCATATTAGAAGCAAATGTAACCTTGGGCTAAAACTCAGTCAGGGTCACATTCCAAACAGCAGGAAATCTACAACAAAATGACTGAGAAATAAAACAGCTGCAATGACCCAGTCTCCACATCTCAACCTGATGGAAACGGTGTGTTGGGACATTCAGAGAGCTGTGCATTAACAAATCTTTGCAAACCTAAAGAAACTGACGCAACTGTAGCAAAAATGGACCAAATGTTAGAGAGTAATAACATCATACAGAAAAAGATAATATCCAGTTACTTCTGCTAAAGGTTATTCTACAAACTGCTCTGCTTCAGCAGTTTGGCTCAGGATCTCTTAAACGATGACACAGTTGTGTGTATGTTGTTTTTCATGAGTGTGTATTTATGACATTTTAAGAGCTGGTAAAGACAGGATATTTAATGACGACCTGATGCGTAAAACCTTGGAAGAAGTGCTTGTGAATGTAAGTCGCTGAATTGAAACTTTGCATCGTTTACAATGAAGGCCAACAGCTAGAGAAGGTAGAGGGTCTGGTTTTGATGGGGGAAGTTATGTGATAAAAGGGGTTAACACTTGACAGCTGAGTAGTTGGGAAAAGTATGACATATGCTTTAATGAATTTAAAGTAATGTCACATTTTTACCATTCAGACTACTTTAAGTGTCTGAAGGGATGAATGGCACCTTTCTAATTGGTCTCATCGGAGCCATTAGTGCCTTTACTTCACTGTAGTATGTTGAATATAAAAAAGCTTGTACCTGCAGCCTGAGCACATTTTAGTCATTTCAGCAGATCCAGAAAGTCTGTGTTGGTGAGAAAAATTTTATTTGGATTACAGTGATGTGTTTAACATGCATGACGCCGGTAGAAGGAACTGATGCAGACTTGGCAAACATTTATAGAAAAAGCAGAATACATTGACTCCATCACACACTTCCTCACGGAAATTTCAAAAACTTAGTGATGATAGTACTGATTCTGACATAAAGCCAGACTGTTGGTGGAAATATAACCAATAGGTCCATTTTCTCTCTGGTCACTCTCTGTGATTGACAGCTCGTTTAAACAATGAAACAACAACCAGAATATGAATTCATTTTTAAGAATTTCTTCTGTTTCTGTCCATCAGGCATGTTGATACGTCAAGTGGTAAACATTTCTTTGGGTGTTCTGATTGGCTGTCTGAGCATCCCTGTGGTAATGAACCTGCTGAGTTCTCGGCAGGTGATGAACACCTCCTTCGACCCCCTGCGCATCGTCAACACCTACGGGGCCTTCGGCAGGTACAGTTAGGAGTCTTCCTCAGTCCTCATACAGGCTGTAGATTGGAACATAACATTGTTGGAGGTGCAGACGGCATCTTTTTAAGGCTATTACATGACTGAGGAGTTAGAACTGTTTTATTTATTCATTCATTTATTTATTTTTTAATGACTTTAAAGCAACATTATTGAACTTTGCCAGATTTTCTTACTTTGGTGCCCCTTAATGAAGGACAATTTGGTATCTGTTTTGCATCCTGTCTCTTCTCTGAGATCTCCCCAGCCAGTAAAAGTCAGTCCACTGTGGACGCGAATGTTATGACAGAACAGTCCTCATTTTCCCTTTCCATTCTGAGCACGTGGAGCTCTTTAACGCCGTATTTGATAGATAATGTAACTTGAACATGATTTGTTAAAGGCAGAATCCAGAGTTTTCTCTCTGGACGCCAGACTTGTGTGAGTGTAATCTGGCTCAATTCACACCTTTGGGCCTCTACTCTTGTGTGGCGATGACTTTGCTTGCAACTCCCCCTCCCCCGACTGTCTTTTGTTTCTTCCCTTTGTTTTGGTGTGTTCGAGACGTTTCTGGATGGATAATTGTTTGTTGTCTCCTGCCAGTGACAGAGCTAAGGGCGTAGCGTTCTGTGGGGATAAACTCATCGATTGGAGCAGATTTTTTTTTTTTACATGGGCTGAAGCCGACACCAGATTCACTCGAATTCTTGATAAAAATGGCAGATGCAGCGAAGAAAAGGAAGTATCATTCAGCAAAAAGAGCTTTAGAAAGCGCACGCTCGAAAACCAGGGTTAATATCGGTTTGGCTTTCATCTGATTCCAACCTTTGAAAGAGATGTTTGGGGCTGAAGAGTGATGCGGCCATTAGCCCGAGGGGAGGAACACTCAGTTTCAAAAGTGTTTACAAACAGAAACGGGGGGGGGGGGGGGACTCTACTCTGCCTTTAAACAGCCAGAATAAAAAATGAAACTGTCTAAACATTTGTGGACCTCCATGTAGCTGCAAGCATTCCATCACATTTTCTGCTTTGCCCTCATTCCTGGATTCTCTGAGCAGCATCACAAAGGAGCGCACCGAGGTGATTTTCCAGGGCACTCTCAGCGCAGACCCCAAAGATCCTGAGGCGGTTTGGGAGGAGTACCAGTTCCTCTGTAAGCCAGGAGATGTGTACCGTCGGCCCTGCCTCATATCACCGTATCACTACCGGCTGGACTGGCTCATGTGGTTCGCTGCCTTCCAGGTGAGGTGCCGTGTCGTGTAGCGTCTCTAAACATGCTGGTGCAGCCCTTGTTTTATCATTTAAATCCAAGCATCCTTAACTAGTCTCTCCTTGCTTTATGTAAACTGTCTTGATGTCTTCATTCAGACCTACGAGCAGAGTGAGTGGGTGATCCACATCGCAGGACGTCTGCTGTCCAACGACAGCACTGTCCTCTCACTAATGGACCACAACCCCTTCCAAGGCAGAGACCCACCCAGGTAAACCAAGACCACATTGATGTCATGCTGTTGAGTCTGAAATTTTCATTTTTATTATCTGATCTTTTCTCATTTGGATGAAGTTATCCTACAATGATGCGGAGACGCTGACCTGTAATCATCATCCACCTACACCTCCGTCTGGTGGAGGAAAGAGAAAATGCTTGCTGCACGTCATGCATTAAAATAAGTTGACACAGAATCTCATTTCTGGGATGGAAATCACAAGTTTGATCAGCATGTGATATTATACTAACTCCTGCGTCAATGATCAGTACGGGATGACATCACTGGTGTTTTTAAACGATCACTTTAGTTTATCTCAAGTCAGAAAAAGCAGCTAAAACATTGAAATCTGATTTTATTTCTGAACTCAAGTAGACCCTTAAATGAAAAACAGAAATAGTCTGAACCACATTCCGCGTATTGATCAGTAAAATGTTCACATTATGTAAAATAAAACAATTAGTAGGCATGAAAGAATTTGGTAGTTGCAGCAAGGCGAATATAAAATAATTACTGGATCTATTTCACTTTGATTTGAGGCTATTGAGTCATCAGTCATTGAATTAGCGTGTTGATGTACTCCAGATCTGCTTCCCTCTAATTAGTGCAGAGTAAAATGAACATAGAAAATGAACATCCATTCACACCCACGCTGCCTCTGCTCTCTTTATTTACTCTCTGTCTAACTCTACGGGCTCTCATTTCTAACACGTCCTGAACCAGATCTCTGCATCTTTGTAGTAACTCGCTTGAAAGTTTTAACCTAAATAGTTTTGTTTTTATGTTTTGCTGGTTTTAGGTAAAATTTCTATTATGTCCTCAGATGAAAAGTTTATTTCTAACAGCTGAATACAGAAGTGTGAGAGATGTGGGTTTTTTTCTTTTCAGAAACATGGTGATGTCTAGGGATCGACCGATACAGATTTTTTTAGGGCCGGTACCAATATTTTTTCAGCAGCCAATGGCTGATACAACCCGCTATTTCGATATTTCGGGCCAATACTGCATTTGACTTCCAAATTAATATAATGATGGTTACAATAAAAAGCAATTTTATAACTCTTTTAATACAAAAAAACAAAGCAACTCAAATAGATATATAAAAAAAAGAAACGGTGTACTTGTCAAGACATATTGAATAGAAACATTAAACTTGTGGTAAATATTTATAAAAAGAAAAACAAAAAGTCTGTAAATTATGCCAAGTGGGGGTATTGTAGTCTGGTACACCAGCCTGACTAACGCCATGTATGAGATACACGGCAAGTCAGTCTGAGCTCCCTCAGCTGGAGAATGATTTCCAATGCTGGACGAGAGGCGGGACTGACAGGAGGAAAGTCAACCGGAAAGAACCAGTCAGAGAAACATGGAAGTGACGCAAACATCTTTTCGTAAGAGGAAAACATGGAGGAAAGCCTTCGGAGCAGCAAGTTGTGGAGGGTTAAATGACATTTGCAGCTCATTTAGACATCAGAAATGGCATCATTATATAGTCGCTCCTCTGCAGCCGCCATTCTGACTGTTTATGGTTAAAGAAATGAGTCACTGAAAAATACGTGTCATAAAGTCCCGCCTCCTGTGCTGTGATTGGTCCGGTCAGGTTTTTTTACCAGAGTGGAAATCACTTCCCAATGGAGTGAGCCCAGACTGACCTGCCGTGTATCTCATACATGGGGTTGGTCAGGCTGGTGTACCAGGCCAGGGGTATCGGCCAACACACCTGACATATTGGGCAATGCTGATACCGGCAAAGAAAAAAGCAAATATCAGCTTAAAATATGGGCCGGCCGCTGTATCAGTCTATCCTTAGTGATGTCTGTTAAAGGTGAGACAAAACTGTGTGTTTCAAGGAAAGATTGACGTTGGTCGGCTGTTTTCCTTCTCAGATGGGTCCGAGGAGAACATTTCATATACAAGTTCAGCCAGCCAGGCAGCGCCAGCGCAGCAAAAGGCAAGTGGTGGCTGAGAAAACGGATCGGACCGTACTTCCCTCCGGTGGACCTGGAATCACTACGAGGATACTTCCAGTCCAGGAACTGGCCTCATCCACACATCCCAGAAAACAGGAGCGTCTGATATGAGCTCAGACTTCAGCGTCAGATCAGCTGATTTCTGAAGTTTCAGCTCACCATGGTTCCTGTCACCATGGATACCGTCATGTTTGATGAAACCTTGCTGTTACTGAACATCCCAAACAAGTTGGGATTTACCTCCAATGATCACAGATAACAAGCCCGGCTCATAAACAGCTGTAAATGATTCCTGTCCCTGTTACAGAGGACTGAACCATGCCGGTCCTCCTTGATTATTATTGGATTTGTCCTGGAATTCTGTCACTTTCCAATAAATCTCATAAAATTTGTCAATTCTGACAGAAAATTTCTGCTAAGATCATCATTTAAGTGTGAAATCGGCTTTAGCTCAACACGTAACTGAAAGAGGAGTTTTCAGAGTGGGAACAACTTCTGTGTGTTGGGACCAGCTGAGCAGGAAGCGAATAAATAGTCTTTTTCCATGTAGATACTTTGTGTCCCGTCATTATAAAGTTATGCCTCATATTGGAAGGCAGGATTTGATCAACTTAATGATCAGTATTTTTAGATAAATTACAAGATGGCACATAAGTAAGACCTATTTTTCCAAAGGTAAAGAGATACAGAGAGGAGGCATTTGAACATCTCGTCTGACTCGAAAAATAACAACATTGTCACATTAAAGTCAAATAATGATGTGTAAAATAAGAAAACCCAATCTGATTCAGGAAACCAAATGAAAACTAGAGTTGGAGAAACAACTGCTGAATAAATCCCACCTGCTGTGATAAAATCTGGCTTTAAAGTGCTGGAGACCTGATGCTGCTGCGGTAGATCTGCATCCGTCACAAAGGAGGATAAAATTACACTAAAACACATTCAAATGTTTGGGTTGGCTGCAGATGCACCGCTGGAAGGTTCAGTACTACACTGTGTACACCAACAAACGCATTGATTCACGCTTGATCAAATAATTTGCTTCTGTGAAACCTTTTAAACATGCGTGCTGTTTTCAGAATCTGAGGAGAATGTGGGCCGAAGGGTTTCAATAAGGTCAGGTTTTCCCAAATAACAGATTTCTTTGAGAAAGAAATGAAAGCAGATGGTCCCCAGGAGCTGAATAAAGAGACTGCAACACTGTGTAATGCATAAAAAACTGGGAGAGTGATTTCATTTCTGTACTGGGGCCTTGTAAAGAACAGAGGAACTGAATATTCCAGCCAGATGGGTAAAATATCACTGATGAGGACTGGTCTATATGTGTGATGATCAGGGAATCTTTACCAGCTCCAGGATGTGGAAAGAATTTCACTCCTAAAACTAAAAACTATGAATGCACTGAAAGTGTGAGGAGCAGGATGCAGGTCATACTCACCTTTCTGGGAACACATCAAAGTGGAAGGATGTTTGGATTACTAGAGAAGATGTGGCTCTATAAATTAAGTGTCATGTGTAATATTGTATCTGTAACCTGCCGAGAGAAAACGTGCAGTGTGAGGATGAGTATGTGGTTAAAACTCTGCTGTCATCAGGGTATGGTCCAATCTGTTCCAGTTTGAGCAACTGCATGGACTCAGTGGAGGGGATTTACATGTAAATACTCACATACCTGTTGGGGATTGCTTCACTAAGTCACTACCAGATGGGACAAGTATACATCATGTATGTCTCAGTGCAGACATCGCTGGAGACTGAATGAAGTCCTGAACATCGCATCGTGGAGAGAAACTGGTAACACTAGATCCCGCAGGTCACTGCTGTCATGTCGCATCAGTTGTTCAGAAACAAGGTAGAAGAGAAATAAAGATGATTGTGCATGCACCCTCACTCATGGTGCAACAAGGCGGTTTGCTACTCTTCCCACAAGTCAAGTCTTCTCCAAGGGTTTTTTTTTTTTTTTTTTTTTAACAGTGTGCATTATTTTGTCAATTGTATGGTGAAAGAAAAAATTTAAGCCCTTTCATGAGTTTCATGTTCTCTTTATTTCAGCCCATTGGTGAAATGAGAATCCAGTCAACAGGCAGGCCCATGAGATGCACTATATACACACAACACACATATATATATATATATATATGTACTAAATAATTTTTAGATATAGACTATATTAGTATATAAGCGAACAGATCTATATGTCCTCAAAATTCTTCATACCCTCCAATTTAAGAAAATACTAATTGACAATAGTAATTCAAATAACAAGAAATTAAAGAAACTCATAAGTGAAAATTTACCCCCATCATGCTTGTTTCTTCATGTTTTATTTTTTGTTTGTAATATTTCTGTTGAAACCACAGTTCAAAATCAATGCCATTATTTTCATGGAATTTTTTTTTTTTCCCAATTTCAACTTATTTCACTGACAGCTGATTTTTTCTTCTTTAATTGGATGGTATGAATAATTTTGAGGACGACTATATATATACAGGTACTACCCACAAATTAGAATATATTCTGAAAAAATTCACGCATTTCCGTAATTCAACTTAAAAGGTGCAATTTACATATTGCATAGACAAATAATTTGTGAATCAATATATTTCAAGTGTTTATTTGTTTGGATGTTGCTGATTAGAAGTTGCAGCTTAAAAAACCTCTAATTCAAAAACTCAAAAAATTATAACACTGTGAAAAGCTCCAGTATTGTAGGCTCAGAGTGTCACAGTCAAATCAGATAAGTAATCCAAAACACCTCCAAAAGTGCCCCGAGCCTTTAAAAAGTCTCTGTCTTGGTTTAGAAGAATTCACAATCATGGGGAAGACTGCTGATCTGACAGTTGTGCAGAAAACCATCATCGACTCCCTGCACAAGGTGGGAAAGACACAAAAAGTGATAGCAAAAGAAGCAGGTTGTTCTCAGAGTGCTGTCTCAAAGCACATTAATGGACAGTTGAGTGGAAGGAAGAAGTGTGGAAGAAAATGGTGTAGAAGCCGGAGGGCTGACAGCAGCCTGGAGAAGATGGTCAGGAAAGGGCCATATAAAAGTGTGGAGGACTTCATAAGGAATGGACTGAGGCTGGAGTTTCTGCTTTAAGAGAAACAACACACAGGTGGATGCTGGACATGGGCTTCAAATGTCGGATTTCTGTTGTCAAGCCACTCCTCAACAGCAAGCAACGCCAGAAGCGCCTTAGCTGGGCTCGAGAAAAGAAGGACTGGTCTGGTCTTCAGTGGTCAAAAGTCCTCTTTTCTGATGAGAGCAAGTTTTGCATCTCATTTGGAAACAAAGGTCCCAGAGTCTGGAGGAAGACCGGAGAGGCGCTAGATAGAAGATGCATGAAGTCCAGTGTTAAGTTTCCCAGTCTGTGATGACCTGGGGTCCATGTCAGCTGCTGGTGTTGGTCCTCTGTGCTTCATCAAGTCCAGCATAAATGCAGCCGTCTACCAGGACATTTTGGAGCACTTCATGCTTGCTTCAGTGGACCAGCTGTATGAGGATGCAGACTTCATCTTCCAGCAGGACTTGTCACCTGCCCACACTGCCAAAACTACAAAATCTTGGTTCAACAACCATGGGATCACCATGCTTGATTGGCCCGCAAACTCACCTGACCTGAATCCCATTGAAAATTTGTGGGGCATTGTCAAGCAAAAGCTGAACAGGAAGAGACCAAACAATAGAGAAGAGCTCAGGGCTGAGATGGAAGCATGTTCGTCTTCCATAACACCTGAGATGCCACAAGCTGGTAGCATCCATGCCACGCCGGGTTAAGGCAGTCATTAAAGGGGCCCCCACCAAGTACTAAGTAGAGATGCAAGATTTTACTTTAGGAGACCTGATATTTTTGTATTCAAAACCCTTCTCTGATTGATTTTATGCAATATTCTAACTTTTGGAGTTTTTGAGGTTTTCTTAAGCTGCAACTTCTAATCAGCAACATCCAAACAAATTAAAGCTTGAAATATATTGATTCACATATTATTTGTCTATAAAATATGTAAATTGCACCTTTTAAGTTTAATTATGGAAATACATTAACTTTTCAGGATATTCTAATTTTTGGGGTAGTACCTGTATGTATGTATGTATGTATGCATGTATGTAGGATGTGTATGTATATACATATATGTGTATATACTGTATGTGTATATATATATATATATATAGATATATATATATATACATATACATATATATGTGTGTGTGTGTGTAATTACCAAACATGCACCAAATCTCTCTAATCAAGATCCATCTATTTATCTTAATGCTTTAAAGTCTGAAAAAGCTGCTTCAAAACTTAAAATATATAGAAGTGACCAAACCCAAAGCGCCTGTCTGAAGCATCTTGATGTTTGAATGATTTTAATGTCGGAGCAGTTAAATACTAAAAAATTCCCAAAACATCCTAAAAAATATGAGGATGTAAGAAAAAATAAGAGTTCATTAGACCAAATTGAAAAGAAGTTGAATACTTTTCTGTGTGAAAGGAAAATATGTCTGAATACCTGTTGCTCACTCAAAGAACTTCTAGATGTTGCAGTAGCAAAAAGAGGCCACTTGGTGGTGCTGCTGTTCTCCAGGTTATGGTTGGCTTCTGGACTCCAGTTTCATCTCAGACCTCTCATATACATTCAGCACATTTTTGCAACAACTGAATTTACAGGGCAGACAAAATGTGAGGCATTTATGAATCTGTGATTGTAATCTAGCTGAGTCGAGATGGACTCATTCAGTAGATCCATCAGTTCTTACCGAGCCAGTGAAGCATCTGAAGTACGGTGGTGATGGCTTTCTGTACTTTTGATGAATGAGGAGCAAAACTGTGTTTGACAGTTATTTCTATCTGGCTTGTGTCTTAGATAGGGGAGAGTGGGTAAATTGACACACCCCTTGTATCTCGGTAACCTTGCTCATATATTGTCATGTGACCATAAATTCAGGAAGCACCCATCCATTCTATCTTGCTGTGATGCAGAGAAGCACATGGGAGAAGAGAGAGCATGTTTTTATGCAACAAACAGTTTTTTGCCCATCAAAGTAAATTTTCTGCATATCAGGGAAAATGAATGCTATGTCAAAGCAAATTTGTCCAGGTCAAAAATGATACATTACATATGTCCATGACTTGCAAACGTATAAAATCATGTGAAACATGTCAATAAACATTCGCTTGAATTTCTAAACTAGCCTGTTTTTTTTCCAAAATGGTGGCAATGGGGCAAAGTTAAGCCTATGGTTCAGCTTACCCCTCCATAAGACACTGAAGTTCAGTTAAGCCTCTGACATAAAAAAAAAATTATGTTTCATTTTAGTATACTCAACTGGTTTAGAGTGTTTTTTGTATGTTAAGGCTCTGAAGATTAAAACAATTTGTTAGCTAAATATGTTCAGGCTTACATTATGAAACTGACACGGTCAGTTTATCCCCTGATGGATCATCTTACCCACTGGCTTGGTTCAACCTACCCCTAACATGGGGCAAGTTGAGCCACAGGAGCACTTTCTTTTGTGAAGTCATTATTTTGGGCAGCTTTGTCAGAGATGAATTCTGATAGTTTTATTTAATAGGAGACATCCTGAAATCATGATATACGCTTTTATTTTGTTTCCGTTCCACTTTTTCTTACCTCCAAGACAACATAAGTAAAAAGTGGCTCGTCTTACCCCACTCTCCCCTACTCCATCAATCAAGCAAAATTGATGGAGGTGGTAAAATGCAGCTAAAGTTGGTGTTTTTAAATGGAGCGCAGCACGTGGTGCTCGGCTGAACCCCGTCATGTCTGGTATCGTTGGAAACGTCTCTTTTTCCTGAGCAATGTCATCTCAACCAAACTTGATATTTCCAGCTCATGAATCTGATTGGATCTGATGTCAGTAAACAGTGTTATAGAACAGAAATGTGAAGAATTTTACAATCCAAAACTTTAAAAGCTGTTTTCTCAAAATGAGCTATTTCTCTTATTCCGTGTAAAAGATTTCCACTTCAGGAGCACTTACAGAAACCAAACTTTCAAGTTTTGCTCCTAACTGTATTCTTAAAGTTTTTACAGCCTGATTTGTAGAACTTTTCATCCCAAAAATATGCCAAAAAATGATTTTTTTCTAGTTGTTGAATGATCTATGGAGATATCCAAAATCCCCTCTGTAAAAACTTTTGACTTAAATATGTAAACAAAATTCAAAAGAATCTTTGAACCTGGCTTAATCCTATGTTTAGATTTTTTTCCTAGACATGTATGCAAATTCGCGCATTTTTTGGCTATATAACACCACATTAAACATAAAATTTTAGAAAACTTGCAATACAAAAAATGATAGCCCTAATGTGAGGAATAAACCAGGAAAGTTTTATAGTGATACCAGTTAGTTACATTTTTTACCCTATTTGCCTGTTTAAGTCATATGTCTAAAGTACTTGTGTAGTCTCACACTTGGTTTGCAGTCAGCATGACTGTAGCTAGAAACTCCATCGCCACATCAGTCATATAGGGGCAGTGTGCTCCTGTTTACAGCTCATTGATTTCTAACAATGCATCACTTGCCCAGCGAGGATGTTTTAACAGCCTCCTCATCAGATCTGCTAACTGTTTTCTGTGTAACTGTCTCCGGACTGCAGACAAATGAGCCTTTTGCAGCCTTTCAGTGTTTTATGTGATTGTTTAGTCCCAGTTTGCACTCTGGAGCTGGATCACCTTAATATTTGCTCCACACAGCAGAGACAGTTTTCATCCACAGCTTCACGTTGGCCTTTTCCCAGCTGTCATAATATTACAGTACGGCTGCAACGGGGATCAAAGGGAATGGGTTGATGGTAAAATTTCCTGCTGGAAAAATCTGTTTGGCAGAAGAATGGAACATTATCTGTTATGTAGTGGCTACCTTGGTTTCCCAGTTACCTGGGAAAAATAATCCAGAACAAGTCTTCCATGAGAGAGAAGCTGCAACTGAATCTGCTGATAGATCTGAGTCAGCAGCAGCAGACTGAGCATCCTTGGTTGTCATGGTAATATGAAATGGAGTACGTTTTGTTCAGACAGAAAAATGATAGTTTGCTTGCCAGAGAGCTATGGAGTATAAAGACGTGACTCATAGTATTTTCAAGTAACCTAGTTGTTGTTTCACGCCTCCGTCTCTATGAATAGTAAGTTAACACAAGCGGCAAATTCAGAAATATAAAGTCAGGAAATATGAATGACCATTAATAATTAAGGATTAATGTGTTGCTAGATTTTATGTTTCCATGACTGTGATGTTCAAAGAGATTAGATAAACTATGGCACGAGGCCATTTTTGGAAAGTAAGAGTGAAGCTCAGTGAAGCTGCGCTGAAGGGAAGAAATCACAGCATTTCTGTTTTATTGTTGTATTTTAGCAAAAAAGATTTTTAATCATTTCATTTAGCTCAAGGGCAAACTTTGTCTGGGAAAATAAAGCTGACATGTTTCAGGGATAAGTAGCTCCATTATGCTTTAAATCTTTGCCCCTGGCCCTTCAAGATAATTCAATGCAAACCACAAACCTGTGATGGCAGGTGCTGACATCTTTCCTACAGAAAGAAAAATGACACAAAAAGTTTGGAATAGTTAAGTTGATCTCAGTGGTTAAAGTTGGTCTGTGATAGTCAGTGTTAGACAAACCGTTCATTTAAAGGTGGAATATGGAACAATTTTATCAAAAGCTATATTTAAAAAAAAAAAAAAAAACCTCCACAGGTCGTTTGGGGGGGGGGGGGTACAGAATGAAAGTACATTTCCTAGAAAATTTTTTTTTTTTTTTTTTTTTTTTTTGAGGAAGAGAGAGAGAGAGAGAAAACATGAATCCACTTACACAGTTCACTGGTACATCTGTACCGCGATCCCTAAACAACCAAGGTCTCTGTTGGAAAACAAAACAAGCAATCCCCTACAGGAGGACCTGCAGGTGGCTTAAATATCCTCAGATCATACAAACACACGCAGAACTACGCAGGGAAGAGGTACAACCTAGTCAGCGCAATGGGAAGTAGAGAAGAGGTACAACCTAGTCAGCGCAATGGAAAGTAGAGAAGAGGTACAACCTAGTCATCGCAATGGGAAGTAGAGAAGAGGTACAACCTAGTCATCGCAATGGGAAGCAGTGTCACAGTGTCAACATGCATAATAAAGGGTGCTCCGTGGTGATACAGTCATGCAGATGCAGCCTCGTCTCTGCAAGGAGGAGGAAGCCCGCAAGGCTCGCGACCCAGGCCCCCAGCAGCCACCCAGAGGCCCAGATCCCAGCTACCCCCCCCCCAAAGAGCGGACATGCATCCCCCGAAGGGCGGCAAAAGGCGGCCCCAGCCGGAGCCCCCGCAGTCTGGAGGCCCAGGCCCCAGCGGACCAAGACCAGCAGCTGCCGATCCCACCGGGCGCCGGGCGTCCCCGGAGCGGAGACAGCGCCGGGCCCAGGGCCCAAGCGCCCAGGAGCAGCCACCCCCCCCCCGGACCCGGGCGGCCCAACCGAAACCCAGGAGGACCGGACCCCCCAGACGACGCCCCCCAGGGCAGGCCAGCCCCCACCCCAAAGTCCCTGCCCCATACACCTGACACCAGGGCGCCTCCACCTCTACCACCCCCTACCCCACCACCACGCTCACACACACACTCCCCACACACCTACCCCAACACTAGGGCTGAAAGATATACCGTCACCGCCCCCACATCGAGACACAGGCACCCAAGACATCAATACCGCAAGAGCAACCACATACAAGATACAGATCCCCCTGCGCCCGCCCCGCACAAAAAGCCCCGGAAGCCACAAACAAAACCGCACCCCCCACCAAAGCGCCCGGCCCCCAACCAACCCGCAGCCACACCGCACCGACACCAAGATGCCCGGCACGAATACCGAGGTACGAACCTCCGCCCACACCGCCTAGCCCTACCCAACACCTCCGTGTACCCCCCCCCACACACGCATACACCCACCCACTCCGCTCTCCGACCTTACATACCCACACTCACTCCTCTCTCCACCCCCAACACTTTCCTCCCTCTACCGTCCACACCTACCCCCACCTCCTCATACCCTCTAACACACACATGCATCCCCCCCACATAACTGCACCAACCCCTCCCCACCCCCCCACACATACGCCCCCCACCTCCCTATACCCCCCAATACATGTCCAATAGAAAAATTATATTTAGCCTAAAAATAATTATAAAATAAATTTGTACAGGTTCGATAATGGCATTATATTTACGTTTATAAGCCAATACACGCCACCATTGCGGGTTGCCAAATACGACCTCTATGTGGCAACAATATTTTGGGCACAGTTAGGCTGGTACAGGGAAACAGTGGAGACGGCGAGTGAAGCAGCTGCTTCAGAGTCCTGGAGATATTGTTATCTGTTTCTGAGGAGGAGTGACCTGAGAAGAGCAAAACCTGGAGTAAATTTAGTTGAAAACACTAAATGGACCCACATAAATATTTTCCACAGCGTCAAAACACGGAAATGGCGACTTTTCTCGTGGATCGGTAAGCTAACTTGTTTGCTAACGTGGCTAACGTTAGCTGTCAGTTAGCTGTTGGTCACTTGCATATCTGCAGCGAGCCTGGCATCCCAGCAGCTGGAGTAGTTTTTTCTGCCGTTGCAACTACAACCTAGACACATGTGATGTCGCTGTTCTGTTCGTATTCAATAATCAACCTTTAAGTTTTTGAAAAAGCTAAACGTAGCCTATGATCAGCTGTAAAAAAAACTGTGTGAGAAAAAGTGATGATTTCACAACTTCAAGGCCGTGTCTCAAACTTGAGCACTTCAAACACTATTTTTGGAGTGTGTATTGTGTTCATGGTGTCATTTAAGCCAAAATTCAGCGCTCTGAAAGTACCAGGATGTTGCCCTTATATCGGCCAAAAACGTAGTGCAAAACGAAGCACACTACTCGCACTAAATGGAAACTATCTTGCTGACATAGCGAAAGAGGCAGGACTTTCTGTTTTCAGAGCTGAATAATGTCAGTGAACGAAGCGGTGGCGCCCCCTTCTGCATCAGAGTCGGTATTGTACTGGTTTAAGTAATGTTTATGCAATTATTCAGACATAACTACTAATGTATATTGTAGCATGCTACCAAGCTGTTGTCACTCCCTGATGACAGTTATGATCTGGTCATTTGTTTGAGGCCGTGGTTATACTGGCTGAGTAGAGCTAGCTCACGTTAGCGGTCAAAGCTAGCCCGTCACTCCCTGTAAGTGCAGTGCTCTATTCAGGTCAGCATATAGCAACAATAGTGTGCACTACAGACAAAGTGCACAGTGCGCACTTCGCTCTGAGTTCCAGTGCACTCGGGCAAGTGTGTTTGGTTTGAGACATGGCTAAAATGTTCTTAGAAACTATAGACAAAAATGGGTCAACATTATGAATAGATGATAATATCCAAAGCCTGAGATGAAAAGGGAAACCATTAAAAATGACCTAATGAAAAGAAAAAAAATTATTGGGTGTTCACAAAGAAAATATTGATGAATGTTAATATTCAGGGGGGTAACATGCAAAATGTACTTTTTTTTTTTTTTTAGCTTTTTATTTTTTTGTCATGTCATTCCCTCCCCATAAAACATGCCCCGGGGGGTTACTTTGACTCATTCATGCATATTTGAGAAATCCCAGAATCTCTTGTGGAAACTAACATGGCTGCCAGAACAACTGCTACCACAAAGCACCCCCAATACCACGAAGCCCCTTCCCCTCCCTTGCTGAGCTCCGCCCCACCACAGCTTGAGAGTGGTGGTCCAGCTGTGAAATTTAGGGAATTTCACTGCTGGAAATTCTCTGGAGGAGAAAAAGGGAATTATGTGCCAAATAATGACATGAAACCCCCTCTTTAATGTACCTCAGCGCCAGTGGCGAACCGGGAGCTCCACAGCTGGGTCTTCACCCCAGCAATCAGCGGCAAAAAAACCCATTGATAAACCTCCCAGCATCAAGACACCTATTCAACATTACCACCAGAAAACTGAATATCATTTAGGTTACATAGATGATCCAATAAACGTACTCTGCAAAGCCAATTTTAGGAAATAAAACAAGTTCACCCAGAAAAACATATCTGAGAATATTATCATCCAGCGACAGCTGACGCTGCTGACAGCATCATCACCATGGACAATGCTTTGAAACCATGACACATACTAAATACACATATAACAGCAAATTAAAGTCTTAAATTATGTTTATACATTCCACAACACCTCCTAAATTCTCTACACAGCAAGGGGTGGACAGAGGGAAAATAAAAACATTTAGAAAAAATCCAAACCTTGAGGGATCAGTTCGCACATTTAACAAGAGGCAATTTGCGCTGGACGTTTTACGAAAACTTTCAAAATAAAGACGAATAACCTGAAAGTTCCCCTCAGCCACAGGCCTACCTTACTAGATGAAAACCAAATCCATCTGCCGGTCTGTCTTTGTGAGGTCGTCTTAATTACAGTTTATCCTTTGACTTGAAATCCATTAGAAGTCTTTTTTTTTCTGTGGACATCAGTTTAAAAGCTCCCATCAGATCCACTTCTATTCCTGGCGCGTCTTGATGTGCTTTAGGGCCGAGAAAGAGCGCTCAACAACAGAGAAGGAGGACCACGAGGATTAATTTCCTCTTTCCACTCTAATTCTGGAGTTGGTTGTCCGTTTTAAATTATTTGATACTTTTTAGCAAACGTCTGCCTTGAAAAGAGTGTTTTTAGCAGCTGGCCCATAGAGCTAGCCACAACATCACTCTCGTTCAACTCATTCAACTCTTGCGCTAGCTCTTACTGCTCTGCTCAGATGGTTGTGACATATTTGTTAGGACTTCACGAAGGCCAAGAGCTGCAGTTTTTTGTCCCGCCAACACAAAGTCAAACCGTGATTGGTCACTTTGCCCATCACTCTCCGAACCAGAATACGTACGGTTGCCTGCGCCAGGCATTCATTAAGGCCTGACCGGGTCCTAACAGAGATGGACGATTTTGATTGGATAACATCCTGACAGTTGGTTCAACCAACCTTATAACGCAGACTAGACTAGTTCCTCGAACTGAGAAGTGGGAACTGGAAGGTGACGTCACACCCAACCAACTTGCGTTCCAGCTCACTGGTCGGAAAAAAACAGTTAGCAGCCTAGCAAAACAACGTCTTTGCTAAGGCTATTGTTATTAGCCGTTGTTGGCACAGCTGGTGTTGTAGTTCACATATATCACATGAAAAATGTGAATTATACTACAGCAGCCTCCCCCTACAATTATATAAACCAATCCTACATGTACGACTGATTTATGCAACAAAATATAAGTAAGAAGTGTAAATAAATGTAACATTACAGGAGCTTCTAAAACTGCTGACACTGGGTGCGGCCATCTTTAAATCTGAACTCGGAGCTGCGAGAGTTGTCCGACTTTCAGAGTGGGAAATCCGACTTCAGGGGGCCGTTCCAGCTGAAACTTCCTACTCGGAACTGGGAATTTCCGACTTCCAAGTTGAAATGGAACGCAGCATAAATGTATTGATTATTAAATGAATAAATAGATTAAATTATATATATACACACACACACACACACACACACTATATCTATATCTATATATATATCTATTTATCTATCTATCTATCTATCTATCTATCTATCTATCTATCTATCTATCTATCTATCTATCTATCTATATATATATATATATACTATATAAAGTAAAGCTATTTTAAATGAAAGATTTTTTTTTCTCTTTCAATTTTTTAAGGCCTTCTCTGAAGGCGTAGAAGGCCCTGACGGTTCCCCACTGCTCAGCACACCACTTCCACCAGAAGGTTTCAGACTTTCAACCTGTTATTGTGACTTGTTTTCAGAAAATGTATGAGATATAGTATAGAAAATATGAAGATTATTAGTTTATAAAGAATATGAAAAATATTGAGCAAAGCATAAAATCAGCAGAAATTTAGTTATTTGGAAGTTACTTGATAGACTAACTCCAATTCATGCAATTCAATTTCAATTCAATTTTATCAAAGGGCTTCACAGAATAAAAGAGAATAAAACATTCAACATTGTAAAAGCTACAGAAAAAGACGACAGCAGACGGAACACTAGAGGTTAAAAGCCAGGCTTAAAAGGTGCATCTTCAGCTTGGGTCAGTAGAGAGGCGGAGATCTGGAGGCAGAGAGTTCCAGAGCCAAGGGGCCCTCCAATTAATTGATGGAATTATTAATTGATTTTAACTGAGTAAAGGTTTGTGGACTAATCAATCGGGAATTTATTAAAGGTGATAGCTACAACTTTTTCCATCAAAACAATCTTCTAAAAATCTTTTCTTTTTATAATTTCTTACAGCTTTTGTGCAGAGGCTGTTGTTACCTATCTGATAGGGCACAATTAATGTATTTCAATGGCTGTTTTTCAGGCCCAAAGAAATTAGAATGTGGAGTTCCTCAAGGCAGCTGCTTAGTCCCTCTCCTCTTCTCCTTTTTTTCTCAATGATTTACCTCTGGTATTAAATAAATCATCAATGTTGATGAACGCTGATGATTCAACAATATGATGGGTGAATATGGGTAAAGTGGGACAGTTAAGGAGTGGATTATTGTTGTTTTTATTATTGTGTTTACATTAAAATGGAATGTGTTGCCAGTGTCCCAGTTTGTCAATATATAATGTCCCACTTTACCAATAGTGACTGGAAATTTTGGTTTTGGGTCAGTGTGTTTTTGGTGAAGGGTCATCCATGCAGTTTTTAGTATTTCTTTGTTATTTCTTCTACATAGTATAGTAGAGATCTTAAACTTTTTATAATGGCATCATATGATGGGCTAAGATGTTTGATTCATAATCAGAAATTACGTTGAGTTTACATTTTCAGAAAGTGTTCCAGTTCACCCATATTCACTATACGTACATCTGCTGACAGTCTGGTTCAGTTAAAGAACTCATTACAAGATGACCTGCACTGTGTGTCTTACTGGGTGGATAATAATAAGATGTCTAAATATTCCCAAGTGTATAACCTTCTGTTCTAATCAAGTTCTAAAAGACAAGCTGCCTCTGTCTATTATTATAAAAGGCTTTTCCCAGGCCCAAGTCCATAAAGTTAAGCTCTGAGGTATAACCCTTGATAAACAGCTAAAATGGTCTCATCCCACCAGTAAAATCGCAACTAAAATGGGAAGAGCTGTGCCCACTATTAAAAGGTGTGCTGTAATGTGACTAATCACTCAATCAGGCAGCTTAAACAGTCATTAGTTCTGTCTCATCTGGACACTACAATTGTTATCTGGTCTAGTGTATCAAAAAAAGACTTGCATAATCTTCAACTGGTGCAGAATAAAAGCTGTCTGTTTAGCTCTGACCTCTTGATTTAGAGCAAGTGTTGACTTCATACACAAAGTTCTTTCATGGTTAAAAGTTGAGGACAGACTGTCTGTCTACCAGTATCTTGGTTCTATTTTGTTATTTATGTACCAGTGCTCAGCGTCAAAGCTTATATTCCAAAATTTCCCATGTCAACATTAGTCACATAACCAGACAGGCTGCACTCCGTTATGTAGTTGTCCCAATGCCAAGATCATGTGCTGTGCAGAAAACTGCATTGAACAGAGCTCAGCTGCCTCTTTGTGGAATAAGTTGCATGTTTCCTAAAATCATGGACTAGTAAAACAAGTTTTAAGAGAATCTTTAAAAAGTACATACAGTTATAACTAACTTTCATGTGATTTTTTTTTCCTCTGTGGTATTTTTGATCACTGTTATTGGTTTTCAGAAAGTACATTTTTTTGTGATTTTCTGTGTGGGTATATACTGTAGATTTTTATCTGGCCATTATTTGCTCTGTCTCTTGTTGGTGCTTGATATTGTGTTTCTGGTCTTGGTAATTTTTATTATGCCTGATTTACATTTTACTTTTTACTTTTTAGGTGTAAGGTGATTAGGAGCTTGGGGTGTTTTTTTGTTTGTTTTTTTTTGTTCTGGGTGCTCAATTGTATTTTTTGTTTTGTCTGATGGAAATTTTTTTGTATTATTGCTTTAAATGTGGACACCAGGAAGACTAGCTGCTGCCTTGGTAGCAGCTAATGGGGATCCCTGATACAAATAAACAAATAAATATAATCGCTGGACATAACAAACTACCTCGTTTATGGCATCAGCGCTTATACACAAACAGTGGGTACAGAAAGTATTCAAACCCCTTTAAAGTTTTCACTCTTTGTTTCATTGCAGCCATTTGCTAAAATAAAAAAAAAAAAGTTCATTTTATTTCCCAGTAACGTACACTCAGCACCCCATCTTGACAGAGAAAAACAGAAATGCAGAAAATTTTGCACATTTATTAAAAATAAAAAACTGAAATTTCACATGGTCAAAAGCATTCAGACCCTTTGCAGTGACAGTGGCAGAGCCAGAAATTTTTCACTGGGGTGGCCAGGGAGAGACCATTACTCACATAGGGGTGGCCATAAGTAGATACCTCAGAGCACATGTGTGTATATATATATATATATATATATATATATACATATATTACATCCAACTGTATGGGGTAGTTTGTGTCTAAAATAAGACGGGAAAGTGGTTTGGAAGCAGTTTTGGGTCTCCCTTGTGAAGCAGACGCTTTAGTTTCCCTAATGTAATGTCTCCGCGAGAAAAGCTTAAAAGTGGGATTTTCAACTTCTGCATGTCCAATCTTAAAAATTCCAACTGCATGGGGGTAGTCTGAGTCTAAAATAAGTGGGAAAAGTGGTTTGGAAGCAGTTTCGGGTCTCCCCTGTGAAGAAGGAGCTTTCTTTCCCTCATCGCAATATCTCTGCGAGAAAAGCTTAAAAGTGGGATTTTCAACTTCTGCATGCACGATCTTAAAAATTCCAACTGTGTGGGGTAGTTTGTGTCTAAAATAAGAAGGAAAAGTGGGTTGGAAGCAGCTTGGGGTCTCTGTGGCTTCTTGGGTGTTGCCCCAGCCCGCCCCTGGCCGTGGCCCCTAGCTCCGCCCCTGTGCAGTGACACTCATATTAACTTATATGCTGTCCATTTCTTCTGATCCTCCTTGAGATGGTTCTACTACTTCACTGGAGTCCAGCTGTGTTTAATTAAACTGATTGACTTGATTAGGAAAGGCACACATCTGTCTATGTAAGACCTTACAGCTCACAGTGCATGTCAGAGCAAATGAGGTCAAAGGACCTGCCCAAAGAGCTCAGAGACAGAATTGTGGTGAGACACAGATCTGGACAAGGTTACAACAGAATTTTTGCAGCACTAAAGGTTCCTAACAGCACGGTGGCCTCCATAGTCCTTAAATGGAAGAACTTTGGGAGAACCAGAAATCTTCCTAGACCCGGCTGTCAAGCTAAACTAAGCAATCGTGGGAGAAGAGCCTTGGTGAGAGAGGTAAAGAAGAAGCCAAAGATCACTGTAGCTGAGCTCCAGAGATGCAGTAGGGAGAAGGAGAAAGTTCCACAAAGTCAACTATCACTGCAGCCTCCACCAGTCAGGGCTTTATGGCAGAGTGGCCCAATGGAAGCCTCTCTTCAGTGCAGACATATGAAAGCCTGCATAGAGTTTGCCAAACAAACACATGAAGGACTCCCAGACTGTGAGAAATAAGATTTTCTGGTCTGATGAGACCAAGATTGAACTTTTAAGAGTTAATTCTAAGCAGTATGTTTGGAGAAAACCAGGCACTGCTCATCACCTGCCCAATACCATCCCAACAGTGAAATGCGGTGGTGGCAGTATCATGCTATGGGGCTGTTTTTCATCTGCAGGGACAGGACGACTGGTTGCAATTGAAGGAAAGACACTCTTCCCTAGTGCTCAGGACCTCAGACTGGGCCGAAGGTTCACCTTCCAGTAAGACAATGACCCTCACACACAGCTAAAATAACAAAGGAGCGGCTTAAGAACAACTCTGGGACCATTCTTGACCGGCCCAGCCAGAGCTCTGACTTAAACCCAACTGAGCATCTCTGGAGAGACCTGAAAATGGCTGACCACCACCGTTCACCATCCAACCTGACAGAACTGGAGAGGATCTGCAAGGAAAATTGACAGAAGATCCCAAATCCAGATGTGAAAAACTTGTTGTATCATTCCCAAGAAAACTCATGGGTGTAGATAAGCTCAAAAGGTGCTTCTACTCAGTACTGAGCAAAGGGTCTGAATACTTATGACCATGTGATGTTTCACTTTTTTTTTTTTTAATAAATTGGCAAAAAAATTTCTACATTTCTGTTTTTTTCTGTCAAGATGGAGTGCTGAGTGACATTAATGAGAAATGAAATGAACTTTTTTTTGTAAAATGTTTAAAGGGGTCTGAATACTTTCCATACCCACTGTATGTTGGTTCAACACAATTACACTTTAAATGCCACAGATCACCTGGCTTTTTTATATGTAGAAATATTAACAAGGTACTTTGCATGGACCATTTATGGCAGAATAAGGGTGTGTAGGGGACGGGGCCAAACTCACCAGCACAAACTTCCAGGAAGAGTGTGATTTTGTCATGGTTTTTGGTAAACTCCTGACCCACATGCAGAGAAACTCTCAGAGAGAAAGTGGAAGAGTTAAATAGTATTTATTTACAAAGAATGGTGTAACCGAGGTTGATCCTGGCTAGGATGTCTTACAGATTTATAAAGTGGAAACTGCTTGAACCTGTGCACATGCAGTTTCATAAATCTGAATGTTTATTGGAGAACGCAAACTTTACATACACTTCTTATAAAGATCCTGCACAGTTTTATTAAAAAGATTCCTGGGATATTTTCTAACATTAGGCCTGTTCAGGTGTTATTTAAACCTGTTGGTTGTGTTTCCTTGCTGCCCTTCATAAGTGATGGCTGTCGGAGCCTTCCATTATTGTGCTGACATTTAAATCTGTGTTAAAGTGTTTATCAATCAATCATAATTTAGCTTTCTCATATCATTCATAAGTGACATTACTAGTCCAAAGTTTGGACACACTTTCACACTATGGATGGATGGATGGATGGATGATCATTTGTAGTTATTAGACTTTCATATAGCATACAACAAGAATATTTCTCCCTCTCCGTTACCAAGATGTCGCATCAAGTAGTCACACACTTCTCTCTACTGATACACTTCTGAAATATTTCAACCACATCAGCATCATTTGCTGCTCTACCAAAGTAGCCCAGTTCTACATTTATTTATTATTTATTTAGACTTACCAGAGATCTACGATAGTACACTAACATCTCAGATGGATTTACATCATCAGAAGCAACCATGTTATCACAAAACAGCTGTTAGATGAGATTAAAAACAAGTTTGCATCCAAAAAGGTCTAAAAGAGTCATGAGGGCTTGTTGAGTTTATAACAAAGAGCATGTAGACAGCTTCCTCTGGTGGTAATCACAGTAAATAGTGATAAATTAAGAAGTCTGGTTCTCTTTGTTATACTATGGGCAATAGTTATTGCTGTTTGATGTTGTTTTCAACTTGAAAGAAGGAAATCTTAAATGCATACATGCAGCTTCTGTGGAAGTGTATAAAAGCTGACGCTATATACTCAGGTCAGCTCCAGACCTCTCTATTAATGGCCTATGGTCCAGACCAGAGTCCACTTGGAACAATAGATTCAAATAAGTTTGATTTGGAGATGGTAAGACCACAGAACTGAAATGATAATTAACTAATCTTTTTAGTTATAAAATGTAACAGGTTAAGTTATCCCTCCAGCCACAGCTCCTGTCAATATAGTAAGTTAGTGAGTAAAGTTTATTTTTTATATCGCCTTCACAGACAAGGGAACGTCACAAGCTGCTTTACAAAGGAAATAAAAAAACGATAAAATCCAATAAATGTAAAATGCAAAAAAAAAAAAAAACACAAACAAACTAAAACGATACAACAGATGAGAAAATTGAGATAAAATCAACCCTCTCACTACTGATGTTAAAACGCTTGGAGAAACAGGTGGGTTTTAAGTTACATATTTGATAAATCATAAGAAACAGGCTTGAACATTGGTTTTTAGGGTGTATTTTTCCCTATTGAAGAACTAAGAACCACGCATGACCCGCCACGAACATCACAGAGTCCGCGCACGGAGAAGCAGAGAGGGAGTGTGCTTCCCAGCCTGCACAGTCCTCAGCTGTCAGCTGCACCAGCGGGACAACAGCTGCGTCTCTCCAGATAGTCTGCTTTACGCACAGTCATGATTTTGACGCACAGGTGAACTTCTTTTCCCCAAAACGCGCGTCAACCAGAACTCCGTAAGCAAGTGTTTTTGACACCGAAAGGACTCACATCCTTCCACGCTGAACATATCCTGTTTTAACTGCCTGAAGCAGATCACGTTATCAAAGCCATGTCCAGGAAGAAGGCAGTGAAGGGCAAAGGGAGCTCCAAGAGCCCAAAGGCGTCTCCGAGCAGCGGGCGGACGGGGAAAGGCTTGGCCGCCGCCGCTGCTCCGTCCTCCGGACTGGTTTACCCGAGCAGACCGTCCATCAGCAACAGCGGGGAGTTTTATGACATCGCTTTCAAGGTGAGCGGGCTGCAACGTTTCTCCTCGCGCTCGTGCTAATTAGTCATAAAAAGCAGGTGCAGTTTAAAAGAACACCTGCTGAGTTTGCTCTGGTGGTTTTTAAAATTTGATTTAACTTGTGTTCAGGTTAAAAGTCAACTCAAGAAGTTGAGCGTTTTCATGCAGAAATATCAACATGTGGAAACCATTTCTTAAAAGAAATGTGGCCGGAAACGTCTTGGAAAAAAAATAGCCTAGAACTTTTACCTGAAATTATGACGTTAGGTAAACGGCTCATTTATTTTACGATACAGTAAACTCAGCGCCAGAGGTGGGAGCAGGATTTTGAAAAGGCTCCTTGTCGCAAAGGACATTAGGTAGCCTCTAGTAGGGGTGCAACGAACCGAACTATACAGATGTGTGCCAACCGTGAGCAATATGTATGGAATATCGAACAATACAGAGTTTTTAATTTATTTTATTAACTTGTGTTCTGACGATGACGTTTGTGTTAAAAACTCAGTGGATCTGTTTTCAACTACATTCAGATCTGGCGTTTGGAACTACTTTGGTTTTCATGTTAAGTATGATCTGGTATGGGGTTAAAAAAGGCGTGAATATATATAGTACCGAATTTTTTTTAAACTGATGGTATAGTGATGTGTGATGTATGTGAGGCTTTCTCTAGGAATCATTACTTCTGCTGGAAATGGGCGGCTATCATCATCTTTCATTCTTCAGCTTCATGTGATGGTGATGATAGATGATAGACTACACACACTGTGTGTCTATCTATCTATCTATCTATCAGTATCTATCTATCTATCTATCTATCTATCTATCTATCTATCTATCTATCTATCTATCTATCTATCTATTATACACAGTCGTCCTCAAAATTATTCATTCCCTCCAATTAAAGAAGGAAAAAAAATAGCTGTTAGTGAACTAAGTTGAAATTGACAAAAGTAATAAAAATAATAAAAACACAAACAATGAAAATCATGACATTGATTCTGAATTGTGGTTCGAAAAAATATTAGAAATAAACATACAAAAAATCAAACAAGCATGATGGGGCTCTGAAGCTACAATTTTATTGAGCAACACTTTGAGGCAATTGCTGCAATCAGGTGTTTTCTGTAAAGTTCATAAAGACTTCTACACGTATTGACAGGTATTTTGGTCCACTGTTCAGGAGAAAGGTGCTCTAACGTGTCTCGGACAGTTTTGTTCATTTGTTTTTTTCTTATTATTTCCTACCACAATTCTAAAGCAATATTTTTATTTTAACAAAACATAATTTTGTAAAATGTTAATTATTTTTAGTTTCTTGCTATTTGAATTACAGTTGTGAATTTAGCCTTTTCTTTAATTGGAGGGTGTGAATAATTTTGAGGACAACTGTGTATGTATGTATGTATGTATGTGTGTATAGCATATAGAGTATATATGGTAAACAGATGAACTAAAGGAAATTGTTTTTGTGACTTATCGAAATTATAGAAATATTTTGTGGAGAATGTGCAAGAAAGAAAGATAGAGGCAAGTAAATATTGACGCAATCTGGTTAAATGTACAAAACATAAGGTACAATCGGAGAAAATGCCCCTTCTCCAGCTCAGTGCTTATGGTGGGTTTATAAGTGTATGCTGATAACTTGACTTGTACCGTAGCAGCTGAAAAGTCCTGAAAATGTCCTGGAAAAGTCCTAGAAAATAATTTCAAGAAAAGAGCGGGAACCCTGTTCACTTGTCTCAAAATGTAAGGGAAACTGAAGTTTGGTTGAGGTGGAGGGATGGCTTGCTGCAGTTGCCGGAAAATTTCCCCCTTTTTTCAAATTCAGAACTTGACAGGTATGATCCAATACACAGAGACTTTGAATTTTATCATAATAAATTAACACCTCCACTCTCTGTCTTAGGTGATGCTGGTGGGGGATTCGGGTGTAGGAAAGACCTGTCTGCTGGTTCGCTTCAAAGATGGAGCCTTTCTTGCTGGGAGTTTCATCTCCACGGTGGGCATTGACTTCAGGGTAAGCACCAACACACGCTGCATAAAAAGTCGACCATACTGGAGCTATCTTGAAAATTCTCCATCACTCATATATATGAAAGGACATATGAAAACAGACCCCAGGCTCAAAAAAAGTGAAATTCCCCTTTAAGATAGTGAAGGTAGTTTGTCTGATCATGGGAAGGCCCTTTGTGACCAGTGCACCAGCATGAATTGTACCTGTTGTGAATGCTTGCATCATGAAGCCAGACTTCAGCTGGGTCTCACCAGGGAATCTAAACTATGGGCTATATGCACAACTCCACTACTTCCTGAACTTAGTGCTCTGTTTCCCGTCTTTTTTTATTGGACAAACTAATCCATGTGTGCCTGATCTCAGTTACCATGACGACAATGGCCAAACACACCTGGATTAATCAGTTTGTCCAGTAATGAAAGACAGGAAACAAAGGAGCACTGCTAAGTGCTTAGCTCCTGCTAAGTTCAGGAAGAAGTGGAGTTGTGGATAGCCTATTGTCAAACTTTCTGGCCTTTTCCATCAGAATGTTCCTCTCTTTCTCTTCCTGCTGATGTAATTTTTGTGGAACATGATGTCATGAAATATTGCAGAACCCGAGCTGCCTGACTAAAACTTTTTCTTGTCAAACAAAAGTTTTAATTTTACAGAAAATGGGGAGTAATTTTTGAATTTCTGTCGTAGATTTGGTCAAGATGTTTCTCTCAGCAGCACGTTTACACCACAGAAGACACAAATGCAAAGTTATTCAGGCTAAAATTAGGTTCTAAAAATCAGAGTTACTCACAGATCATACTTTGGGAGCAAATCACTCCAACATGTACAATAATAAGATTCAAACAGGCCAAAGTTGAGTCTTTTTGCAGCTTTTAAAGGAGCTGTGTCATGCTTTTAACGTTCCAAAAGTCAAATACAAGCATTTATAAGCTAAATATGTTCCCATCGCTACTATAGAAACTAATTCGGTGTTAAATATTAGTTTTTTTACGGGTCTAATTTCCAACATGGAAGTAAGATGGCTGACTGTACTGAATCACTGAAGTTCTTGACCAATCTCAACATGTTTTACGCCCATTTCATGACGTCGCCCCAGAAGAGAGACAGATTCTGTAGGATCACAGAATTGTTTTTAGCACTAACTTCGTCACTCACATGGACATTATTTGTAAACACTGATGGATAATCAGACTCCGATTGATGGAGGAAAATGGAGCAGTCTGTTATGGAGCTGTATGCGCTCGACCCAGAGTCTGATATGGAGTTTGAAGTACACGCAGTACCACAGAGACCCCTGACAAGTAAGTAAATTAGCAAACAAATCATAGGCTAAAAGTTAGCATTGAGCTGGGAGAAGTTTTCACTCACCGGTGTTGTCTGACGTGAGGCGTTTTCATGGTGGGAACTGCGTCAGGTTTCAGAAGTAATCCCTGAGGAAAAAACACTTTACTGCCCGAGATTCATGAAGTTGTCAGGAGTGAAGTTCACACACAAAGTTGAGGGTTTTTTTCTGTTCCTGAAGTTATAATCCAACCACTTCTGGCAAGTTGATTTGTCCAGTAGAACAAATAAACTTCCACGCCGAACACAACCACATTTTTCCCAACTTGCCATCTTCTGGCAAAAAAAAGCTTTTCTTCTGAACTCTGGAGCAAACGTCTGTTAGCTGATGGCTGTTTGTCTCTGAGGAAATCTTCCTGCAGGCTGTTAGTTTCTTCCTCAGAGAGTGTGTATAGGATTCTCTTCGAGTTTTTGTTGAACAAAGAAGGCGTCTTGCTACAATGCTGCACGTGTATGTGTCGCTTCATGATCGGTGCCACCTCGTTGCGTATACTGGTGGTCAGTCACTTATGTAAAGGAAGCTACAGCTTGGCCTGAATATTTATATGTATTACTCAAATATGAACAAATGAAGAAAAAAACAACTTAAGTTTTTTATGAGGAAATAACACAGTAACATGCTTAAAATCTCTTAAAAGTCCATTTCTCATGATATGGCTCCTTTAAATGAATTCCAGATGAATCATTAACATGTTTTCATGTTACTTTCATCCCAAAAACCAAACATGTCAGAGACTGTGAATAAAAACAGTCTACATGCCAACTCATACTTGCTTACAGCATTTCCAGACTTTTACTTTTGCTATCATTCTGCATCTACTACACTGCCTGGCCAAAAAATGGCACCTGGATTTAACTGAGCAAATAGGTAGGAGTCTCCTGTTTAGGGCTGCACGATTAACCTTAACCGCATCGATATTGAGGTTTAAACTACTGCGATAACCTAACCTCATGTGCCTGAGGTTTTTTTTTTTCTCTGACATTTGAGTGACAAACCTATTCGCCAATCAAAATGGTCGCGCCCCGCGTTCCTGGCTTGCTGGCCAATCAGAAATGGTGATACACCAGCTGCAGTCAGCGTCAACAACAAACACTGCACGTGTACCTGACGTTGCCCTGTGAGCAAAATGTTTTCTTGGTGACCGATTAACTACATAAAAACGGCTGAAGGAACTTCTTTGGTGACGGGAGAGGAGCCGCTGGTAACAGTGATGGAATAATGGCGTTAAAAGAAACGACACTAGAGGAGGCGGAGTGATACGGCTACACCTGGACACTCGCCATGAGCTCATGCGGTCTGCATGTGATAACTGTTCAGACGAGCTGTACGGCAGGTTGGAAGATATTCGTGTGGAGCCTCTGCAGGGGAGCGGCGGCGTCACAAACCTGACCGACTATAAATCCAGTTTATAAAACAAGTAATGACGATGATGATGAACTGTCAGCAAACATGAGTCGTTGCGCGCACCGCGCAGCTGAACACAAGCGCACACAACTACACACACACACACCCACGCACAACCTCCCCCCCCCACACACACACACACACACTAGAGACACAGCAACAGTGAATTCAGAGAAAACGGGAAGAATTATAAACTGGAATCACAAACGTGAGTTTTCTCTCAGAGATAAAAGACATGAACAACGTGAAATGTTCATTAAAACTACGTATTTCTACATGTTGGCTGGAAGCTCCTCTCACACATCTGTCAGTTCGACTGTCCAAGATTCTGTTAGTAGTTTATTCTGTTAAGTTTCTGTTTCAATTAGGTTTTTGTCAAAATCATGCTGGCCTACTCCTGTTGGATAATTACTACTCGGGCGATTATCTTTAAGCTGGCAACAAGTTATTTAACCCCAACTGGTGCAATGAGTTGCTTCTCATTTCAGCAACCATGTTGACAGACACATTCCATGGTCGCGGAAGAGATGGTAGTCTGTTTGAGAAGGGTCAGATCACTAGCAAGCATCAAGCAGAGAAAATATCTAAGGAGATTGCAGAGACTACTAAAATTGGGTTCAGAATAGGGCTGGGACGATTCGTCGACGTAACCGATTACGTCGACACAAAAAATACGTTGACGCAAAATATGCGTACCGATGCGTCATCAGACCAAAACAAAGATGGCGGCGCCACGCGACTTCAGACTAAAACAAAGATGGTGGCGCCACGCGACTTCAGACTAAAACAAAGATGGCGGCGCGATCTCCGCGAGCGGCTCTTCCAGTTTCCAAAGTGTAAGGCAGTAAAGGCCCACACTCGTTTATCGAAGGTATAGGGATATTAGGGATGGTGAATCCGAAGCCTAATGAGACATGAGACAACTTCCGTGAGATCGACGCCAGTCTATGCTTCAGACACGTCAAGCCTGTTTGAGACCGTCAGCATGAAGCACGAGCTCCATCTGCTGGCGGTGGGTGTGAACTGCAGATGACGGGAGCTGTTGGTAATAGGGGATTATCACGCTTCCGTGTTCCGAACTTCCGGTTTTAAACAGTTAGACGGCCCACTTCCGGTCCAGTTCAATGTCCCTGCTTTACTTCGTAGATAACGTAAATAAAACGCCAACCCTACTGAAATTTTCACGGATTCCAGACTGAAGTGATACTAAGGAGGAAGTGGATCAAAGCGATTCTCCAGAGTGAAGGGCCGAACTTTATAATAAAACAACGTAGCATGTTTGTTTGCAGCCGGTGGGGCACAACACCAGCATGCTAGCATTAGCCAGCTAGCGTTTACCGACGTGCTTAACTTTGTGCTTCTTAAAACACACATACATCTGAAAATCGGGTCTGTACCCCCCCGTTTCCAGTGGAACAACTGGGGACTGCCAAGAAAGGAGACGCTTTCAGATGCTTGTGTGTTTTCAGCCGCACAAAGTTAGGCACGTCATCAAGCTGGCTAATGCTAACCTGCTAACAGTAGTCCGCCAGCTACTACTCTGTTAAACTTTGTAAATTGGATAAACGCCAATGCCAAGTTTTCATTCCAGACTGAGTGATGCTAAGGAAGAAGTGGATCAAAACGACCGATTCGCCGCAGTGGAGGACTGAACTTTATAATAAAACGACACACGTTTGTTTGTGGCCGGCAGACTGCGCAGTCGTGTTAGCAGGTTAGCATTAGCCAGCTTGATGACGTGCCTAACTTTGTGCGGCTGAAAACACACAAGCATCTGAAAGCGTCTCCTTTCTTGGCAGTCCCCAGTTGTTCCACTGGAAACGGGGAGGTACAGACCCGATTTTCAGATGTTTGTGTGTTTTAAGACGCACAATGTTAAGCACGTCAGTAAACGCTAGCTGGCTAATGCTAGCATGCTGTGAAGTGCCGGTGTTGTTCCCCACCGGCGACAAACAAACGTGTGTTTTATTATAAAGTTCGGCCCTTCACCGCGGCGAATCGATCGCTTTGATCCAGCTTTTGATCCAGTATCACTTTGGTCTGGAATGAAAACTTAAATATGTTTGGAGTTTATCCAATTTAAACAGTATAACAGAGCAGGAACGGCTGTCGTTAACATGGCCCGGAAGAGGAAGTGCCCAAAATCCGGGAACTTCCGGTAAGCGTGATAATCCCCTATAGTATTGTGTTGTCACTTTTGGGATAAATAAAGAATTTTTAATTTCATTTCCAAGTGAATGGTACCCGTATTAAGCATTAACAGAATAAAGATGAAGATGCACTTTTTCTGGAAGCTAGACCCATGTTCAATATAATGTTCAACTCTGAATGTTTACTTATCTTCATTATCTTTTGTTGAAAAATAATATCTGTCTTAGCTTAAATCCTCCAAGTTTACATGAAAATATTATTTCAATAATGACTTTTTTTATTATTATTTTCATGTAAATGAAAGCATTAAAAGCCTGTTTTTCAGTCCGCTGTGTTTTCAACATCAATTTTACATTCTGTTGGTTCATGAAAAACTCCATGACAGGATGCTGCTCCCACTGCCTTTTTATTCATGCTCTTTTTTTACATTTTAGATATCTATATCAGCATATATAAATTGCTGTCTGTCAATTTATGAGGAGATAATCGATAATCGAATCGAGTCGAATCGAGCTAAAAAAGTGAATCGTTAGATTAATCGATGCATCGAAAAAATAATCGATAGATTAATCGTTTAAAAAATAATCGTTTAACACAGCCCTAGTTCAGAACTGTCCAACGCATTATTAAAAACTGGAAGGATAGTGGGGACCCATCATCTTCCAGGAGGAAATGTGGCCGGACAGGCAGATGGAGCAATTCAGTATCATGCCAATAGTGCCTACTGAACAAACCTGTGGGGGCAGTATTATGATCTGGGGTTGCTGCAGTTGCTCAAGTGTAGGTTCAGCAACAGTATGTGCTCAAAGAATGAGATCAGCTGATACCTGAATATACTGAATGACCGGATTATTCCATCAATGGATTTTTATTCCCTGGTGGCACGGCCATATTCCAAGATGACAATGCCAGAATTCATCCGCCTCAAATTGTAAAAGGCTGGTTCAGGGAGCGTGACACATCATAGCCGTTTTTAGACTTGCATTGCGGAACATGAGCGGTAAAGTTCATCCGCTCTTTACACGGACTCGTCTTTTCAAACATGCCGCTTTGTTCCGGACTTATCGCATCCCGGGTGCTTTCAGACATCAGAAAATGTTGCGGAAAAGTCAGCACAGCCCCAACCTCTCTTCAACTCTGTCCGGAACATTTTCTTGTGTGTTCAGCCAAAACGACGTGCCACAACATTTCCGTTCTTATGACATGGGGTCCAGCCGGTACATGTCCGTGACATTTCCAAGGTAAAAGAGCGGATCGCATGTCTGAATGCAAACGTTATAAAGGACAGAGTTTGCAATATTACCGCTTTTCTGTGCAAGTCTGAAAGGGGCTCATCTCTACACATGGATTGGCCACCACAGAGTCCAGACCTGAACCCCATTGAGAATCTTTGGGATTTGCTGGAGAAGGCTGTGATCAGCAGTCAGATTACCATCATCAATGCAAGATCTTGGAGATAAATTGATGCAACACTGGATGGAAATAAATCATGTGACTTTGCAGAAGCTTATCAAAACAATGCCACAGCGAATGCTGGTGTAATCACAGCTAAAGGTGGTCCAATTAAATATTAGAGTGTATGACATTTTTTTTGTGACGACTTTTCTTTTGGCCAGGCAGTGTAATAAAATGTGCAGAAATAATTCATCAACAGAGAGTAAACATAACATTTTCATAAAAAGATCAAAGAAAATGAAAACATTAAAGCCTACGTTCGTCCCAACCCTCTTTCATGAAGCCTTCAGGACCAGTTGAATATTTGAACTCCTGAGTACCATGCTGTTTCAAGCCTAGCGCTTTCTAACAAAGGTTTGCATCATTGTTGGATGTCTTGAGACTAAATTATGATGTCAGTGTTTAGGTTATTTTCTTGCACCGTATTCTTTGTTTCCACTTGAGAAGGAAATCAGCACCTGTCTATAAGACCATCTAGAATCGGAACACACCACACACTAAAATGTGTGTCAAGGTTAGTTCTCATAAAGAATGTTGGGTATCTGTAGAAACTAAGGTTAAAGTTAATGTGCTGACTCTTTCCCTTTTTGTGCCATGTGAAGAATTTATCGTGGAAAAATGTGTGCAGAAGATATAAGATTCCAGTATATTAAAGCTCATGGCAGGAAGAAGCAGAAAAGCTGAACATACCATGTTGATGCAGCCCTCTAGGACTCATTAACAGGGCTGGGACAATCCCCAGTTAAATCTTATATTGGCAATTGGAAGGTTGCCAGGCAATTTGCTGTTTATCAAGGCAATTTTGAAAAAAACAAAACAAAACAGCGCTCTACTGTGCATTTAGAGATGTTTCTGGAGGAAATACATGACTGTTAGAGAAGCCCCGTTTACAAACAGACCAACAATCCACATTCTCTCTCCTCAGTGCAGGTACACTGTCAGCAGCCCTGTGACAGAGACAGGGCGCATCTCTTCGATTCGAACTGATGCAGCCCGTTTGCTTATGCTTCGGAGTCATTCAACAGAGTAGACTAACTGCAAATAAATATTGTTTTAATGTGTAAGTACTGAAATGTTCATACAAGGACTTTCATAAAGAGAGTTCATGAACACATCATCCAGCAGAGCTGATTTTAAGGTTGTTAGTGCAGTCTAACCTGGATGGAGGTTAAAATATTAAAGTATTATACAATTACATAGTATTATACATATTATTAGTAATATAATGCATGTAATAAGTATAATAGTGCTTATTACAAAACCACGTCACAGGAGTTTCACTTCACACATGCAATCAAATTCGGATTATTTACGCAGCCATGCGGACTGGTAGCGATCAACATGAGACCCCGCCCCCTTGCCAATTTAAGCGTATATTGGCAATCTTGAGCAATGACAATCAACAATTTGAAATTTAGAGCCAATCGCACAGCCCTACTCATTAGGGACTTTTATTAATTGAATAAACATCCTAATGGATTGAAACTTCTGGAGCAAGGAGAAAATGATGCATATAAAGTGAAGGAATTTGTGTTTTTTACTCCTGAAGCAGGTGCCCTAAAGCTGCATGGGTGTTTAAGGGAGCAGATTATTGTCACTTACAGATGTGCATCTACTCAACTGTCAGCGTTTAGTTGTTATTATGGTGCTCACCTGCAGTCTGCTATATGGACTAAACATATACATGCTTACTGGGAAGATGTTCCATAAAACGTGTACAATTACAACTAACAGTAGCACCATAATTTATGTATTTAAAGGCCCATTTACACTATCAATCAAATGTGTGAACACACCTTCCCATCTGTATTGAAATGTGTAGGGGCGTCCAAACTTTTGGTCGTGTATCAGATCTTTTCTTGCTCCTGCCAGTGGGAGTGATTACGTAAAACACTGTTGACGTTTGTTTGACGTTTATCCTCAACTTTGATCACGTTCTATTTTAGATTAGAATCTTTCCTCTGAATACATCTCCTTTTCATCTGCAGTGGTGGGAACGTCTTTTTGATAGTTTTTCCTGCCCCGGGCTCTACTACACTCCCACTCCTGGTAGTCTCTGTTGCTGCGGCTGCTCCCCACTTCAGCTTGCATGCGATTGTTATTCCTGGATGATGTGAAATGCAGTGATATGATGGAGAATGGCAAAAATGCTGTCACGTGTTGAAAACCCCAATAAACTGAAAATGCATAGAAGTTTACCTGGTGATGGGATTTATGTATACTATGTGAATCCATCTGGTAAAGACTTGAGATATGAACTCCGTGGCCACTTTATTAGGTACACCTGTTCAATTGTTTCTTAAAACAAATATCTAACCAGCCAATCACATGGCAGCATCCAGTCATGTAGATATGATGATGACTTGTTGAAGTTCAAACTGAGCTTCAGAAAGAGGATTTAAAGACCCACAACGTAACTTTTAGACCTTGAAATTATGCGTTTCTGACTCGTTTTGATAGCACACCAACATTCATTATGCGCATGTTCGAGCCGTCACCACCCAGCAGCGTCCCGAGGCTCAAAACCTGCACTACGTAACTGTTGGATCTGGGACGGGGCTGTGATGTTGCATCTGACTCTTGGTTACACACCACGTCACATACAAACAAATGGTTATTAACCAGATACAGTATGAACACAGGGGGTGTTTTGAACGCACATCATGTCAGATTCTGTAAAGAAACGCAAGGAAACATTACCGGAGGTAGAGTGGAAAAGAGAGAGAGGAAGGGACAGAACAAGAGTCAAGATTAAAACTATCTTTTACCGGCTGGAATGAGCTCACAGTACAGGTATGATGCAAGATGCTATTTTAGCTGTCGATAAGGGGTGCGCCACCAAGAAAACTGCTAAAAGTTCCGTTGCGGGTCTTTAAAGGGACTTGAGGCAGGAATTTAAAAAACATGCATGTCCATTTTTTTTTCATACTAATTGGTGACGAAGCACTACATACCAAAAATAACGTTTCCACCCACGTTTCTCTCTGTTGCCTTGAACAGGCTGTGTGCTGCAAAATGCGAATTTTCCCGCGCTGCCCTGCGGACGTGACGTCAAATGACCTACATCCGCTGTTTTGATGCAGGAAAAAGACGGTCACGCTAAATTCAAACACTGTAAGCGATAGTTATGGATTCTTCTGCCGTCAGAAAACAATCTAGATCAACTGAAAGACACTAAAAATTATTACTACGAAGAAAAAGCTTAGTAAACAACATTATAGCTTTCCAGCTCTGCCATGCAGACGTGATGTCAAATGACGCTACATCCGCAGTTTTGATATAAGAAGCCGGTCGCGGTAAATTCAAACACTGTAAGTGATAGTTATGGATTCTTCTGCTGTCATCAAACGATCCAGATCAACTGAAAGACACTAAAAAGTGTAACTATGGAGAAAAAGGTGAGTAAACATTATAGCTTCAGTTTGTGCACGCTCCCGTGACGGCTTTGCTTGTGGCTGCAGTTACCTGAAGCGCCAGTCACGAGTTTCGTTTCTTAATCTTGCCTCAAGTCCTTTTAAGTGACTTTGAACGTGGCATGTTTGTTGGTCTGAATATTTACTGGGATTTTCACACACAACCATCTTTAGGGTTTCCAGAGAATGGCCTGAAAGTCAGACCAGTTTTGGTGAGTCTGTGTGAAGACTCACCAAAACTGGAAAATAGAACATGGAGAAACGTTGCTGGTCTGATGAATCTCCATTTCAGCTCCACATGCAGATGCTAGGCTCAGAATTTGTCGCTAACATCATGAAAGCATGGATCCATCCTGCCTTGGATCAAGCCTTCAGGCTACTGCTGGTGTAATGCATGGGGGAGATTTTCTTGGCCCACTTTGGATCGCTTAGTATACACTAAAAACCCCTGGGTCAAACTGCTGGATTAAAAAAGGGACCAACTAATTTCTGGATTATTTCATCCTAAACATTTGGGTTTTTGGGTTGATTAACCCAACTTCTGGGTTAAAATAACTGAACATTGTAGTCAGCATAATCCAACTTCTGAGTCAAATTTTCAACCTGAAAGTTGGGTCAAAAAAAATAACCCAGAAATGAGTTGGTCCCTTTTTAACCCAGCAGTGGATTCCCTTAACCCATAATGGGTTATTTTTGACCCAGGGGTTTTTAGTGTGTACCAACATCACCATAGCCTACCTGAGTTTTGTTGCAGGCCATGTCCATCCCTTTATGACCACAGTGTAGCATCTTCTGATGCTACTTCCAGCAGGATACTGCACCATGTCAAAAAAGCTCAGATCATCTCCAACTGCCCTCAGGAACATGAGTTCACTGTACTCCAATGGCCTCCACAGTCACCAGATCTCAGTCTAACAAACAGCTTTGAGATTCGGTGGATCAGGAGGTTCTCATCATGGATGTGCAGCCGACAAATCTGCAGCAACTGTGTGATGCCGTCATGTCAATATGGAGCAAAATCTCCGAGGAATGTTTCCAACACCTGATTGAATCTATCACACCATGAGTTTGTAGTTGTGGAGGAAGAAGGAGGTCCTGCCTGGTACCGTTGTAGTCAGAGTCTTTAAATGCTGAGTATCAAGAGAAAAGATTGAAGTGAATTCAGCATGTTGTGCTGTTCCAATTAGCTTTGGAACAAATTCAGCTTCCTTGTAACAGTGAATCAAAATAGAAACAGAGTAAAGCATCACACTACAAAACTGATTGAAATCAGCGTCAGTTCAGATGAAGGGGCTAAAAATAGATAATCTGCCTTCATAAAAGATCTTACAGGAGAAAAATAGCTTTCTCTGGCTGTTCTATGAAAACAAGCAGGTCCTTCAGGCTTTGCTCTCAATCTTTTCTTGGTGATAAAGTAAATTACCAGTTTCCCCCCATAAATACCTTCACAATTCCCCTTAAACACTTTTGGGAAACTTGTAAGCAATGTGTTTAGATTGGACAACCCACAAGATTATTCAGACACTTTCAGGCTACTTTAAAGTTCTCTCTCCTCTTTTGCTCTGTGATTGTTTTTGAAGTCAAGAGCACTTCATGAGAGTTTTCAGTTATTATTAGCAAGCTGGATGTCTGTCGGATATCTGCTGAAGACGTAAAGAGCTGCTCTGATAGCTTTTTAAATGCATCAGCTTGTTATTGAGTCATAGGCCTCCACACTTATGTAGAAAGTCCTCATCTGTGTGGTTCACACTTATATGTACGCTGCATTATGTAATAATGATATTCTTGATTGTGAGGCACATCCTGTGGGTTTAAAACTACTTTGTTTCTTTATAAGGAAATGTGCAAAAAACTTGAAGATGAACTCAAGTGGAGCAACTGTGCAAAGATTTATTCTGCACACTCATTAAATGACTTGTGGTTTTCCCCACTCGCACTGGTTTTTAAAGTTATTTTTTAATAACCTCAAGGTGAACGTGGCTCTTTATTCAGCAACAAACTTTCTTAAACTAAATTAGAGACAAAAAGAAGCTTGAACACTAACCATTAGGCCTGGAGTTTCTTGCTTTTAATTAGCATGTCTATAAGTCACTGTTATTGTGTTTGGAGTTCTGGTTGTGTACACCCTCTGACATTAACGCATCTAAGATGGAACGTGGGGGCAGCTGGGGCTAGATATCCAGTATACTTAATCTATGTTTGTTGTTGTATCTTCTCCAATAACAGCTGCTGTTCATCAGCAGGTTTGGGAACAATTACTCCAAGCATGAAGATGTTGCCTATGAGAGTGAAAGTTTGGGCTTTTAATTATTAAAGTTTTATTAACATAGTTCTAATGAAACAATAACCAAAGCAGCACAACCAAGGGAAGCATCTCTCAGGCGCAACACATTGCCTGCTCCATCCGAACATAGATCTTACAGATGTCAGGATAAGCTGGAGGATAACAGTCTCATGGCGTAGACAGCAGCAGATGGGTAATCCATTCAGAGTAAAGATCCCTAGTAGGATCTGATAGGCAAAACAATGTATTTAAGTTGTACAGTAACTCCAGTAGAGATGGGTGGATGGAAAAGATCTAACATGAGTTTAGATGAAATCCAAGCAGGTGTACCCATTCACCATGTTTCCTTTCAGTCTGTGTAGCATGGATGCAGCCTCCACCACTGCATCATCCCAGATGATGGGACTTTCATCCGTTTCATAGCCTCATCATGAGTCTATACATAATAATATCAAGAGAATTTGGTGTGTGAGATTTATTACGTAGAACACCATTTCTCAAATGGGGGTACGTCTACCCCTGGGGGTACTTAAAGGCATTCCAGGGGTTACATTTGATATCTGTTTTATAATGAATGAATAAATGTCCTTCAATAAAATTTATCTTATAAAGATTTCAATAAATGTAAGCATACATTCAGAAATTGAGTTTAAACTAAGTTTAACACTATTTAATTAAAAACCTGTCTCTCACATACTGACATGCTTTGACCCAAACTGTTAGCCAAATGACATAAAACAGCAATCACTTCATCTTGATAATGCAAACAATGGACTCATGGTTGAAGTGTAGCAGAAATCTGACTCAAAAGAAAGAGGGTTAAGGGCCAAAGAAAGCAAAATGGCAAAGTGCAGTTTTTTTTTTTCTTTTAATCTATTTTTCCAACCAAAAATACTTTGCCGTAGATGGATGGTACTAGGATGAAAACATATTTCACAAAGGGTACTTTGTAAAAAAATGGATGAGAACTGCTGGCCTAGAAGACATGATTGAGAGGATTGTGTTTGATGAAACTATCGAAGGCTACAGTATACTTCTCCGACTACGTAATGCGTTATCCAACTGCGTAACGACGGGGACCCCTCCAGCCTTCATAGTAGTTCTCTGTCATGCTGCCGGATACGCAGTGCAATTTCCTGCCCGATAAGTAGGGGTCGCTACACAACACTGACCTACTCATGTGATGCCGTCCGAGAGAAGCATTTCTATTCATGTGTAATTAGAACAGATGAGAATTTGACTTATTTCTGACCAATATGGAGGAAATCTGGGAGGACTGTCACATTCCTGGTTGTTGGAACAGCAGTCGAAAACTTTAATTGTGGTAAAAAGTGAATAAGAAGATCACAGAAATTTATTTCATGAAGATTTCTGCCGTCTGTGACAAAACTGGACAGTGCTGCTCAGTCCACTGATGTCAGTGTGTTCGTATCGGGAGGAATATTGGACACAGAGCAGAGCAGGAATAACTTGCTGCCACAGCGGAGAAAACACTGGATTTAATCCCCAACAACAAAAACATGGTAAATTATGGTGAACACTCATTAATCTGACACTTTATTTCACGTATCTATGCTCCCGAAAATGACGCCCCACATAAGTTATTATGCTAACATAGACAGCTGTGGTGTTGCTGCGAGTTAATGACTAATCTGGGAGATATTGTGAAATATAACGTTATTTGCTCTGATCAGGACAACGTTGGGACCAGAAAATAAAAATAGTTCAGTCACAAACAGAAACGGATCACTAAGGCGGTTTCTGCAGCCTTTAGTTTCATCTGCAGGACATGTGAAGGCTACGTGATCTGTACAGTCCTTAAACAATACCAAAAGCCAAATATGTGATAAAATAGAAAAGTAACCACCTTTGAAAGAGTTTAGTTTTTAAACTTTGATAAGTAATCACGTGAAGTGTATGTTACTCCAGTGTGGCTTGTCATTAAAGCCAGTTTCCGGAGATGAATAATAGTTTAAATTAATTCTCCGATGTAAAAAAAAAAAAAAGTCAGAATACTTTAGAGGGCTTCAGATAACATACCGATAAGTTATAGACGAATGCCCAATGTTGTAAATCCAGATATTCAAGCTGCTTTACGTGTTGGCAGATAGGAGGTAATTGGGACTGTTCCCCCCGTAATGGCAGCACTGCAAGATGGTGCAACACACAAAACGCTCACTGGATTAGTCTATACAAGGATCTACAACTAATCTAAATGTTGTCCAAAGGCATCAGAGTGATACAAAAACTTTACTGGTGAGTAAATGAACATATAAATTCTTAGAAATAAGGGCCAGGTTGAAAAAAAAAAGAAAGTTATCCTTTAATCAAGCAGCTGCTTGATACTCATGTGCACCTACTGCAAACTACGAAAAGAACATTCACACGATACCAAAATCGGTTTGGGAAAAGGAATATTCTACTCCTGTGAAACCAAATGAAAATTCTTTCGGTTTGACACTTTTCATTTGGAAAAAGTTCATGAATGTCTGCTGATGTATAAATGATACCTCCATGACACTGCAGGTCACTTTGATCTCAGTGTACTGTCAGGAAAAAGAAGATGACCAGTGAAATTGCATTATCAACAAGAAGAAGCACCAGCATTTGTAGACTCTAAAGCATCTTGCTCAGATCATTTGGCCTCTGCCATCCAAACTGGACCAACATACTTCATGTAACCTGGTCACATGAAGTATGTTGCAGTATGCTAGCTGTAGCACTAGAGCCTTTAGCTGTAAACTTGCTATGTTGATCTTTTTCCCATTCAAGAACGTCGCAGACATACCTGTCACGTCATCAGTGATGACACCTACCACTGTCCAGGCCAAGCAACTGCCCAGTAAAAGCCTCTAGAGACCCCCACCCCCGCAATTATACCATCCCCCCACTCCAAATTATATGTCATTTGATTACCAGCAGGCAAATTTCCAGAAAGCTCAGTGAAGATTTAACCAACTTTCTTCAGTGAGATCTAATTAATGAAATTGTAATTAATATCTGAAAGCTTAAGAGTTTAAATGGGTTTTTATGTCATGCTTGATGAAAACTGAAAGTCAAAGTGAGATTTAGATTAGTGACAAAGAACTGAAGTTACTGTTATGCATCAAATGTGAAAACTCTGATTAAACTTCTAACTTCAAACAATATAAACCACATCAGCAGGGAAATAACTCCAGATTATTGTCCGCTGTCACTTTGGCCAGGAGTAAATATGAAAGTAGGGCTGCAGGCGGGGGAGCTCTGGTGTTTTTACCTAACGGTTAGAATATGCTGCAGTTAAGTTGATCTATGGTTGCAGTAAGTGCAGCGGCGAGCATTAAAGCTGCACGTTTCAGCACCGTCAGGGATGCTGAGCAGTTTGACCTTCAAGATAATGAGGAGTAGGTGTCAGCAGTTGCAGGGGAAAGTTTAGGAAGAGGGCATACCCTGACTTCTACCAGCCTGGTCTACTGTTTATATTTCTCCTGACAGAAAGAGATGATGCATCAGAAATCAAACTTCAAACACTGCCCTCGCTCGCCTTTGTTTTCGCTCTCTATCGCAGAGCTTAGTTAGAATTGCTGATGAGATTCGTCTTTTTTTCCACTGTGGAAGAAGAGCAGGTTGAATTTCTGCTTCTACTTTGGTATTCATGGTGCGCGTGCATTTAATTATTCTTCCTTCTCATTTCTGTAGCTTTTCTCAGCTTGAGATGATGACGCACAGTTCAGGCCGGTTATTCATTAAACCTCTGAGCTGCTCCGATACTGATGGGTTGTGGTGAATTTGCCCAGTAGTGCTCACTGCTTCACTTTGTGAGGATGGTGTTTGGACATGATTCAAATTGCTGTGATCTTCTAGAGCAAATTTTTGAAAAATCAATTTCCCCCAATCTAGTTCTAGTGTTGTTTTGGAGCAACAATCTAACTTGAAACCAGTTTTTCTTGTTTGAACCAGCAAAGTTCTGGATCAGGCTTGAAGAAAACCGGGATACACTGGAACCAACTCTTTCTTCTAAGCCAGAGCAAAGAGCTGCTGATGTCTGGGGACAAAGATGTGGACACCAACAAGACCCGCTAAACATTAAGGGTGCGTTCACACTGTGGCTGTTTGGTCCACTTTCAACAGACCATGGCTGCTTCATTTACTGCAATGTGAACACCAACCGCACTCTTGTGCACATCAAAGAAGTGGACTCAGGTCTGCCTGAAAGCTGGGGGTCTCGGTTCACTTATTTCGGACTATACAGTGCATAGACATGCTGGGTACCTTGTGGAAGTGACATTTGTCGACCACAATAAAGCATCGAGAAGAAGAAGAAAGTGGGGTAGATTATCCTTTGGGTGAAAGGAAAGACAAAGCAAACGCCGCTTGTTTGAAGAAGCTGAGGTCAAAACAACAATGAAAAACAACTGGAAAATGTGAAGACAGATTCATCACACCTCACCAGCTCAGCTTTACCAGTCCAAACAGCAATGTCCAACACGCATGTCCAACACCTGGCATTGTGCCAAAGAGCATGCAGTCTCTGTAATATCAGACCATCTTCAACAGCGTCTCCTTATCCATGTCCTTAAACTGGCCTCTTCTTACGACCCACAGGGAAACCTTCTGTATTGTTTTTATTTATAGTTATTAAATTTATCTTATATTCTGTTTTTTATTTGCCTCATATTATATCTCTGGAACTAACATCTCTCTATCAGGTGGAATTTCATTTTTGCGTTTACCACAGGCTCTTCTGAACTTTATATAGCGCACGCTAAATCCTCATTTGAATACTGCTGTTTGCGCCTGCTACAGATTTGCGCGTGTAATCTTTGTAGATCACCCGCAAACGCTAAAGAGACAACACACTTTATTTTCAGCACAGCAAAGAAATTAGCAGTCTTTATTTGGATTCTTTGTAAATCAGGGTATAAGTACTTTAATATTGTATAAAAGGATCGTTCGCCGCAATTCAGCCTTGTCGTAGAATAATAGGCGCGACTAGTTAGCATTACTCTTAGCACTGGCATATAATGACCGAGGTTTGGTGGGCGGGGCCAGAAGGCACGCTTGTTGCCATGTGCTCTGTTGTCAGTGAGTCTCTATTGACCGCGTCTGATGGAACACAGTGCTCTCACAGAGAGGAGGTGGAGTGATACGAAGATACCCAGAGACACGCGCCTCTCCACACACTCATGTTTGAGTAAAAAACGAGTTGCTGTGTTCTGTTGAACACGGCTGCACATCAGGCTTGAAGAGGTTCGCATTGACCCACAGCAGACTTATACTGGATGTACGGCGGTGACGGCGTCACCAACCTGACACAGATGCAGATGCAGCGTGAGTAAACAAGAATCCAGTTAAAGAAGAAAACAGCATCATATTCCAGCAACAAGTTTCCCTGAATTATTTACTTCACCCATGACCTGAATTCAGTTAGCAGTTAATATTAAAGACATATTACACTAGTTCTGGACGTTAGATCTGTCTTCGCCTGACCGGAGCATACAGAAACAGTGATGATGAAGGACTGATTGCAAACCCGAGTGTGTGCAACCGAACACACGCGCACAACGGGAAGAAATATAAACTGGAATCATCACAAACATCAGTTTCCCTCAGACATAAAAGACATGAACATGATGAGAAACGTAGAGACGGAGCTGCAGGGAGATTTTCTGTTAGTTATTTATATCGGTCAGCACATTCCTGCAGAAATTAAATCCATCCACAAACTTTTCAATGGGGAGAGCAAAAAGATGGGTGTTGTCCTTTGTACACCAGGTACAAAGCAGTTCTGATGCCAACTGGATGCTACGTCGGTTTGTTGTCGTAGCCAGGAGGGACTTGGAGGGTATAGTCCAGGGGAGGGGGGTAATTGGCTGGAAGTCAATGGCGTCATATGCTGTGCTAGGAGTAAATATGCCGAACTGCCAATCAGCCCATTTGTGAATGCTAATTTCACCATGTAGGCAGACACACCCAGGGAAAAACGAAACATTAATCTATAATTTAACCCCTAGGGGACATAGGCAGGCTGGGGACACTAAAACATATGATCAAAAACCTCAAAAAATGCTAATTTCATGCAAGGGGCACTTTAAATCACCTGTCAATCGCAGAGAAGGAAAAAGACCAAAATAAGTTGGAAGTGTTGGACAGTCTTGACCCACATATGGGGCGACAATGGCTCAGGTGGTAGAGCAGGTTGGCCAATGATCGGAAGATCGGCGGAGGGTTGGTGGTTCGAATCCCAATCCTCCAGCCATATGTCATTGTGTCCTTGAGCAAGACACTTAACCCCCTTTGCCTTGCATGAACGTGTGTGAATGTTACATGTGGTTGGGGGGCCGTAGGCACAAAATGGCAGCCACGCTTCCGTCAGTCTGCCCCAGGGCAGCCGTGGCTACATACATAGCTTACCATCACCACATATGTATGAGGAGTGAATGAATAATGGACCTACTGTGAGCGTAATCCATTATCATTTTCATTATAGAGAAGTGACTGCTGTATACGAGCCGTTAAATACCGCCACTACCTGCCACACCTGCATTCGGCAATATTTGCATCTGTCTGGTTGAGAACCGTCATCATACACCACTGCCAGATTGAAGATGCACAAGAGCACTGACAGCTACACTCATGCAGAACCTGGAATCATTCAGGATGATTTCAGTCCATGTTTGACTCTTCACACACACATTCAGTCTTTTTTTTTTTTTTTCATTGGAGGCATATCTGTGAAATCCTTTTTATTTTTTTATTTTTGCTGGACTCTATCATTTATAACTGACCAGACATTTGTTGTCATAGTAACCATAAATGCATAAGTACAGCAATAGCAACGTACCATACACAATATGCAGCATCAGCCTACAATATTAATGCAGTGGTGCAGACTTACTGATGCACACATACAGGCATGATTTCCACACACCAGGAGAAATCTGTTTCCATCTTGTTTTGCTGGTTTCTTCGTAGCTGAGGGATGGATCATGGGTGTCATCAGAGGCTCCTCTTGGCCTTCATGGCCAGTTGTCTGGGACTTGATTTAATTGGATGTACTTGTACAAAGCCATCAACATATGGCCAATTATGACTCAGTTGGTTTACATAACACCATTTAAGCTCTCATGATGCGGCTCAGAGTTAGACATCACACATACTAAAACTGGCCTTATCTGGGATGATGCTGCTTATCACTGAAGCGTTATTAAAATAAATGTATCTTATTCAGTATTAGTCAGTGCTGGCATCAAGACTCTTATTTGGCTCTTTAGTATTTATATTCTATGGAGTTGCACTGAGGGTTTTTTTTTGTATTTGTTCACTAAAATGGAGCCATCTGGTCCACTTCCGAGTTATTCTGAATTATAACATAAAGAACCGTTCTCTGCAATGAGGAGAGCAGGAAGTCGTACACCCCTATAAGAGTTTTGTATGACCCTGTTTCTACTCAAATAAAAGCATAATGTTATGAAATGCTGCTTAACATTTGTTTATTTTTAACTTAATTTTAAATTGTGAGAATAAATCACAATTATCAAGTAATTTGTGTTCATTGTATTCATTATGTGATCAACTTGTAAAAAGCAAGAAAACTTTACTTTGCCAAAACAGTCCTGTCAGAGGGGGCGGGGCTATTTTCAAAATTCAACATATCTTGATCACAAAGGCTCATGGGAGATGCATATTCAACAGGAATTAAACATTTTGTAAATGCTATGTCATAAATTTGGGTTTTTTGGTTTTGTTCACATTTAGACAATGTAGAAAGTTGTGTTTGAATTGTAAAGGTGCTAACATGAGTGAGAAGGACAGTGATGAGCTCCGACCATTGTTGCCAACTTAGCGACTTTGTCACTATATTTAGCGACTTTTCAGACTCCTCTAGTGACTTGTTTTTTTCAAAACAGCGAACAGCAACAGATCTAGCGAGATTTTTTTGTGTTCATAGAAACAGATAAAAATGTTTATATCGCTCTCCGTCCATTCATCGGGTGCTGCCTGCTGGCAGCCCCCCCTCTCCCTGTTTCCTGGCACTCACTCACAGTCCACTCTGTTCTGGTTCAGGCAGCAGTCCTTCCGAGCTGCAGTGAGATGTTCACTCCTCCTTGTCCAGATGACAAATGAATTGCGCAGGCACGAAAAGATACTTTCTTTTCTCCTGGTCTAAGCATGATAAGGTGCATTTTGGCTTTCTTATGGCATTGCTATGTTATTTTTGCTGCAACGTCCATTGTACATATACAGTCATCCTCAAAATTATTCATACCCTCCTGTTAAAGAACGAAAAAAATCAGCTGTCAGTGAAATAAGTTCAAATTGACGAAAGTAATAATAAATAAAAATTCTATGGAAATCATGACATTGATTTTGAATTGTGGTTTATCAAAAATATGAACAACAAACAAAAAATAAAACAAGCATAATAGGGCTCCGAAGCTAAAATTTTGTTGAGCAACACTTTGAGGCAATCACTACTGTGAAGTGTTTTCTGTAATGTCCAGTCTGATTCTACGCCTGTTGACAGGTATTTTGGTCCAGTGTTTATGGGAAAAGTGCCCTAATGTGTCAGGGGCCTTTTGCTTTTTAAAAAATTTTGCCTTTCAACTACAATTCAAAAACTATTTTTTTGTAAAAAAAATTTAATTATTTTTTTTTATAATTAGTTTCTTTAGTTTCTTATTATTTGAATTACTATTGTGAATTTAGCCAGTTCTTTAAAGGGACTAGAGGCAGGAATTGAGAAAGAATAAACATGCATGTCCAGTGTTGCTAATGGTTGATGAAGCATTAAAATCCAAAGAGAATGAGCTCGCCCACGTCTCTCTCCATTGCCTTGAACTGGCTGTGTGCTGTATAAAGCACTGCAATTCGGTGGCCGAATTTCCTGCGTAGTCCTACGGATATGATGTCAATTGGTGCCGCATACTCGTCCTCAACAGTTTTGATACAGGAAGGCGACGGTTGGAGTGATTCTTCTGCCATCAGCAAACGATCCAGACCAACTGAAAGACACTAAAAAGTGTCACTATGAAGAAAAAGACTATCAGCGTAGTAAACAACGTTATAGCTTCAGTTTGTGCACGCCCCCGTACCGGCTTGGCTGGTGGCTGCAGTTACCCACAGCGCCAGTCGCGGCACTTGTGAGTCTCATTTCTTAATCCTTCCTCAAGTCCCTTTAATTTGAGCGTATGAATAATTTTGAGGACGACTGTATGTTAGTAATCGTAAATCGTCCATTATAGCTGAATGTAACGTCCCAAACACACTAAAACAAAGGGAAAAGACAAAATGCAGTCGGGGGAGCTGCAAACAAAACTCACCGCCACACGAGAGTAGAGGCCCAAAGGTTCGGATAATGATAATAATAATAATAGTAATATAATAATAATAATAATAATAATAATAATAATGATAATAATAATAATAATAATAAATTGGATTGTTTTTTATCAGCTGCTTGGTCATTAAGAAGTTAAATGTGGTTTATTACAGCCTAACGAAACCTTACACAATAACAACAGAAATAATGACCATAATCAGAATAACATTCATGTAAACTAATTAAGATATCAGAGAATGTGGGAATTCAAATTTCAGATGTTGAGCTCAAATTGGAACCCCAATAAATCGGATTGGTGTACCTCTCCAAAGGGATAATTGTGTAGTTGAGTGTCTTGTGTACGAAGCCCATATTCATGTAAAACGAATAGAGCTCTGCTTACTACAGATGCATACACAATATGTACCTCTTTTGCATTTACAATAACATTACTGTGGGGTTAAGTGTCTTGTCCATGGACAGTTTGGGGATGGAACAGCCAACTTTCTTCTTGAAGAACAGACTCCAACTGATACATGTGAGCTCCATGGCTCCATGGCAGTAGCCTGGTACACCAGCCTGACTAACCCCATGTATGAGATACACGGCAAGTCAGTCTGGGCTCACTCCACTGGAGACTGATTTCAATGTGAGGCGAGAGGCAGGAGAGGAGAGGAAAAAAAAAGAAGATTTTTAGAGTGGAGGAATTCACGAATTCTCGGTTTAGATTTTTCTCTTTAACATCGAAAGGGCATCTTATAGTTCTCCTCTCATTCTTTTAATGGTTAGAGAAATGAGTTCCCGAAAAAGATGTGTTGTAAAGTCCTGCCTCCTGCACTGTGATTGGTCCAGTCAATTTTTTACCGGAGTGGAAATCACTTTCCAATGGAGGGAGCCCAGACTGACTTGCCGTGTATCTCATACATGGGGTTAGTCAGGCTGGTGTACCAAGCTACCATGGCAGCTCCATGTCACAACTTCCAGGACTTAAAGAATTTACTGTTGACAGTTTAGCTGGACACAGGGCACCTTCAGAGCTCTTGTAGGGTCAGTTCCTCTGCTTGTGTCGTTTCTGGCTGTCTTGATAGGATAACCTACATAATAAACCTGATAGATGAATACATCCATAATATAATCAGTTTATAGGTAATTTGAAAATGGATTATTACCATATTTGTCAAAGTTTTTCCTGTAAATGAGTAGCTCATAGTGTGTTTTCCTGCAAGACTTATGTGGGAGCACTTAAATATTTCTGAATGAACAGGATGGTGCAAGAAGCTGTGACCAGCTGCTATGGGATGACGTCACATGAAACATTACAAAGTGAAGTCATGTTTTCTCAGCCTCTGCATGGCCTGCTCTTACTCACATTGTTTTGATCCTTTATGCTGTAAGTTTTCATTTATTCATCGGTTTTTAAGGCTGTAAATGTTATCCTGTATCCCAGTACAGTATGACTCCAGATTCTCCAGCAGAGTGGATCACAAGACCTGGATAAGAAAAGACAGTCCAGCTTTGTGGTCTGTTTGGTTTTACCTTTTTGCTTTTGCATCACATGACTCCTCAAGTACTTGTTGGGTTCCCAGGAGACCGTTGTTATGGACCAGTAACCATGACGATGTGGCAAAGCAGCGCGTGCGACCGCTTCCATCAGATCCTGCTTATTTGGCTGGCAGATGGCTTTCAGGGTATTTTGTTTAGCCTCAGGGCTGACTGAGGTTCTCGGCTGGGGACGGGGAATGTTTACTTGTTGTCGCAGCTACAGAGACAGCCATGACAAAATCTGCATGCTGTGACAAATTTACAGATGGGTTTTCAGACAGTTTTCATTCTCAGTGGGTCGGCTGAGAAACGCTTTACTTCACACTCTCACAGCTGACTACCCACAGAACTGGAAGCTTTCCAAGTCTATCAGAGTGTTTCAGCGAAGGCTGCTGAACAGCTCCACTGGAGCGAGTCTGGGTTAAAGTGTTGATCCGTGCCGCGCACAAGGCTTCACATGGACAATTGATTTCTTTCAGCAGGTAGCAAATATTATCTGCTCACAGCGTGATACAATTGTTGATAATTTCAGGGCTGTTTGTAAGGACATAAAGTACATGTCCTTAGTGCTGTTGCTTAGAATATAAAACATTTATTCACCTATAACTTTAGCATTTCTAAAATGCTATATGACTCATTCGTCTCAGTTGTTGCAGCACAATGCTCATATTTCTGCAGTGGAGAGATATTTGAAGACTGTGAAAGAAAGAAGGGGTGACATAGATGCACATAGTTGGAAGTGACCTCAGCTTTTGTACATGGAGAGCTCTGCAGGTGAGGCCGAAGGTACCTCACACTCTCATGTCAGAATGGACACAGGACCAGTTTGAAATGGCTTTATTGGAGTAAACAGGTGTTTAGTTTTATTGCCAGGGCAGCCCTTGCTCCTCAGCAAAAACAAAAGTCTCATGATCATAGTTTATGATCTGTTATCTATCATGGTGACAGATGAGAGATCATAAACTAGCAAAGTTGTTTACGGATTCAGAATGTGTATTTACAGCAATGCTGAGAGCAACTTCTTACGTAACAGCCAGTATGTGATGGGAGTTTCTGGCTTTTTAGTACCAATAATTTGAAAAACTAGTTTGTAAGATCTGCTTTTTTGCTTGGTTTAGGGTGAATAGCATAGAGAGGTCTCATAGTCAGGCTATCGCCGATGCAAGGGGAAGGCAAGTTTATTTGTATAGATGGGTTTCCCATTTACAAACATTGGCAGTTGCGTGTGCAACTAGAGGGCAAAAAGCCTGTGTATGTACTGCAGTCTACAGCCAAACACGCAGTCATATCATTCATAAAAATGTAAAGTACCCTGACAAAACAGAGATCATTGTGTTTGAAATTATATTCTATAAATCTATATTTTGATGACGAATAAAAAAATACGGATGCAGCGTTGCTGTTTTGCGTTTCTTTTACCATCATGCTAACTTTGCAAGGGAGTCATCACCCAGAAACGGCATTTTTCTAGTTAAAACATGGATATTATTAGCGTTGGACCTCATTTAAAATTTGCCTGAAAAACTTGAGTTAGAAAGCGACTGAAACTTTTTTTTAGGCTCTTTGTTAAAACCAAAATAGGCCACAACAGTCTGCTGTCTACAGCAGGTTCTGCTCTGGTCTCATCTTCACCTCCTCCATACAGGAGCAACTTTCACTAGTTTGGGATTAAACCAGGCAAAGACGACATCATCACTACATTTGGAAAGGAGGTGATTCCAACTGTTAGGGACTTGCCTGCATTGCTGTCCATAAGTCTAACTGCTTGTGTAACGTTCTGTTTTATTGTGCATGAAATCCTGGTAGACCGTAGACAGACTAGCTAACTGCTAACAAGCTAATGGTATAAACTCAAACGCCATCTGATTTACGACCCCCGTACTTCCTATTGAATCTTCGGGGTGCGTTGTTAAGCAGCGTGAATGTATGTAAACGGCTCCACGATCATTTTTTTCTTCTTTTTATTTTTCGTGTCTGAGCAGAGGACTGCTGTCACACACAGCTACAGGATATTACAGTGTTGTGATGCAGCCGTGTACTAATAAATAACTGGTAGCAGCCGTGATACTGGTATTGTTACAGTACCAGTCTCCCAACAACACAGGAATAATTTCTGCCACTGCGGTGGTTTTATCCGACATGGTGACCATGGTTAAAGACTAAATAAATCATATAGTTTGAACCTGCAGAAGTTATCTGAAAGAGTTTTCTCCTACTGTCCTATTATCACCATTTTCAACTGTTTACAGGCATTAACGTTTTGATTTTTTCAACCGAACAAATACCAGGACTCAAACATTACATTTCCCTGACACTTTCATGTCATATCTTGACCTCATCTGCATTAAGAGTCAAGTCTTGCATGTAAAACGCATGTCTTCTCATAGTTAAATGATGCTTTTCCTGTGTTTTCTTGCTCCCTGGTAGCATGCGTATCCTATCTGTGACGTTGCTCTGAAACCCATCTATAGCACCTTTCATGTCTAAGGCAACCCATTATGCTATACATGAAAGAAACATTCACCAGCCCAAGCATCCAAACTGACGACGTCACCAGACCAAGTTCCCAACTGGTGACTTCACCAGCCCAAGGATTCGAACAGACGACTTCACCAGCCCAAGGATCTGAATTGACGATTTTATCAACTCAAAGATCTGAATTGACGACGTCACCAGCCCAAGAATCCAAACTGGTGACCTCACCAGCCCAAGGATCCAAACTGGTGACTTTTGTGTTTCTGGTGGTTTGCATATTTATGGGCTTGGTGTAGTCTCTGAGCAGGATGTGTTTGTGTAAATAAATCTGTGTTTGACTTTGGGAAGGTTGTCCCCTCAGGTTATCTTTGTCACTTGCAGAAATGAGTTTTATAATTAGAATTTTCTCTGGAAAAAACAACACAGTGCCATATTATCCGCCACTTACTCTGTTCAGAGATGACAAAGATGTCTCTGTGAAGGATTAATTTTGTCTGCACATGTGTGTCAAAGAGTAAGTGCAAGATGGATGGTAAAGAGTGGATTGTTAACAAAGTCCCTTCTCTAACTGTGAGGAAAGAATTAGTCACCGTTCTGCAGCTGCAGTAACTTCTGTTTCCTCCTCATGGAGCTGCGTCTCCAACTTCAGTTTTATTCTTCCCAAGAAGTTTAAAACAACAGTCCTCAACATCTGGATCGAACAAGTTATGTACACAAACATTACACGAATCCCAGAATGTTCAGGAAAATATTTACAGAAATTTTTAATGAAATTATGTGTTTTAAACACAGAAAGGAGAGAATAAAACGGGCTATGACTACAAGGTTTATTATCGGCTAATTGAATTAGTTTTGAATTGTCTGAGACGGGAAAAGTTGCATGGACACAAATGCATTTGAATTTCACAGAAATAAAGAAAAACAAACAGCTTTTGTAACACTTTATGTGTTGACATTAGATGCATGTTTCTAGGAGTTTGTTTGCATTTGAGGAGCATTAAAGCAGAACTCAGTAACTTCAGCTCGGGGCTCCCCCTAGTGGCGTCCTTTCACTGTCGTAAAGTTCAACCCCCCCTACACCCACACAGCACACAGACGGCTTCTCTACCTGCCTTTCCTCTATTTTAATCCCTGGATATATTTCTAAGCTTTTTCTAGCTTGTTGATGCTACTTTGCTGTGTTGGTAGCAGCACCACGTCTCCCTCTGCTCAAAGCAAAGACCTGTATCTTCTGAAACGGGACGTTTTACCCGCGATTGCGGGCAAATATGCCGTGGATTATATTTTTCTCTGGTGTTGGCGAGTAGCAGGTAAGAATACGAACTTTTATTTACTTTTTGCGGACGTGACAATTGATTATTGAGCCTGATGCAGTGATGCTTCACCCGGCGCCCAGGCAGCGCAAGCTACGTGAATCACTCTGGTCCAGCAAAGAGTTGGTTATGAGAGCCAGGAGCCGTGTTTAGGTGGTGTGAAGCTAAAGAAATGTTTTCTTCGAATTAGCGCTGGTAGTCTGGTTCAAATCAGAGCTGGAAGCAGCTCGGTAGATAGGGAACCTGAGTACCGTACAGCGGTTTCTGTTGTCGCAAGTTCTGCTCGGGTCGGCGCAGGTAAAGTTGCATGGAGCTGCTAGCAGGCCAGAGGCAACGGCGGGAGGGGGTGCATTGAATCGCTCCGTAAACACTTTGTTTAGCCCCACGGGGATTCCGAAAAGCATTTATTGAGGTAAAATAGTTACTGAGTTCCCCTTTAAAATCTGAACTTTACCTCTCCAGGTTTAGTCCTGACTCTGGGGACAGAAAGCAGACTTTCAGAGTCATCTACTCAGATAAGTTGACCAATTGATACTGGACGGTATGACATACCACAGTATTGTTCAGTTTTTCCTAAACTTTTTTCCTTGATCCTGTAGGAATATGTGAGAGGGCTAGGGAAATGTGGCAGGAGAAACATGTGGCGCATTCAGACAGAGAGGTTCGAAGAACACAGTTCCTATAACTACGCCTCCCGAGTTTAGTCATAAGAACTAGCCTTTGCCTTCAGCTTGCGTTCGCACATGAGGGAGGACCTTGTTAGGGACCATGTTCGATGCAATTGTTATGACAGTGACAAATTTATGCCCCAGCAGATCTAATACAAAACAGATGTCTCTCATCTCTTTTATTCAAAGCTATTATAAACGTGAGCACACACCTCAGCCACAGCCACAACCAGGGCGGCTATGGCTCAGGTGGTAGAGTAGGTCAGCCAATGATCGAAAGATCAGCAGTTTGAATCCCAATCCCCCAGCCATGAGTTGTTGTGTCCTTGGGCAAGACACTTAACCCTCCTTGCCTCGAATGTGTGTGAATGGTTCTGGTGGGGGTTGGAGGGGCCATAAGCGCGAAATGGCAGCCATGCTTCCGTCAGTCTGCCCCAGGGCAGCTGTGGCTACATACGTAGTTTACCATCACCAAGTATGACTGAGGAGTGAAAGAATAATGAATCTACTGTAAAGCGCTTTGAGTGCCTTGAAAAGCGCAATATAAATCTAATCCATTTTTATTAAAAGCTAACTTACCAGCTTTCCCTCATCTCGGTCGTATGTATTGTAATGGAACAGCCCCCCTGTTGGAAAGCTGCCCTACTAACATTTTGTTTACCTTTTCGTTGAAGTACACCCGGACACTTTTAGTAGACGGACCAGGGTTCGTTCACTAAAGTGGCGCAGATTGTACTGACACAATTTGCAACTGTATTTGGGTTTTCCATTTCTTTTATTGAAAGCTATTATAAAAGCTAACTTACCAGCTTTCCCTCCCTTTCCCTTGTTTACCTTTTGTTGAAGTGCGCCCGGAGCTTTAGTGGATGGTCTGACCACTAAAGTGTCCGGGCGGCAGCCACAGATTCTACTGCAATACTGCAGCTGTGTTTGGTCATTAAATTAGTATGAAAATAATTGTTTAATATTATCATTGGGTAGTGCACCATTGTGATCGATTTAACAATGAATTGGTACACTCCTGTTGTAATAGTTCTTGTTGTTATTACGATCTCGGTAAACAGGTAAACAGCTGTGAGACTTTTGAAATATGACGGGGCTGGAAGAAGCGGAGCTCACACATGGGGCGCGGCTTGCCAGTTCTACCAATTAACAAACATCTATGTATTTCAGTTCCTATGGAACCCCGGAAAGACCCTGCCTCGGAGTAGGAGCTAAAAAGGTTATAGGAACTGAGGTCCGAGGTCCCTAGTTCCTATATGTCCGAATGCATAAAAAAACGGCCTGGTTCCCGAAAAGGTTATAGGAACTCAAAAAGGTTCCTATAGTCCGAAAGCGCCTATGGAAGGACTTTGGAAAAATACTGGTGAGGGAAAAGTAGTTCAGCTATGGATCATTTGGATGTGAGATTAGAAATTGTTATTTTTGGTAATTATACTGCCAACGATTGCTGAGTGTGAAATTGGACAATAAAAGCTGGCGCATGGAAGCATTTTGGCTTCTATGGGGGGTTTGTTTGCTTGGAAAGTCCACTACGTTTAGAGAGGTGTAGATGTGCAAACAAACTAATCTCAGGTCAACCAGAGATGCCAGTGTTCATGCAGCTCCATGTTTTACTCTGATGGAACCAGACATTGTCCTGCAATAGATCAACCAGTTTTCTTCTCCATCGTTTGTTGGTTTAAAGATGTGAGAAACCACATTACAGTGGCTACAGGCGCGACAGTGACTCAGGTGGTAGAGCAGGTTGGCCAATGATCAAAGGATTGGCGGTTCGAATCCTGTGTTCTTGGGCAACAACAATAGACCCTCCTTATGAGGATGTCGCGTGTGTATGAATGTGTGTGAATGTTTCGGTGGGGGTCGGAGGGGCTGTAGGCACAAAATGGCTGCCATGCTTCCGTCAGTCTGCCCCAGGGCAGCTATGGCTACATACGTTGCTTACCATCACCAAGTATGAATCGCTTTCAGATGATTGTGTGTTTTCAGCCGCACAAAGTTAGGCACGTCATCAAGCTGGCTAATGCTAACCTGCTAACAATAGTCCGCCAGCTACTACTCTGTTAAACTTTGTAAATCGGATAAACGCCAATGCCAAGTTTTCATTCCAGACTGAAGTGATGCTGAGGAAGAAGTGGATTAAAACGACCGATTCGCCGCGGTGAAGGACCGAACTTTATAATAAAACGACACACGTTTGTTTGTGGCCGGCAGACTGCGCAGTCGTGTTAGCAGGTTAGCATTAGCCAGCTCGATAACGTGCCTAACTTTGTGCGGCTGAAAACACACAATCATCTGAAAGCGTCTCCTTTCTTGGCAGTCCCCAGTTGTTCCACTGGAAACGGGGAGGTACAGACCCGATTTTCAGATGTTTGTGTGTTTTAAGACGCACAATGTTAAGCACGTCAGTAAATGTTAGCTGGCTAATGCTAGCATGCTGTGAAGTGCCGGTGTTGTGCCCCACCGGGGACAAACAAACGTGTGTTTTATTATAAAGTTCGGCCCTTCACCGTGGCAAATCGATCGCTTTGAACCAGCTTTTGATCCAGTATCACTTCAGTCTAGAATGAAAACTTAAATATGTTTGGAGTTTATCCGATTTAAACAGTATAACAGAGCAGGAACGGCTGTCGTTAACATTGCCCGGAAGAGGAAGTGTCAAAAGCCGGCAACTTCCGGTAAGCGTGATAATCCCTATTATTATTATTGTGACACGTTTCCATCATGGAATTCATAGTTGAGCTGTTGCACAGGAAAATGATGAGTCGCTGATGGTTTATAATCCCACAGCAGCCATCTGAATCGTAAATTAATCAAAAGGTGCTTGAAGATTCCCTCCCAACCTTCCATATATGTTCTACAAAGATTGCTTTAGATACTTCATCTATCACTTTCATCATGTTGTTACAGACTATGCATCAAACTAGTTCGTGAAGTTTGTAATTAAAAAGGAGAAGTATTAAACATGTCCCACTCACTGCATGTCCTCATATTTGTCCACAAAATCACAGCTGCTGCCTGCACATGATCAAACATTGGTTTGAAAGTGGGGGCACATGGAACTGTGGGATGAAGTCATCGCTTTTGGTTCAGAAAGGTTTGCTTCGGTGTTTACTACATGAAATAACTGTTTCCTTAAGATGCTCCATGTTTCCAGCGAGGCTGCGGACTGAAAGCAGGTCAGGATCTTTACTATCAGGCTTACATGACACCCTCAACCTCTTTGTCAGTGCATCATTGAATAGTTTTGTTTTTAATTTTTTTTTTTTGAATGTTCTGATGAAAATGACCCCACCTTTGACATAGTTTCAGATGTTTGTGAGTGTCTCAGGTGATTCAGGCTGTCAGTGTTGGTTGTGAATCTGTGTGTTTGTGATGACGTCTACACGTCTTCATCATCGTCATCGACCAAAGTGTTTTCTCTGCAGCTCATATTTCAACTACACTGACAGCAAGTTAAACCACAGACCTGGTCTTTGATATTATTTTTCTTTGTAATCCAGTTTGAAACCACTGCTTAAAAAGAAATGAATTTTTAATGATAGTCAAGACCTCTGTCTCAGGATATGACATCTTTCAAGGTTCTGATCCTAAAATAACAGATCCAGGTTGCAGGAAATAGCTTATCATGCGGTGTTTGAGCAGCAGTTGACATTGATTATAAGGAGAACTTGATAAATGAAGGATGACAAGGAAATTAAACCTTTCTTTTCTGATAAGTTTAATAATCTTACAGTAGTGTTGTCCCCAGTCTTTTTATATAATATGCTCCATCCAGACTTGCATAACAATGAACTCAGACTCTCTTCTTTTACCTTTCTTTCATTAGAAAGTCTACTTAAAACATCTACATTAGCAAACCTTAAACCATTATCTGATGGGAAAAAGGCAAGTTTATTTATGTAGCACATTTCATGTTTCAGACAGTTCAATGTGCTGTACATACATGTACATAAAACATAAAAGACATGATGGCGGTGGGCAGAAGAAGCATTTAAAAGTAGATAAAAATGTGCAGAAAGCAGAGCAGAAATATTTCCAGCAGCATGGATGAGTGGAACTGAAGGACTCAGAGGAAAACGTGAGGGTAGTCGATCTGAACGGTGAGGATAGAAGCTGTAAGCTTTAAATAGTTTGCTCTGTCTAGTAGCTATTTTAAGGCCAATAAAACACACAACTGTCTCAAGGCTGTGCAACCTGGATGTTTCTGTGTTTGATAACCATGGCAACATCATATGTACTCTTCAGTTTCTCTCACACATCAGTAAAGCACAACATAGAAAATGTAACAGGGGAGGGAAGCATTGATTATCTTGGTAAAACTTGTTTAAGGGCGGGAAGGTTTTATCTTTAAGAAGATTATTGAACAACTGTAGTAAGTGCTGTTGACGGACTTTACTCCTGAATTAATTCATGGGTTTTGTGTAAAAGTGAAAACATGAGGACAAACTTGCTTTGAAAAAGACCTGTTTGAGGAAAACACATTTCATGTGTGACCATTTTTTTTTTTTAATGCAGCATTTGCAAGTCGTGGCCAGAAGCCGTCCCTCCCCCTAAACATACAAGTCAAGGAGGACGAGATCTGAAAAGCAGCGTCCCTTAGAAAGCCTTTTTATCTTTGCCATGCCACAGAGACGCAGACTATTCATCAAACTGTCAGGCTCCACTCTCTTCACAAAACAAAGTCAAAGTCTCAACAAAACGCTGGAAATTCACAGAACACCTTACCGAAAAAGCTTGCACATTTTGTCCTTTCAACGTGAGGAGAAAACACTCGGGTTTAAGGCCTTACTGGGAAAACACGACATGCTCTAAAAGGATTTGCAGCCTCCGGTTTGGATGGTGCTATCGCGTCTAGACAAGGATTGTGTAGTTTTTATGGGCATTAGGTGCTGGGCAGGAAAAATATGAATTTCAGTCTTTATCATTAACTTACCTTCATCGCTTTTTTTTTTTTTTTGCTGTTTTCTAAATATTGCTTCAGATTTTACTGGTGAATGAAAATAGGCAACTTCCATTTGTTAGCAGTCACTAGAATTAGAACACGTGGGATGATGTTGACGGATGAAACATTGCTGGTTTTTATATATATCATGTTTTAGTTCAGGTTTTTTTCATATGTGATTTCTGCCTAAAGGTTGTGTTAGAAACGGGGGTCAAGGAATGTGTGAAGACCTGAGCAGGCAAGGTTTGCATGGCTGCTCCGTAATCTAAATCTCAGCAGGGATTTGTGATGGTAAGACAAAGAACAGAAAGTGAAAGCACTCTTATGAGTTTGTGGCTTTTAAAACTGTACAGCAAACCCAACATATTACGCACAAACATGATCTACGGGGAAAGGCTTGAGAAGGATGTGATATCGAAGAAAGGGTAAAGTAAAGGGTGAGGGGTGAAACTTGTTCTGGCATTTTGATGTGCAAAAAGGGTCATGAGGTGAAGAGGTGTGAGGACATGATAGAAATCAGAGGTCAGTACAGAGCACAGCATGAATAAAACAGACCTTTTCTCTCTGAGCAGCATCAAATAGACTTAAATTAATCCTGAATCTTTCAGAAGGGCGTGAGGTTGGGACTATAAAGTAATCTGGGAATGGAGGGCTTTATAAAAAAAGACAAGTTAAAAGATACATAAAGGGAGAAAAATAAATGGATTTAGGGAAGAAGAGCAGGAAGTGGAGAGAGAGACAGAGAGATCCACAGAGGGGTGTCAAATCCAGGATTAGCTGGTCTTATTGTGAGCTGGAGAGTGTGAGCCATTCTGCTCCAAACCACTGCAACATTAGTGAAGAGGAAGCAATGGGGCTTCTCATGTTTTTAACTTTGCATTGTCCACTCTCTAATGGGCCACATTGCTACTGTTAAAATGACAATACTTCCTAAGTAATGACTCTCGTTATTCCCCCTCTGAGCTGGTTCTTCTCTCCAAACTTTGTAGTAAATAAGAGTGGCTGTAGCTCAGGTGGAAGAACAATGGTCTTTCAACCGGGGGGGGCATCGGATTGATTCCAGACTCAGTTCCAAAGTATCCTTGGGCAAGACACTGAACCCCAGGTTGCCTCTCGATGTGCCTATTGGGGTGTGAATGTGTGCGCATTAGCATGGGTGATTGTGACATGTAAGCCGTTTTCAGACTTGCATTGCGGAACATGAGCGGTAAAGTCCCTCCGTCTTTTCAAACATGCCACTTCTTGTGGACTTATCACGTCCCGGGTGCTTTCAGACATCAGGAAATGTTGCGGATAAATCTGCACAGCCCCACTCTCCCTTCAACTCAGTCCGGGACATTTTCTTGTGCGTTCACCCGAAACGACATGCCGCAACATTTTCGCTCTTGTGACATGGGGACTGGTACATGTCCGCTACATCTCCAAAGTAAAAGAGCAGATCGCATGTCTGAATGCGGGTGTTAGAAAGGACAGAGTCCGCAATATTACTGCTTTAGTGCAAGTCTGAAAGAGGCTGTAGTGTAAAGCGCTTTGAGTGCTTGACATGACTGGAAAAGCTCTGTGTAAGTACAGTCAATTTTTAAGTTTTATTGGAAAGGAAAAAAAAAAATCTATAATTAAGTTTACAACTCTTCCAAAACCCAAACATTTTACAACTGTTTCATCTCCCACCACCTTCAGAATGGAGACCATTTCTGATGAGGTTTCGACCAATAGTAGATGGATCAGCTGAAGGTCCAGATGCATCCCTCATGTCCCAGTTTTGGTCTTTGCTGAGTCTCTTAGGTCTGATGACTCTTTTTTATCTTTCAATCACCCATCTTTCCTGTATTTTTTAAGGACACGATGAACGCTGGAATTTTGTTGAGTTGTCATCTAACAGCTCTTCATATTGGTTTATTGTTGCAAAAATACTACTTACAGTCGTCCTCAAAATTATTTATGCCTTCCAATTAAAGAAAGAAAATCATCTATCAATGAAATAAGGTGAATTCTATGAAAATCACGACATTGATTTTGAATTGTGTTTTAACAAAAATGTTAAAAACAAACAAAAAAATAAAACAAGAAAACAAGCTTGATGGGGCTCTGAAGCTAAAATGTTGTTGAGCAACACTTTGAGGCAATCACTGCTATCAGGTGTTTTCTGTAACGTCCAATCAGACTTCTACACCTGTTGACAGGTATTTTCATCCACTCTTCATTAGGGCTGAACGATATGGACAAAATTTCATATCTCGATATTCATGCCAGATAACTCAATATCGATACGATACGATATGACCACGGGTTCATTGAAAACCAAGAACTTTTGTAGAAAGTGCTGTTTTGTTTGTGACTTCCAGAGCTTTACATGCAGGACAAGTGCAGGGGAAATCTATATCTTTTAGATATTTGCTTACTCGATATTAATATCTTAAATGTTCATATCTCGATATAGATACGATAACGATATATCTTTCAGCCCTACTCTTCATGGGAAAGGTGCTCTAACGTGTGTCTGGGACAGTTTTGTTTGTTTGTTTTTTAAAAATTATTTCTAACCACATTTCAAAAGGGATATTTTATTTCACTAACTTATAATTTTGATTTTTTTAAATTTATTATTAGTTTCTTGTTGTTGAATTACAGTTGTGAATTTAGTCTTTTCTATAATTGGAGGGTATGAATAATTTTGATGACGACTTTATGTCTGTAAAACTGTGTTGTCTGTGGGACGTTTCATGCATGCAACTGAAGAAATTGAAGCAATGCCCATATTAAACCCATACTCATCTTTTCACAATAGTGAGTTATGTGTGTTGCATATAAAATCTACATCAATGATATACCTCCTACGCCCCCCCCATGGTGGTATTTGGTGGCTAACCTCCCCAGTTATTGGCACACATGATGTCATGATCACCTAACAAAGTTATAATATTTAGACCTGATGCATTCAGTTTGTCATCATCGACCTTCCTGGGGACTACAGGTGTGGATGCTCTAACCTGGCACTGAGCACCTTTCCTGACTGTCTTGGTTAATGTACTTTTGTGTCCTGTTCCATCCCATTGTAGTCTGTATGACTCAGGGCTTATCACTCTTAAACCCTGGGGTGTGATAGTTGTGATTAGGGATGTAACGATATGAAAATTTCATATCACGGTTATTGTGACCAAAATGATCATGGTTATCATTTTTATCGCACTGTTATAGAAATACCCCCCAGCATCTTTAAAAATATCCAAAATGTCTACTTTGTCCTTTTTAAAGGGGGAAAAATCTCCAAAGAACTGTCCGTGTGGGTGCCTTTGTTGCTTTCCGCAATGTTTTCATAAATTAAACATTGCAAACTGGGACTGCTACTGCTTTTCCAGCCAGTGAGCAGCATCACTGGGAGTTTTTCAAAGTGGAGTAATCAATTACGGTTTTAACAATAATTAAAATTTGTATCGGTATTTGGAATTTTATCACGGTTAACCATTTTATCGATAATCGTTACATCCCTAGTTGTGATGCTGTGCTAATGTGAGCAGTATTTGATCATGCGGACTGGTTGCACTTTCCCATATGAGCTATTTAAGTTGTCACTGTTGTTGACTCGGCACACTGGATTATACCTCCCTCTTATGTTCTTTCATTTCTTTTTTAAAGTCATATCTTGTGTTTGTTTTTACTTGCTGCAACGCTAATTGCCCTACTGGGACACAAATAAAACTGAATCTGAATCTGAATCTGAATTGCCCAGAGTCTTAGGCCTGGGATATACTTGCTGTGGACGCAAACAGTCATGCTAGCGGTCTGTGTCGTCTGTGAATATACTTGCTGCAGCATGTCGCGGCCAAAACGCTCAATACCGGAGGCCACTGCTGGGAACAGTACACAGCACTTGGACACTGAGGTCAATCTGCCGGTCAGATTGTATTTCCAGGGCATTACTGGAACGACCCAGGTGTATGTGGAAAGTGGACAACTTCTTCAAGGAAGAAGTTGCTTTTGCTGCAGCAAAAGAAAAAGAGGTCCTGTCACCAGCGGAGGTGGTATGTGCGGCCACTTAACCAAAGTCACGGAGAAAGTCACATGAGCACCTCTAGCGTTCAAGTCGATATTGCACCACGCGCACGCAGCACGTTACCTCGCCTCAACGCGAGCGACCTACGTGCCGTAGGTACGCTGGGAACGCGTGGGCGCCATGATGCGGACGCGGACGCGTCGCCAGCAGCAAGTATGTTTCAGCCCTAAGGGTGCATTCACAAAGCTTTTTTGATTCAAATCAGAGTCCGTTTGATCGGAAAGTCCACTTCGTTTGGGAGAGTTGTGAATGCGCGAACGGACTCTGATCCGCAACAAACAAGCGCACTTGCTCCACCCACAAATGCAGATCTTGGTCCGATTCAAGTGGACCAAATACAGAAGTGGACTACAAATTGCATTGGCACTGTGGGTAAAACGTTGGGCATTGTAGGTAAATGCTACAACAACAAATACACGTGTGGGACTGCAGTACTTATAAAGATGGCTTTGTGGTCAGATGTGGAGTGACAAGGAAGTAAAAGCTTTAATCGATATTTGACCTGACGAAAGTATATCCCAGCTCCTCATAAGTATGCAAAAAAAAATAACATTTTGTGGAGGAAATGGAAATTGTAAGAACCTTCTTTTTTGTTGTATGTCTTGTCCTCGCCTACGGTGAATCTGAATGCAGCGCCACCTGAGATTGGTAACATTATTCAAAAGGTTTGGCCTGTTTGGCCTGTTTGGCTATGGTGCAACATGAATGCGATCTCGGTCGGAAGACCACCGCTGCCCCCAGCCAAACCGAGTCCCCAAACGGATCGAGCACCCCAGCCGAAACAATTCCCCAAAAAGCCAGTCTTCCAGACTGTGCTTTCTGAATGCGCCCTAACTAAAAACTTTGAACAACCTTCAGAAATCTTGAGAAACTACAGGTAAAAAAGCACTGCCTGTGAGGTAGTTTGAGGTGGACTGGAAAAGAAACGGACGGGGCTATCATTCATTGACTACAGTATTTATAGGAAAGATCTGTGATGACTGCATGTCTTATGTCTGAAGACAGATATTCTATGAACAGCTCAGAGGGTTCACAAACATTTTTTCTGTGTCATATTTGATATTTGGTCAAAAAAAGAACTTTAGATCATAGAAATGGGTATAAATACTAGATATCTAATACATTTTGCCATTTTTGCCAGATAATATTGCTTTACTCATCTGTTTATTGGTCAGACTGTGTCCTATAGCTGGAGTTGACAACAAGGCAGCATCTCCTCCGGGTATTTTACTGTACATCACTCGGATTGAAGGTTTTACCATCTTTAGCCCATCTTAAATCATCCAATGTGCTGTGGAAAATGAGACATAGTCTACGAAGTTTGGTTTGACAGAAGCATCTCAGAGAACAAAGGACTTCAATGGCGGTCTTCTCCTTTCCAGAATCAGTGGGGCACATTATGCTGATTACAGAATGTGGGAGACGAGGGATTCGCTGATTTAATTTCCCTCCCATCAGCGAAGGAGCTCCTTCATTAGGCATATTTTTGTTCAGAGTTTGTCAGGAGCAGTTTCTTTGACAGCAGCTGGGCAAAGTGGATGTTCACGCTACAGTGCTTTATCTGAACCCAGGGCCGGTGAGAGGAAATGACTTCTTTTCATGTTGAACTCCTGGTTTCAGTAACAACTCTGGAGCACATCTGTCTTTGTCAATGAGTCCCTGCAGCAGTTTCTGTATTCATATCTCACAGAAAACTCATGCAGGGTTTTACTCTTCATTTATCTTACCTGAGCTGAGTTTCCTTCTGCAAACCTGAAGAGCCAGCAAGCTGCTTTAATGAACTCATTAAATCTGCTGTAATTAGCCAGAGCACCGCTGGGGCATGCACCGCTAATGCAAGGCCGGCGTGTGTTTTAGCTTTTTGGCTGTTTCCCTGTTTACCTCCCAACAGTGAAGTCGAGACCGGCAAGAAAATGAACATCAGCTGAAAGCCAAATGCTGACAGTTTGGTTTGTGGTTCTGAAGTTTGACTTTGCTGGCGAAGCGGCTTTGCTTCTCTGAATATGAACTAGGTGTTAAAACCTTTAACCCACATAATAAATGCAGGGAGGTGGCTTAGATCAGCTGCCTTAATTAGCAAACTCTTTACAGCAGGAAGTTTGCATTCAAATCTTTTTCATTCATTTACTGTTGCCATAATTTGGAAGAAAATTAATTTTAGATGTTTCTGTTGTTCCTCATTTGCATTTGTTGAAACACTGACTCCTGTGAAACACATAAATGTACACTAAAGATTAACTGTATGTAACTGCTCAGTTTAGCTAAACAGCAAAACAGCTGATTTGTTTAACATCAAGAAAGTACCTGAAGTCTGTCAATAAGAAACTTTAACAGTGTTTTTTTTTTTTTTTTTTTTTTGACAGAGTAAAGTTTTCTTGTTCAAAACTTTTACGATTTATCCTTCATGGCTCATTTTCCCCTGATAGATAAAAAATTGGGAGTTTTGTTCATCTTGACAAACATTTCTATGCCAGAAACCCAGTCAGTCAGCTGATTCTGGTTATCAGACTTACCGGAGACATGTTTGTTTCATTTATAGATTTATAGACTTTACAGAAAAACAGAACACCTGGTTGATATTCTAGTATTAAGCAATAATTCAGGTACACTGGACATAAATTTATTCATCCCAGTTGATATGCCATATTTTTTAGATGGGAAGAAAAAAATGGAAACATTTCTCACCTTCATTGAGACCTACAACCCATAATAGTTAAAAAACAAGCTCATCTGTAAAAGGGAAAAATGATTTTCTAAAAAGGACTAAAAATGCATAAAAAGCTGAGGTTCGACGTATCACAAATTCAAATGTTACATTTACTAAGGAAAAACAAATAAAAAATGGCTTTCAAAAGATTAATCCTAAATTAATCCCATTGTAAAACAAGAGATTAATTAATTTTTTTGTATTGCTATATGCAGAAAATACATTAACTTTTGTTTTACAACTTAAAGACTAAAACCAAGCCATAAATCTGTGAGTAGTCCAGGATTCAGACCTGAATTTCAGCTTCACATTAAGACAGTTGTGAAGTCAGCCTCTGAGGATCAGCAGCATTCTGGACTAAACTACCGCTGTCTGAAGGACTTTAGGGAGACATGTAGGGACAGGGTTTCAGTAGTCTAGTCTACAAAATATAAATGCAGAATTCCTGGTGAGACACCTTTCATCCTAAATACATTCCAAAAGTGATAAAAACAATGTGATTAAGCAGGATTGATTTTTTGACAGCCCTAAAAAAAACAAAACAAAGTAAAAATAAATATATCGGTGTTGAAGCACGGTGGTGGCGGTATCATGCTTAGGGGTTGATTTTCTTCAGCTAAATCGGGGCTTTAGTCAAGCTGGATAGAATTACAAATAATTCTAAATATTAGACACATTTAGCCCAAACCTTCAGATGTCTGCTGGAAAGCTGAAGAGGAAACACAACACGGACGCCAAGCAACTCTTTTCTGGCCCAGGCGGTGCTGAACCCATCTGAAAATCTTTGGAATGACGTGCAGAGGGCTGTGCAGGAGAGATATTCTTGATCTGACAGATTTTGGGCACTTTTCAAGGAAAAGTAGGTAGATATTGTCCAGTCCAGCTGTAGCATACTGACAGATTCCTACCAGACTCAATGCTGTCATTAGATTAGAAGCTGCTTTAAGGGCAAGTTTATCTTTGCATCACATTTCATGTGTAGGACAATTCAAAGTGCTTTACATGAAACATTAAAAGCAGCGAGGTGCAGAAGAAAATACACTTTAAGAAGAGAAGGAATTCAGTAAAAACAGAGAAATCTAAAATTAGATAAAATACAAGAAATTAAGCAGTTATTTTGATAAAAGGTGGTGGAAAATAACCTTGATTTAAAGCTGCTGAGAGTTTAATCAGACCTGCAGTTTAAATAGAACCTGGTTGCATACGTGGTTTGAACACATACAGTATGCAACCAGCTGAATGGATTTTTAGCAACTGAAATGCTCTGAGTACTGTGATGATTTACAATCACAAGAAAATTGGATATTTTAATTTGCATTCTTTCTTCTTTTCATCTCAGATTTCTCATGTGTCATTGAATGCATCGTAGGCACAGCCTTAAAACAAACCTCACCGGTTCGACTTGGCCCGTGCATCTGCTGGTCTCTGGTTTTCAGACTGCATTCTTAGGGCTGGAAAATACTTGTTGTGGACGCATGCGTCAGTGTTGGGAACGTTTGTGTACATACTTGCTGCAGCAGCACTGGGCGGCCCGAAATCCTCAATACTGGAGGTTCCCTCTTGGAAGACTACACAGCACTTTTGACTGCTGGTCACAGCTTATTTCCTGTGCATTTCTGCAAACAGTTTACCTTAAACTGTTGCTGACTGTTGCAGCACGAGTGTTTGTCATTCTGGATCAGAGAGGAAACAAAAAGATGCCAGTAGTTGTGGATAAAGTCTGCGCGGTGCTCATCTAAACAATTTGCCGTTGTATTTACCTCTGATCTCGTATTCACACTTCTCTACACATGAGCACCTCTCATGTTCAAGTAGATATTGCAGCTTGCGTACGCGACCCATTATCTCGCATCAACGCGTCCGTACTCGTGTCAAATTGACGCTGGGAGGGCGTGGCGGCTATGATGCGCATGTGAGTGCGTTGCCAACAGCAAGTATGTTCCAGTCCTTAGTGGGGTGGTTTATTTGGAAGGCTTTTCTTTGGTCAGCACGTCAGAGGCCGAGTTTGAGGTGTTTTTTTCCATCTCTTCAGTGTCAGAACTCCCTGAGCGCTGCGATCACTTGTGTATATTGAAAGCAGGGTCTGCTCAGATGAACGACGTAACGCTGAGGGCTGTCTCATGCTGAATATTAATGCTCACTTGTCAGAAGCTCTGCGGTCTGTGTAGGTGTTCTTATGCATTTTTACATGAGTGAACTGTCCTTTTGTGGGTTTGTCAAGTGTTTCTTTGTTTGGATTGTGCAGCTGCTGTTCAACATTTGTGACAGTGTTCACTTCTCACAGCACTTTGATATTCAGATTTTCTTGGTGAGTATTTGTGAGGGGGTGTGGGTGGCATGATAAAAACTTGTCACTGTCAAATCCAAACTGCCAGGTGTCATCCATGACACGTGAGGAAATGACTGTCATTTAATTAACTTTGAATATAGACTTCCACATCTTTTATGTTTGGGGATAAATGGGCCCATACTTGGTGCTTAGTACACAAGAGTGAGTTTGTCATGGCCTACAAGTGTGTCAATTTTTACCAAATCATTTGAAAATGTCTACCCAAAAGAACAAGACTTTAGCTAAAATTGTGTTTAGCTGAAAAATAATGCTTCCTCAGGGTTTTTAACTCTAAATGTTGTCACTAGGACAGCCTTGCTTTAAAGAGACCTGCAGTGGTTAAAGTTTAACTTAACCCACAGCTGTGAGCCTCACTAAACCAACAATATACCGTGGGAGAATACTGAAAAGGATGAGTGGCACAGAATGGCAATGGGAGGCCACAGAGGAAAAGTGAAAGCCACAGAGACCTCTTTAAGGTGAACAACTTCCTGTCTCCAGAGCTCCGTGAAATGACCATCAGACTGAAAATGACCCCAAAGATAAAGTGATCCTTTATCAGCCAGGACATTAACTTTGAAGGGTCTAAAAGTCCAGTGACTCTCTGTTTGGCCCTGGTTCTAGGAATGCACTGACCTGGTTGCAGACTGCTTTTTCTACCTTTAGCAGAAAAACTTAATTTCTTCTGTATTTAAAGGTGTCCTATCAGGGATCTCTGCGGTACTGCATGTACTTCAAACTCCATATAAGTCTCTGGATTGAGCGCATACAGTACCAAAGTTGGTCCTCGAGGGCCGCTGTCCTGCAGTTTTTCTTTTCCTTCTTGTTCCAACATTTCTGACACAATTGAAAGAATCTAACAGCCTACTGTATGTAGTTCTGCACAATGACTCATTAATTTGTGTCAGGTGTGTTCACTGCAAAAACTCAAAATCTTACCAAGTATATTTGTCTAATTTGTAGTCAAAATATCTCATAACACTCAATATAAGTCATAGCCACATCATGAGAAACATTTCAGTTAGATAGAGGAACTTGTTTTAAGACAATGCATCTTAAATAATATGTCTTGTTTCAAGAAATCTTATCAAGGAAATTTCAATTGTTCTATTGGCAGATTTTTTTTAACTTATTTCAAGAGTGGTCAAGATTTTTTCTTTTTGCTTGTGTGGCAGTTGACAGTCCTGTCACTATGCCTCTGAGTAATAATGCGTCCTGGCTACTTGACCACAGGGATATCCCTTTCACTGACTGGTTAGCATGCATGACTCTCACCCAGGATTCTGGAGATTAAATCCCGTCCGGGCCCTCTGTTGCTTACCTTGCCACACTTGTAATAAGCAAAATGAATAAATAAAAAATTGGACGAAACTAAACAACTATCCACGTGAGTTCTGAGCTCGGGCCGGGGCCGGTGTCATGCCAGAATCTGTGACTGTTCCAGTGTGACGCCATAAAAATGGGCATACAGACACGTCGATTGGTCGAGAGCTTCTGTGGTTTAGTGCAGTCAGCTGTTTTACGTTCGTTTTGGAAACTAGACTCATGAAAAAACTAATATTTAACACCAAATTAGTTTCTATAGTGGTGAGGGGAATATATTTAGCTTATATATGCCTGTAGTTGACTTTTGGAACGCTTGAAAGCATGATACCGCTCCTTTAATGGGGCTCTAGACTCCTCTCACATATGAGAGTATCCCAGTGTTTTGTGAAACTTATTGTTAAAAAGGTGATGTGGGTTATTTACCATTTTGCATTTTGAAAAAATCTCCAACTGCCATGTAACTGGCAAGTGGTCAGTTCACTGTTTTTCAGCTACTGTCCTATCCTGCAGGTCATAGTCTCAATCTGCTTAAAGCCCACTGTTGAACTTTGGCAGATTTTATCACTGTGGTGCTCCCAGGAGGGCTAATTCAGTGTTGACTTACATCCTGTCTCTTCTCTGAGCTCTCTCTGTCCAGTGAAAGTCAGTCTTTTGACTCTTGTTTTATCTCCGTGCTCTGTCCCTTTCTCAGGCATGGTTCACGTTCAGAGCAGCCAGTGTGTGATCATATCGAGTTGCTGTCCTGTGACACAGTGGTGTAAAGCAAAGGACAGCTGTAACGTGATGCTCCGGGATGAGAAAACAGTTGTGAAGTGCAGGATGCTGCAGGGCATGACAGCTCCAAGAGTGTACATAAAGAATGTGTCATCAAAATCCAGTCAGAGGCTCCGAGTTGAAAGTCTGAAAGTTATGCAGTGATACTTTAATGTACATGCAGGATCATTGCCAGTCTTTGTTGGAAATACCCATGACTATGCTGATGATGCTGATGATGCAGACAACAGAGACAATGGAGACACAGATCTACGTTCTACTGAAAGTTGAAGTAGCTACAATAGAGATGCTCTTAGTATCTTGCTGAATTGAACTCTTTTAGTTTGGTCCAAAGGAAAGAGCTGAAGGGGTTAGGCTACTTTCTGGTGATGATATTTCTTCAGATACAATGTTATGTTGTTCCATAGAATATTAATTAAATAATGTAGGGAGGTTCTTTGTGGATTAGGGGGTGCTATGTGGAATAGGCCCCCCCCCCCCCCCCCCCCCCCCCCCCCCCCCCAGGTGCTATGCAGGATAGGAGGTGCTATGTAGTAGTAGCCATTTTGGTCTCGGTGGCTAAGAATTTCAGGGATTTCTCAGATAAGCATTGACTGAGTCCATTTTGCATGTTACATTTACAGTCTGATAAAAGTTTGTTTCTAAGTTTTGATATCAAAAATAAATCCTGCAAAGAGAGACAAGACACATGGAGACAAAAAATGATGAATTCTCTTATTAACAGAATAATTCTTACTTTTACACCTTCTGGTTTATTTTATTTTGGTTGTACTGTTAGCTTTACAGTTTTTGTATTGTTATTTTGTATATATGTTATATTGTTCAGAAAAAAAAAGAGAGAGAGCCTATTACAAAATGGAATTTACCTTCTGGGACAAATAAAGTATTTTTCATTTCATTTCATTTAGCTTTCCCCCAAAAGTTTCTTCTCTGACTTTTGAAATTGAGCAGCTCAGGAAGGACTTGTCTCAGAGGAAGATTTGAAGCAGCAGACAGGTGTGGGGGAAGGACGAGGTCAGTGGGACGGTGAGGAGAAGAATATGGATATGAGATGGAAGTAGAGCCACAGGTTATTAGAAAATTTTTGCCAGCAGAGCCACGCGGATTATTGCTTCAGAGTTAGAGGACAGTGACGGGTGTGTGTAAGTGTGTGCTGCACTTTGAGTTGAAGCTGTGTGTTGACCCATGTAGTTGGGTCATTTTACCCAAAAAAGTCTTGTGCACTTTGCTTTGTTCGGATGAATCTGATGGACAAAATTTTAATTGCAAAAAAATAGTTTTGAAATATTTTTCTTTTGTGGGACGTTCTGTTTTTACAGTTTGTGTGTTCTTACAAGACATTTGAGAGGATCAAGGTTAGGATTGGTCCGTAGGGTATACAGACGCCAAGAGGAAGTGCACATAGCCTGGAGGAGGGCTCATTCCTGTGCTGTGACTGCTAATCCACAAAACTTACACCACTCCCACGACATCCTCAATTCTTTTTCTGAGAAATCTTCACAACAGTTGATGCACATCAGGAGATACACCTAAAAGAAGTTTTGCATGTGTGCTGCCATGAGGTGTGTTGCATAAAAAAACTTACTACCAACTCCCTGATAAAAGATGGATTTCAGAAACCTGTATTCCACTCAGAAAGACCACATACAGTGGGTACGGAAAGTATTCAGACCCCTTTAAACTTTTTACTCTGTTTATTCAGAAAAACTGAATTATTACATTGTCAAAAGTATTCAGACCCTTTGCACTGGCACTCATATTTAACTCACAGGGTCCACTTCTTCTGATCCTCCTGGAGATGGTTCTACTCCTTCATTGGAGTCCAGCTGTGTTTAATTAAACTAATTGGACTTGATTAGGAAAGCACACATCTGTCTATATTAGGGATGTAACTCTATGAAAAAGTCATATCACGGTTATTGTGACCAAAATGATCACGGTTATCATTTTTATCGCTGTACCATAGAAATACCCCTCAACATCATTAAAAATATCCAAAATGGGTCTATATATGTACTTTGTCCTTCCTAAAGGGGGAAAAATGTAAAGAGTACTGTCTATGTGGGTGCCTTTGTTGCCTTCCGCCAGGTTTTCATAATTTAGACATTGCAAACTGCGACTGCTACAACTTTTCCAGCCAATGAGTAGCATCATTGAGAGTTTTTCAAAGTGCAGTAATCAGTCACGGTTTTAACACTAATTAAAATTTAGAAATGATATTAGTAATTGTTGGTAATTTTATCACGGTTAACCATTTTACCAGTAATCGTTACATCCCTAGTTTATATAAGACCTTACAGCTCACAGTGCATGTCAGAGCAAATGAGAATCATGAGGTCGAAGGAACTGTCCAAGGAGCTCAGAGACAGAATTGTGGCGAGGCACAGATCTGGACAAGGTTACAAAAGAATTTCTGCAGCACTAAAGGTTCCTAAGAGCACGGTGGCCTCCATAGTCCTTAAATGGAAGAAGTTTGGGACGACCAGAACTCTTCCTAGACCCGGCTGTCCAGCCAAACTGAGCAATCATGGGAAAAGAGCCTTGGTGAGAGAGGTAAAGAAGAACCCAAAGATCACTGTGGCTGAGCCCCAGAGATGCAGTAGGGAGATGGAGAAAGTTCCACAAAGTCAACTATCACTGCAGACCTCCACCAGTCAGGGCTTTATGGCCGAGTGGCCCAATGGAAGCCTCTCCTCAGTGCAAGACAAATGAAAGCCCGCATAGAGTTTGCCAAACAAACACATGAAGGACTCCCAGACTATGAGAAATAAGAATCTCTTGTCTGATGAGACCAAGATTGAACTTTTTGGAGTTAATTCTAAGCGGTATGTGTGGAGAAAACCAGGCACTGCTCATCACCTGCCCAATACCATCCCAACAGTGAAACATGGTGGTGGCAGCATCATGCTATGGGGGTGTTTTCCAGCTGTAAGGACAGGACGACTGGTTGCAATTAAAGAAAAGATTAATGCAGCCAAGTGCAGAAATATCCTAGAAGAAAACCTCTTCCAGAGTGCTCAGGACCTCAGACTGGGCCTGAACTCAGAAGGTTCACCTTCCAACAAGACAATGACCCTCAGCACACAGCTGAAATAACAAAGGAGTGGCTTCAGAACAACTCTGGGACCATTCTGGACTGGCCCAGCCAGAGCCCTGACTTAAACCCAATTCAGCATATCTGGAGAGACCTGAAAATGGCTGTCCACCACCGTTCACTATCCAACCAGACAGAACTGGAATGGATCTGCAAGAAAGAATGCAGAAGATCCCAAATCCAAGTGTGAAACACTTGTTGCATCATTCCCATGAAGACTCATGGCTGTACGAGCTCAAGTGAGCTCTACTCAGAACTGAGCAAAAGGTCTGAATACTAATGACCATGTGATATTTCAGTTTTTCTTTTTTAAGAAATTTGCAAAAATATCTACTATTTATGTTTTTTCTGTCAAGATGGAATGCTGAGTGTACTGGGTGTATTGATAAGTAAAATGAACTTTTTTGATTTTGACAAATGGCTGCAATGAAACAAAGAGTGAAAAGTTTAAGGGGTCTGAATACTTTCCGTACCCACTGTATACCTTCAGAAATGATTACAGATCTTTGTAGAGGTCTCTGCCAGCCTCACAGCCCATTTCCAATGAGCGGTAGGGCCCCGGAAAAGAGGTGGGTCATGCGTGGGCTGCTCTTAAACTTTGGCTAAAATTTCAGAATGTGAAAGTACCTTCTTTCTTTCTCATGCTTGTTTTTGTCAGTACAGGCCAACCCAGATACTTCTGATGGCTTTCAGATAGCTCCTGTCCTGCAGGATTGTGTAGCTGACTCAGTTATGTAAACAACCAGCCCACACATTGGACTGTTAACATCTTTACTCCACTTTGGTTAGAAAAAAAAGAAAGCAAAACACAGCATAGTAATGGAGTGCCACATTTAAGTCACTGGTAATTCTGCAGTGATCAGACAATTAAACAAACATTTTAGCTATTGGTTTTGGAAAAACAACCAACATAAAAGAAAATTGCCACTGACTGACCAAAGCCATCACTGAATGCCTACTCTGACACTGCTTGAGCATTTAAACCTGGAAAACTAATTGCAAAAGTTTCCCTGGGCGGTGGAGGGCCTTGCTCTATGCATTACATCACTTTACCTCACCTTCGAAGTCCGAAATCCCCCCACCGTTTCTGTTTGCAAGCTACAATATTCAACCTGAGTGCCCCTCCCTCTCAGACTAATGGCTGCCTCGTTCTTCAGCCTATTCAGCTTCAAGCCTCTCCTTCAGAGCTCAGAAGCGGGTAAAAGCCAAACCAATTTTAAAGGAGAACTAAGTAAGTTTTTCACCTCAATAAATGCTTTTCGGAATCCTGTGGGGCTAAACAAAGTGTTTATGGTGCGATTTGATGCCCCCCCCCCTCCCGCCGGTGTCTCTGGCCTCCAAGCAGCTCTTACAAGTCTGCCTGAGCCGACCCGACACAGAACTTGCGACAACAGAAATCGCTGTATGGCACTCAGGTCCCCTATCTACCGAGCTGCTTCCAGCGCTGATTTGAACCAGACTACCAGCGCTAACTAGAAGAAAACATTTCTTTAGTTTCACACCACCTAAACACCGGCTCCTGGCTCTCAAAACCAACTCTTTGCTGGACCAGAGTGATTCACGTAGCTTGCGCTGCCTGGGCGCCGGGTGAAGCATCACTGATTCAGGCTCAATAATCACTTGTCATGTCAGCAAAAAATAAATAAAAGTTTGTATTCTTACCTGCTACCCGCCAACACCAGAGAAAAATATAAACCACGGCATATTTACCCACAAATCGCGGGTAAAACGTCCCATTGCAGGAGAGACAGGACTCTGATTGATTTGAGGTCTATTATACTTTTAATGTTTTGGTTTATTTGTGGTTCAGCACTTTGTTCAGTGAAGGCTGTTGTACAGTGCTATAGAAATACAGTTGGCTTGTCTTGGCTCTGTTTTGAGCAGAGGGAGACGATCTGCTGCTACTAATGTAGCAAAGTAGCATCAACAAGCTAGTAAAAGCTTAGAAATATATCCAGGGATCAAAATAGAAGGACAGGTAAAGAAAGCCGTCTGTGTGCTGTGGGGGTGTCGGGGGGTATGAACTTTACAAGAGTGAAGGGACACACTCGGGAGAACCCCAAGCTGAAGTTACTGAGTTTTGCTTTAACTGTGGTTTCCCAACGTGCACTATCTAAAGCTCTTACCTGTTCTTCGGTGCATCTGCCGTTTTTCTTTCATTCTTTTTTTTTCTTTGAGAGTTCGAGTGACTGGCTTCTGCTCCAATCATGAGCTTATTCCCACACAGTGTCATGCTCTTAGCTCTGTCATTGGCTGGTGATATAAACAGAAATCTCCACCCAGAAACATCCCGACCACAACAAAACAAAGCTAAAGAGCGAATTACAGACGGGGGAGAGGTAGTTGCATTCAAACTCACCACGGCACGCGAGTAAAGGCCCAAAGGTGCGGTTTGAGATGGATTTTACTTGCACAAGTCTAACGTTTATTTTCAGGGGGGGAAACTTCGGACTCCACTTTTAACGCTACATTGCGTTACTTCACGTTACCTCATGTTACATCATGTTGCAGTTTTTAGTGCACACCCAGCAGGAAGCACAATTACAATGTCACAATGCAGAATATGCACAAGCAAAAGTGCTCTATGGTGAATGCAGTCATGCAGATATGACCTTGCCTCTGCAAAGGCCGGAGGAAGCCTACCCCTCCAGGTCAGGGCAAGCCAGGCCTGGCTACCCCCATGCCCATGCGGTGGGTGCCTGCAGCTAAGGGGTTACCACTGACCCCCAGAGGCGCCATCCACCCCATGCCAAGGAGGGGAGACGGGGACCAGCAGAGGAGAAGCGGAAGACCCTGAGCACAAGGTCCACCATCCCCTGGCCCGCACAGCAAATCCCCCAAGAGGCACATGATAACCCCCTCCCCTGCACACACACCCTTACCCTCACACACAGCACGCACCCCTCTTCCTTCAAACACACCAGCATCCTCATGAAGAAAACATGCACACACACAATCACACCTTTATTTTTCAATCACATACACCCAAACACCCTCAGAGACGAACACATCTACGCTCCCTTCCACACACACAAGCCCACATTCACACCGTGCCACCAACAGCCACACACTCCCACCCGCGCCAGCACAACCCTGCTGTTCCACCCCCCCTCTTCTCCGCACATGCACACACACCCACCTTCACAGCATGCACCCCTCATCTTCCACACACACACCAGCATCCATGTGAAGAAAACATACACACATGCCTCAATTTTTCAATAACACTCACTCAAACATCCCCCACAAATGAACACACCCACACCCCTCTCCCCACATGCTGGCCCACATCCATACCATGCCCCCAGTGGACACACACCCAGCTGTCTATCCGTGCCCCCCCCCACAAACCTCCCCTACAAATGCACCAACACACAACCCCCCCCATATACCCACCTCCCCAAACATCCCCCATACACACCCACCTCTACCCTGACACACACAGACCCCACACACAGACACCTACACACACACACCAACACACACTTCTCACCACCACACACACATCCCTCAGCTGGTGGAGGAGAGGGCGGTGCTGTTCGCGTTGCAACATTTCCAGTTTTTGTCTTTTGGGGCCACAATGCAGATTTGCGCCGCCTGCATATGTGGTGGCATCATATTTGGTGCACATGCTGAAAGTATGCCCAAGTCTGAAGTTGGTTGGGTTCTACTCTCTGCTCCTCTAACATAATCATTCCTCATGAGGCGGCATTGCAGAGGTATTGAAAAGCTTTTGTGTGTTTGTGTGCATTATGCAAACTGCCTGGCAACCATGGTGTTGGTAAATGATGCAACCCTTTGAAACAATGGCTACATTAACCAAAGGTGTGTGAGCTATAGATAGTACGTTGTGCTGACAGCACTGTAGTGATGAAAGAGATCTTCCTGGCAGAATCAAGCCTTTATTACAGCAAAAACCCAACAATAATACATCAGGCTTTGTTTACACCCCTGGATTTGTTTTCATTTGGAAACAGCAAACTGTGCTTCCCTTTACTTTGATTTTTGTGTTTTTGTATTCACTTTTGGAATTTTCTGAAATTTGTTTACACTCTTTCATTGTGTCCCATTTTAATTGTTCTCTTTTTTTTTTGTTCTTGTGTTCCAGAATAAAGTCATGAGCATTGATGCAGTGAAGGTCAAACTGCAGGTAAGAAGCAAAATGTTGAGAATGTCTGTGATTTTTAATGGTCAGAAGTCTTCCTTCAGTCCTGCAGAGCATGTGTGTCGATTCTTTTTAATAACAAATCAGCAGCAACAGTTTGCAGAGATATAAATACCTCCCATGCATCTTCATGGGCTGCTGTGGGTGGGTAAAGAGGCGCAAACGATGACTTAATGAGGCCTCGGTTTATCTCCATCGGTCAATTAGCCTGCTGCTCTGCCTGACTGAAGACACCAGAGGGAATTGCACCACTTTCCATCAGATTATCAGGTCTGGAAGTTATCAGAGAGAGATGCAGCCGGGCAGAGATGTAGATGAATCCCTGTCATTCAGAAAATGAATTAGATACTGTCTAATGAGTTTTCTGCTGCAGTAATGCAAGACTTTTCTTTCCCTTCATCTTTCTTTTTTCTTCAGTCGATCCAGGGACATCTTTCAGTCCATATGCTGAATTTCAAGTAAAAACGATTTGTGTAATGAAACTTGCAGGCATCTTTGATCTTTAAGCTTTGGTGCAACTCTTGGTGGTGATTTGGAATTCTAGGATGTTTATATGCATTGCACTGATGACCGGCAGGGCCATCATGCCTTCAAGCTGGCTATCCATCTCGCCATACATGTGGTCTCAGTGGGTTTAGGTCTGCAGTGTTTGTGACATTGTATGTGAAAACACAGGCGGACCTGAGGGCAGCTGATTACGATCAAACGGTGTGAACATGATGGATTTCTGTTCTGTTGGTGTTGTGGTCTTATAGTGCTCTGCAACAGAAAATGCAGGCGTGCTGCATCTGTGGTACTGAGTGATGATGGCAGATCAGTGATGCCAAACAAGTTGGACAAAAATTCATTAATCTTTATTTGACTATATGCGTAAAACAGTATGAATGTAATATAGCTTGACTTTTTATTTAGTTTAAAACTTCCAGTTTTTGTTTATGAATGACATAAAAAAAATCTGTGAATTAGAAAAATGAAACTTTGTGCATCAGTTGTGTTGTCTTTACTGCAACACCTGTGAGCTTTGCATTGGTAAGGAATGGTAGCCATGCTTTTCAGTGATGGGGACATGCTGCACTAAATCCATTTAAACCAAAAAGAGGGAAAAAGACAAAACTGCAGCAGCTTCAGAAGCACAAACTGCAGGACAGAACAACTTTTCTGAATCTTCACAAAGATCCACTAGCCTTGGTTTGTAAGGAAGTTAATTATCTAATGCGAGTATGAATCACAAAGCTGAAAATATTTTCAGCCTCTGAAGTAGATATCGATTGTCTTTGTCACCAAAAGTTTCATTCATTGACTTTGTCCATTAGATATTTAGTGAGGAAGAATAAAATGGAATTTTTTAAAAGCTTTTTCAAAAACAGGAACCTCTTGAAAATGAAAACTTAAAAGAGCTGTACCAGGCTAAAATCCCACCTTTCAGGCTAGCATCACCCATTGCATCATTTAAAATTTAGTGTAAAAATTGGTACAAATGATCGTGAAAGAGGTCTTAATGCAATGACCAGTTCACTGTTGACCTGATATTTGAATGATAGGAAGAGTGGGGTCATTTGCGCCAAGGGGCAAGTAGTGTCAGCCCTGTTATCTGGAAAACCATTGAAGAAGTTGGTCAGGCGACCACATCATTTTGAAGAGGCATCGATTCCACTCACCCTCCATAGTAGGGGGAGACGCATGGTTTTAGAGGTAAGCTCATTAAAGTAAAAAAGAAAATAAAAACAAAAAAACCCCACATGATTTTACCTTCAAAAGATACATTTCTATGACCAGGATTTTTTAATGCTGTGTTTGAACAGTTGTGAAACAACTTGGAAAACAGTTCACATTAGGGCTGTAGCGGTACGTGTGTGGCAAGGTACGCTACGGAGGGCCCGGGCAGGATTTGTTCCCCAGACTCCCAGGTGAAAGTCATGCGCGCTGACCATTCAGCCAAAGGGACATCCATGTGGCCAAATAGCCAGGGCACATGATCAGTCGGAGGCATAGTGACAGGACCGTCAACTGCCACTCGTGCATTTATGTCGAATCATTCGGTACACTGCTCTCGGTTTGGCACGACCCTGTACTGAACTGTTGAGTACAGGATTTGTTTATTTAGCTATTTATTATTTCATTAAGTTTGCATGCCACCAGACGTAACGGACCAGTGCAGCGCGCTCACCATCCTGTTTCTAACAACTCGTAACCAAGGTTATAATAGTTTTGGATTTTTAATTAGTTTCAGTTTTTATTTAGTTTTGACTTTTTGTTTTTCAATTCAGTTAGTTTCAGTTAGTTTGTTGAGCAGATTTGCTCGTTTTTATTAGTTTCTATTTTTGGAAAATATTTAGTTTTAGTTTAGTTTTTATTAGTTTCAGTGTTAGTTTTAGTTTTGGGGGGTTTTCTTTTCAGTAAATTATAGGTGTTTGTCTGGTGTGACATTCGAAATCATCAGAAAGTCAATTGGAGTAAAACCAGTAGAGCAAAGTAAAAAGATTAAATAGAAATAGATTTCAAAAAACCCAAAAGGCTGATGTATTATGCTAATTTACTAAGACTAAAATTAAGGATGTTTCTGCAATAATTTTAGTTAGTTTTAGTTAGTTTTGTAAAGACACAATACAGTTTCAGTTAGTTATCGTTTTGTTAAAAACTGTCGTTTTTAATTTTATTTCAGTTAACTGAAATGTTTTTTCAATTTTAGTTTTCGCTTTTTCGTTAGTTTTAGTTAACTATAATAACCTTGCCCGTAACAACATGGATATGAGATTGTTGAGCTACAGGAAGCACTGCCAGCTCTCAAGTCTTTTGTCTGGGAGCACTTCGGTTTAGATGAAGAGGGAGCTGAATAAAAGTCGACAAAACTAAATCAGTGTGCCGACATTGAAGAACTGCGGTCGCAGTGTTTCCCCATCAGCTTCTCAACATTGGGAGGGCGTGGGGGGTAGGATGAATATGAGTGAGTGTGATAGCCGCTGTGTTGATAACCTAAAGAAACTACAAATCAGCTCTGCTGAATGATGTATTCATGAACTCTGTGACTAGTAACCCTCCAGTTACAGCATTCCAGTCTTAACAACTAAATAATCATAAGCAGCTACACTCTGTTAAGTCACGTTTCCAAACTGATAAAAAAGAAAAAACACAGGACAGAAAAACGTAAAGGATAAAAACTGTTTCATTCCATGAATTTGTGCTAAATGTTGTTAAAGTTTAGATCTAAAATGATGTGCTGACATAATTAAACGTGATTTTAATGGTGCTATCAGCTGTGCGAGTTACCGCTACGTGCTCGTTCTTGGTGCACGAGCAGGTGAAGTGGAGCGCGAGTGTCTCCATCTTGATCTTCTCGGTAGAGTTTTAAAACTGATAGCTGTGTCTGAGTTTCAGCTGGTTGACATGTTTTCAGACGCGCTCTTTCTGAGGCGTCATCCCGTGAACATGCGTGTCTGTGGGTAGTCACATCACAGAAACTTAGAGAGCAGCCATGACATGCTGTCATGTAAATCTGATAACTAACATCAGACAGTTTAGTTTTTGATCCAAGAACTCAATACTGTATAAACCTGTTCTGAGGAAATGAGACCTGAAACCAGTTTGTGAGCTGGTGCTGGATAGAAACCAGATCACAATAAATAAGATGGTGCTGGGTCTGGTTTGGGAAACACTGGCTCAGGTATATACTATGAACTTGGCTGTGGTGTTAAATTTTAGTGAACTTGTGGATAAAACACTTGACAGTTAATATTTGTCAATTTTTTCTCCATTACTATACTGAGGAAAAACCGATCCACCGTGACCTGTTTACCGTGATTTTTGTGTGCCGTTACAGCCCTATTTATTTTTTTTTTTTTTTTTTTATTTTTTTTTATTTTTTAATCTTCCTTTTTTTTTTACCCCCCCCACTTTTTTTTTTTTTTCTCATTAAATTTTATTAATTTTTTTTTTTTTTATTCAAAATATTTTTTGTTCACATATGTTGTCACATACTTCAGTAAGATTCACAATGTGCCGGATCTATCAAAGGTTTGCGTGTATGAAAACGTGAGCTATCTCATTGCACACACAAAAAAATGGACAAACTGATCTACCAACAGCATGCTAAAAGGGTTTCATCTTTAAAACGTGCTAAATAGCACCTCTTACCCAAATTGTACTTCTGCTCAAATGAATATGCAATATGGGGCATTTTGCGGGATGGGGGAGGAAAATGTAAATATATTAATTTAGCACTCGCAAAGTGATTTATCAACCGTGAGACACATTGCCTTGAAGGTTTTTTTGTGTGTATTTTAGTACATCTGAAAAGCAGGTGCAAACTGGCAGCTCCAATGGCTTCAGCTTCTGAGAGGGACAATCCTGCACAAGCACAGATATGGTTAAAAATAATTTTTCCTGAGCAGTGAGGGCAACATATTTTAGTTCTCATTGTTGAATCCAATGAAAGTCATCACAGCAAATACCACTATGTAACACAGTGTAAAATATTATGGATTAATGAAACTGTAAGTTTGCAGCCACTGTGGAACTTAATGAGAACTAAAGCTAGCATTAGTTGTCTTTTTTAACACATTTAGCCGACCATTAACTTTAATGGTGTCAATACCTAGTATTTTACATACACAATCCTTCTGAAATTATCTTCAAATGAATTTTTAAATTCTAGTTGGGTGGGACGAAAATTTAATGAGCTCATTTTAACCCCTTTTATCCCCAACTTTTGTTTGTCGCGAGAATACACATGAGAGTTAAACCTGTCTGTAAGCGCGTTCACAAGGCAAACGTCAAAGTCAAAACAAAGTTTTATCAGGACAGAGCAAGTGAAGGAAATGATGTCCCAACAGAGAAAAACTTGATTAAAACGTAACGGTATGGTTGATAGAGAGGATCCGCGGAGTAAAAGGGCTGGACTCTGATGAATATAAGGAGCGGACATCTGACGTGAAGTTAACCAAACACTGTTAGCTTCTGTAGCTACATTAGCAGCTTGTCTGTTCGTCAACCATCGTTTACTGGTCTCTTACACAGAAGATAATAAGTTACATAAGCAGCAACACTGACCGACTGCACATCCTCACTGATGAATGTAATCCACTGATCTCTGGTAAAGCTGTCCCTCCTGTTAGAGCACTGAAAACTGAGGAATTTCTCAGCTCAGCACAGCAATCCCCCCCCCCCCCACCCCCACCCTCCTGGTCGTCGTCCTCCTCTCTGACAAAGCTGGTCATAACGCTACTCCATGGCAGGTAATCAGCTGCTTTCAGGTGGTGCTAAAGAGGCTAGCTTAGCAGCTAGCAGCCTCTCTAGTTCACGTTATTCGGGGGAAAAAATGCAAACCGCCTGCTGTGGAGAGCGCGCTCTTGTGGCCGATTCTGGTGAGAAGAGTGAGCCCGCACTCAAAAAACAAAGTCACTTTCACTTTCCTTGAGTTTCTGGCACATTTTTACTGAGGTTCTGTTCCCATACACATGTTTTAACTTGAAAAAGTGGGATTTCCGGGTGATGACTTCTTTAACAGCGCAGTTATCTTGTTGTTCAAAACTCAGTTAACTTTAACCATGTGTTGTCTTGACTTTAAAGTTAACCCACCTATGGACTGCCGCTAAAGTTTTAACGGTGTGGTTTTCTCTCATTATGCCGTTTGTTGCTAACGCTGCGTTCGTGATACCAGTTCAGAGAAGGAAGGACGGCATTTATTGTGGCCCTGATTTTGACAACGGGGATTATTCTAACGAAGAGCTGCGCACTTTGGGAAAGAATGCATTCAGGTCTATGTAATCCTTTGCGAGTCGATTTGGAGCGTGCAACAAACTGTGGACACGGACTCACTATTTAGAAAGATTAATATCTAGCTTCTATGATCTGAATGACATTTTCTTCATCAGCAGAGAAATTTCTGCCTCTCTTTTTCCTTGAAGTGAAAGGGATCGTTTGCTTATCAATACTTTCTGTGTCCTGTGTGCTCTGTTACTGGGGGTCTGCTGTACTGTGAGGCCAGGTGAGCTAGGGGGGCGCAAGAGTGTCAAGAGAATGGGGAAGGATAGAGAGACTGGGGGATGAGGAAGAGTGTGTTGTGGTTAACAGCAGCTCTGTTCATGTTGTGAAAATAAAGTCAGCTAAAGTGAAAGTCGTCACCCCGTGTCTTCCTTACAGCAAAAAGCAAAACACAGACTAACAACATTACTTTTTTCAATACCAGAAGTAAACAAAATTGCGAATTGTGGGATACATTGGTGCTAACCAGTGACGCTAACCCCATTGTTAACTTTGACGGTGTCTTTAGCTGACGGCATGACTAACCATGCTTTGAACAACGCATATTTAACAGTCAGTTAGCTAACGGCAGGTTTAGGATTTAACGGACCGTTAGGGGTTAACCAGTGGTTACAATAACCTAGAATTGAACAACCGAGCCCTGGTAGGTGGATCTGTGAAGTCAGGTGTTGTTATAAAAAAGTGGTCTATGATGTTTTTAAAACTTCATATAAAGATTAAAGTTAATTAATTTAAGTAATTGTGTATCGAACTTCCTCTGCTTTTATATAGCATTATCATTTGTGAGATAAAAACGGTCAGTTGCACTTCAGTTATCAATGGCACAACTTGCCCCACACCAGGGGAAAGTTCTGGCACAAGACCACTTTTTTTGCTGAGGCTATATTTTCCCAGAGTTTATTTAAGATCCAAATGATTGTCCCTAGGGATGCACAACATATTTTAATTGAAGATGTTGCTGTAGTCCCCTTGTTTTAAAAGGCACTTCAGGTAAAGACTGGCACTACTTACGCCACTCTTTCCTATGACTCAATGTATTTTGCTTGTATTCAGCATAACTAGATGCTTCTGTAATTATCTTTTAACTTTAATACTCTTCTGCATTCCTCACTGACAAACAAACGTGCCTTAGATGAATTTATCATGACCTGCATCAGCGATTGTCTCTTCATCACAAGCTGACAGTTCTGTTTCATCTTAAGATCATTCTTTCCCTCAGGAAAGTTTGGATGACCACAGACTTCTTTTCCTACTTGTATTCACATTAAGATTTAATGGAAAAAAAGTAAAAAATAATGAAGAGACAGCAAATTTATGGTGAAAGTTCAAAGTACAGTGTGTAGGAGAGAGGAGTTGTCAGCCACTTGACAGCTGAATCATGGTTAATTTCCCCCCCCACCACCCCCCCCCCGTCCGCCGCATCCCCGTAGGGTATAAAAAAAAAAAAAAAAAAAAAAAAAACCCCGATACCCTCACCCCCCGTCCTTTCTTTCCACCATTCCGGCTGGGAGGGGGAAGTGAGAGATGAAGCAGAGTTAAAGGAAGAGAAGAAATGAGAAAGAAAAGAAAAGAAGAAGAACCGGAAGAACCGCAGGCAGGGAACTCTCTTCTCTCTGTGGGAAAAGGGGGAGGATTTGTAAGATTTTCTTCTATTTTCTGGGGGGGGGGGCGGTCCCGTTTTTTTCTTTGATATTTTTTTTTTTTTTTTTTTGTTTTTTTAATTTTTATAAAAAATAAAAAAAAAAAAAAAATAAATTATTAATTATTTTTTATTTTTTTTTTTTTTTACATAAACAACAAAAATATACATTCCCCTCTATTTTTATTTTTTCTTATATTTAAAATAAATATATTTTTATATTAAATATAAAAATAAAAAAAAAAACAAAAAAAATTATTTATTAATTTTTAAAAAATAATAAAATTATAATTAAATGAAGGAAATTAATTATTTTTTATTTATGATTGTTAATAAAATTTAAAAAAAAAAAAAAAACAAAACTATCCAAAACATATCACATCTTTTCCCATAAGCAGAGGAGCAAAATACTTCTTAGCAGGTATTTTTTTTTTTTAATATAAAAAAAAAAAATTTTATTATATTTTTTTTATTATTTTTTACTTCATTTTATTTTTATTTTCTCTTCTTATTTTTTTTTTTTTTTTTTTTTTTTTTTTTTTGTTTTTTTTTTTTTTTTTTATATTAATAATAAAAAAAAAAATTTTTTATTATTATTTTTTTTTTTTTTTTTTTTTTTTTTTATTTATTTTTTTTTTAGTTATTTTTTTTTTTTTTTATTTTTTTGTTTATTTTATTTTTAAAATATTATAATATTATTTTATTTTATAAAAATAAAAATTATAATAAAAATTAAAAAAATAATGTTGTTAATTAATATTTTTTTTTTTTTAATTAAAAAAAAAAAAATTATTTACTTATTTTTAATTTAAATAAAAGAAAAAAAAACAAATTCATTTTATTGGAAAGAAATAAATTTATTTTATTCCTTTTAATATGTTTTTTTTTTTAGTTTTTCTCCCAACAAACACACACACAGAGAGAGGTTTTTTATATAAGAGAGAAAGGAGGAACCATTTTTTCCCCCAGTGCAGACATCCCCAAAGATATTGTATATTTTTATATTTTTTTTAAAATTTTTGTTTTTATCCAAATTTTTAAAATTTTTTTTTTTTTTTTATAGAGGCCCTTACCAAAATTTTTTCTATAGGCCCCTTGAGGGTTTTAACCTGCTCTGGTTAATTTCCCCTAATCTGAGTCACCAACCTCTCCAAGGTGGTACCCATTTCCTTTGTGTGGTCAGACATTGTCATCAGTTTGCCACACAGAGCATCCAGCTTGCATTTTTGCTCACAAAAAGTTTGAGTCTGCGCAACTCAGCTTGCTAACAGCTGCTGGCAGCTTTAGAATTTTCCAACAGACAAAGTACCTGCTCGCTCCGAACAGCAGGAAACCAGTTATCATGAATCCGATCATACTGTACGTCCACCATGGAAAGAACAGAAAGGCATAAGATCCTCCAGTTCCTCCAGGAGTCCATGATGTAACCAGCAGGGTTGGTCCCGTCCGCACAAGATGCTGCCCACGAACCTTGTTTCTGGGTAGAAAAAGTTTGATCAATTGCGTTTAGAGACTAGCTAACCACATCTATGGTTAAAACTGTTTAACAACGCATAATATGGGCCCTTTAACATTACAGCCATGCAAGTGTAGGGAAGTTGCAGAAGCTAATGGAGATAATGACACAGAGTGCTCCAATCAGATATTAGAGCAGGGGTGGGCAACTCCAGTCCTTGAGGGCCGAGCTTAATTGTGCAGAGCTTGATGTCAACATCTGCACAAGTCACAAGTGTGTTGCCACAAGGAAACTCCTAATAATTGCAGGACGCCGGCCCCCCGAGGACCGGAGTTGCCCACCCCTCTATTTAAATATGACCTTTTTTTCAGACGGGAACTTCTTTGGGCCAGGCAGTGTATTTGATCAGTTACACACCATTTTTCTCCATGATTATTATTTTCTCTGTTATTTTTTAAAGAAACAGTGTCTACGGTGAACCTTTTTATTTCAACCATCATGCTATAGCTAGCTGGCTAAACTGCTCTGATTCTACAGTACACTATAATTCCTTTTTTTTTTTTTCTTCATATACTATTATGATTCCTGGGGGGAAATTCGGGCTCTGCATTTAGAGCGCTAATTCAAGCGCCCAGGGAGCAGTTTGTGGGGGTTACCTTGCTCAGGGGCCCATAGAAGTTCACCTGAATACCTGGGTTGGGGATTCGAACCCAGGTCCTCAGCGCCAAGGCCCACACACCCCCCATTGTTTTTTATTGTTTATTATTTAGGTCCCCATTAGCTTTTGTCCTGACAAAAGTTAGTCTTCTTTGGGTCCTACACAAATAAAAACATTACATCAGGGGTCTGCAACCTGCGCTTCTAGAGCCACGAGTGGCTCTTTAGGCCTTCCACAATGACTCTAAAGGCTTTTGACTAAAAATGATTAAAAAAAAAAAAAAAAAAAGTAATATCTTTGAAGGTTTTAGCAGTTTTTTTCATGGAATGATTGTGTTCAATTTCCACAAAATAATGTCCCTAAAAGTACTAATAATTTTCTAAATCTGGCTTTTTTTAAAAAGTGGCTTTTTTCCACTTAATTTCCCACAAATGTCTACATTTTTATTGATTTATTTAACCTTTTTTATACAGTTAAGTTCAATTAGAGAAGATTTGATCGAAAAAAAAAATATATCCATCCTCATTTAGCCAGTTTTTTTTTTTTTTTTTTTAATTTCAAAACCTCAAAGTAGAAATAAATAGAACAGAATAGAAATAAAACAGTGATTACTTTAAGATGACCAAAAAAAAAAGAAAAGGAAAATCTACATTAAGCCTAATATTTATCAAAAAAGATATGTTGTAGATATATAATGCCATGGAATATTTGTGGCTCTAAACAAGTTTTAATTAGCTGGTTGAGGTTAAAAAAAAATAGGCTCTTTGGATGTAAAGGGTACAGACCCCCGCATCACATGAACATGTGACAATTAGACAATTAGGCTATCCACCGCCACATGATGGGGTTGGTTTTAGTGAATCCTCTATTTACATGTTTGACCATTCCATGGTAACTCATCTGAAGTGAACACATGTTTCTTCTTTCTTTCCCCTCAGATTTGGGACACTGCTGGTCAGGAGCGTTTCAGGAGCGTCACACATGCTTACTACAGAGATGCCCACGGTACGATGCCTTCATTCTGTCTGTAGACCTGTTTGGTCATGACCTTCCTTCCTTTTACATTTTATTGTCCTGCTACAGCCAAACTGCTGATGTTTTACTGCCTTTTCTTCAAATATGTGACTGACATCAGCAAGCTCCCCACTGCTCCCTCCTTTTCTGTTGGGATGACACAGAACATCCCAGCTGCATCAGATTTGATAGACTGAGATGTTTTCTCCTTCTCATGTCGTGGGGACATAAATGTGTGTCGACATTTGCACCATGGGGATCTGTCTATGTTCTGGGGACAAAAGGAAAGTAGGTGGAAGTTGTGATGTTGCTTCTTGTTGGCGTAATATCCTTTGAAGTGATGCTAACCCAACTGTGTGTGAGTATGCAGATTTTAGCCAGAGGCTTGGAGCTCTGGAGGTTCCCTTTAGCAAGAGACCCCCGCCCCACACACACACACACACACACACACACACACACACACACACGCACACACACGCACACACAAACACACATCCTTGTATTTCTATCTTTGTGTGGACATTGATTGAAATAATGCATTCCTTAGCCCCTAACCCTAATACTAACCATCAGAACTGATTGCCAAAACCTAACCCTTGCCCTAACCCTAACCAAAACCTTATTGTAACCTAAACTCTAAAACCAAATCTTGACCCTCAAAAATGGGTTTTTCTCAGGCTTTTTTAGTGAGGACCAGCCAAAAGTGTCCTCACTTTGCTGGTTAAACACGCAAAATGGTCCTCACAAGTACAGGAACACACAGACATATTGGGACAGATATAGTTATTCCCAGGATTTGCATGTGTAGCAGTTTTATCTTGAATAACCCCTCCAAGTGCAAATATCAGTTCACCTGTGGTTTACTTGAAGGAGCAGGTGTTTTCTAACATGCACATTCACACACACACACACACACACATGTTCTATTATGAATCCATAATGTGAATTAATTTGTCCAGCATCTTGGAGAACTGAGTAGTCTGTGAGTCTCTCCTCTATGAGTGTTTAACTGAAAGTTTTAGGTATGACGCAGCGAGTGTGGAACAGTAAGCATTAATTTAATGCAGCTACATGTGGGATTATTTTTCAGCAAGTCTAAGTGGATGCTTGTGAGCGTGTGTTTTGTGTGTGTTAGCGGTGCTAGTTGCCCAACATTATTCTGACTTGTCAGTGCAACGATTTGCCCTCACTGATCTTTAACAAGTTACCCAGGGAGCCTCGGATCAGCTCCTCTGAGGTGTCCATCCAGTCCTGACTTTTAAATAAAGCTTATTCAGCCTGACAGGCAGGACCAGGGGAGAGCATGGAGCCTGAACACAGCTGTCACGAAAGCTGCCCATTCCTGTAGCTAATGGACTGTTTCTCATGACTCCAGAATTAAAAGCTAAAGATGCTGCAGTCGGGGCTTCTGGTTCATTTAAAAGCATCAATGGGTTAAGGCCAGTTTAAGTGAATGATAACTATACTTCCTAGTTTGGGCTGTTTTTCGTTCATTTTTTGTACATATATTTGTGATTGTACAGCCTTTTAGTCAATGTCTGTTGTTTTAAATGCACTAGTCAATAAACTTGGTCTGGCATTATTTAAAAGATGCTATTTTAATTGAAGATTAGGCATTAGGAATTGGGATTCAAGCAAGGATGATTTCTATTTATAAAAAGTTCAAACTGAGCATCAGAATGAGGAAACAAGGGGATTTAAGTGACTTTGAAAGTGGCATGGTTGTTGGTCTGAGTATTTACTGGGATTTCCACACACAGCGATCTCTAGGGTTTCCAGAGAATGTTCTGAAGAAGACGAAATATCCAGTGAGCAGCAGTTGTCTGGACACACCGGGAGCCACTCCTGTCAAATAAGAACAGGAAACTGAGGCTACAATTCATACACACTCACCAAAACTGGACAATAGAAGATGGAGAAACGTTGCTGGTCTGAGTCTCCATTTCAGCTCCACATTCAGACGCTAGGCTCAGAATTTGGTGGAAACATCATGAAAGCATGGATCCATCCTGCCTTGGATCAGGGCTTCAGGCTGCTGCTGGTGTAATGGTTTGGGGGAGTTTTTCTTGGCCCATTTTGGTCCCCTTAGTCCCAACATAGCATGGTTTAACCACCACAGCCCACCTGAGTATTGCTGCTGACCATGTCCATCCCTTTATGACCACAGTGGAGCATCTTCTGATGGCTACTTCCAGCAGGATACTGCACCATGTCACAAAGCTCAGATCATCTCCAACATGACGATGAGTTCACTATGCTCCAACGGCCTCCACAGTCACCACATCTCAGTCCAACAGAGCAGCTTTGGGGTGTGGTGGAACGGGAGATTCTCATCATGGATATGCAGCAACTGTGTGATGCTATCATGTCAATATGGAGCAAAATCTCTGAAGAATGTTTCCAATACCTTGTTGGATCTATCACACAACAGGAACAGATTCAGCTGCATAAGGCAGTCCTGAAGTCTAGCGGGTCCAACACCAGCTGGAAGCACGTCTGTTATAGCTGGTGTAAATCAACCACACTGACAACTTGGCTACAGAGACTGTTGTATATTAGCTGTGGCACATTTTGACAGTAACTCCTACACCTGCTTTAAATTCCTATTAAGTCAGTTTCAAAATTTTTTCTTCCAGTTTTAGTCATAGCTTTTATTTTTGCTTTATTCTTAACTATGGCAACCTGAATCGTCAACCTTGCAACAGCACTTGAGCACAAACTTAGACACCAAAGTCATTGCAATGTCACCAGAAAACAAAAATCATCTCAATCTATCAACTGAGCTGAAATTTTGATGAAATAAACATATTTTATCAAGTGATGCCTTCGATAAATTTTAATACAGGAGGATTAATCCTCTATGATGCTAACATACAGGACAAGATGTAACTGTACCACATTCAGTCAGAAAGATCACAAAGTGCCACTCTGAGCCTTTGGAAAGTTACTGATGTATGTTTGATTAATCTTTCCCTGAGATCAATGATGACAGAACAAGAAGATTTATGCTATCAGTGCTAATGAGGTGGTGGCTGGAGCTCAGTGCAATCTCCCCAGCCCGTCTGGTGTAGAGGACTTTATGAAGGTCTAGCCGGACCCAGAAACCAGATGCAGAGTTTTCCCCCACCCTTCTTCCCCAGTGTAGTTGACGGCTTGTCATTTCCACAGTGTGGAGTGGAACCACATGGTGCCAAAGAGGAATAGTAAACTCAATAGGTGAGATGTGAAGAGGAATGGGGGAGGGGGTAGACGAGGGGTGTTATACCTAATGCAACTGTGAGAGTGAAAACAACCAGTAGAAGACGACAGAGCCCCCCAGGTACCGTGCCGTTTTCTTTTTCTTATACCTTCCCATGCAATACTTCTGTGTTCCCTCCCCAAGGTTAACATTTTCTCACAATAAGGTATGCAGGTCATGCAGCACTGTCATTCTGTCATTCACTGTCAGCCCACGAGCTTTGGAGTTGTCACGGCAGCTGTCAGAACGGCTGCAACTGCTTTCACAATGAGTAATATGTATATTACTCATGTGTGTGTATATATATATATATATATATATATAACACACATATATATATATATATATATACACCACACACACACACAATATATATATATATATATATATATATATATGTGTGTGTGTGTGTGTGTTTTAGGGATCGACCGATATGGTTTTTTCTTGGCCGATACAGATTATTAGTGATCATGGAGGCCGATAACTGATATTAGGAGCCGATATTCGTTTACAGTAAAACTTAAAACTGCCGTAAAAAAGTGAGATTTTCTAATGCTTGGGATCATGATATGTTTTATCTCACTCTGCCACTCTACAACTTTTTAGTTGTAGTTTTTACACACACTTCTTTGCTATCACAGAGCTGTAATAACTGCAGCGCCTGGACTACCATGCTAGATTTTCTCTTATGGAGGTAGCTTTAGGGTAAACTCTTGGTTTTCCATCCTACGATGCCGCTTCACTTCTTAGCGGAGTAAATAGTGTTGTAGTACTCGAGATCGGTCTTGGTCTCGAGACCATTTTTTTTAGGTTCTTGGTCTCGTCTTGGTATCGGCTGCATTTTGTCTCGGTCTTGTCTCAGTGTAGGACAGGGCGGCCTCGGGATTTTAGAACGATACTGGTGGAGGCCATTGCTGATCGGCTTTTTGTCCATAACTTAGCTGCTGATAAGAGTGGAAAAGAACCCTCTTAAAAACAGCTGATAACAACTTAAAAACGTTGGCTGTGTTACGTCTCCCTCTGGCTGCAGCTGCAGTGTGACTGCGACTGACACACCTGCGCCCAGAGAGGCGCGAGCCAAAAGGAGGAGAGCGGCTGTGTGAACTTGTTAGCACGGCTGTAGCTACCATTGAGGACACCGAGGTCTGGACCAGGAGCTCGGTATTTATAATACAATTAACCAAAAAACCATGAAGCTCAAAAGCATTTACCTGAGAAGACGATTTCTGTGCGTATGCAGCCACCTGCATTATAGAACTGATTCTCAAGCTAAATCTTATCTTCATATTTATTACTAGGTCAGAGGCCCGCCCCCCCCCCCCCAGCATGTATAGTTAAGATAAGAATTAAATAAAGTATAATATATTTTTTCTCTTAAAAATGAATGAAAAGAAATAAGTATTGATTGTTTTTTATTGAATGTTAATGAGGGTAGTGATTGTCGTGTTAGAAAATAGAAAAAAAAAAAAAGAAATTAGTTAATTACTCACCCTCCCTACCGGGTTAGTGGAAGGAGAGTATTGAAACAGATAAAAAAAATAAAATTGAAATAATAAAATGATGTGAGATGAATGTAATATTTTTCTGAATTTTAAAGAAAAATATAAAATTAAATAATAACCTAACCGAGGTTAGATTTAAATACAACAGCTTGAGGTTGTTAAATATGAAGAAGCGAAAAAGACGAAATGACCTCACTCCCCCCCCCCCCACCACAGAAAAAAGAAGAACCTTAACCCCCTAACTTCCGCACCCCAGAAATTATTGTCATCCAGATAATCTAACCCTAAAAAACAAACAAAAAAAAAAAAATTCATTATCTTTCTGTTGGATTATTTATTTATTCAACCAAACAACGACCTGACCTTCCTTTCTTACCTCCTAATAAAGATTATAAAAATGCCTATAAACCGATTAATTTCCTTTCGTCTCTATGTAGAAAGAAGCGATACATACCTTCTATAATCGAATAGAACGGAAAGATTTTTTTTTTTTTTTTTTTTTTTTACCCATATTATGTAATCTCTCTCCCTCTTTTTTATTAAAAGTTTTTTTTTTTTTTTTTTTTTCTTTCTTCCTTTCTTTGTTGCTAGTTTAGCTTGGCCCGAAAGGAATAAATTTACCCACCGGCCATTCAAATTGTTGTTTATGTACACTTACGGCACGGACTTGACTTCACCCTTCCCATTTTTTTTTTTTATTTTTTTTTTTGCTTTTTATTCTTTATTTTATTTTAAAGTAAGATTAAATTTAATTTAGTTTATATTTTATTTCATTTAAAAAGATAAGATAATTTATTATGTTGAATTTAATTGATTTATTTTAATTTATTTTATTTATTTTATTTCTTTTTTTCCTTTTTTTTTTTTTTTACTAAACCCCTCCTTTATTTTAATGTTGTGGTGAGAGAAGATTATTTTTTTTATTTTGCTGTTTTATATTTTTTTTTTTCTTTTTTTTTTTTTTTATTTTTTTATTCTTTTTTTCCTTTTTTCTCTTTTTATTTTTTTAATATTAAATTAATTATAGTTTTTTTTTTTTTTTTTTTTTTTTTTTCTTTTCTTTCCTCTCTAGGATATAAAGGTGTCTAAAGTTTTTTCCTCTTTTTTTTACCTTTTTTATTATTCTTAATTGTTTTTTTTTCCTTTTTATTCCTCTACCTTTCTTTTCTTTCCTTGTTTTCATCATTCCTAATCTTAACAATTCTCGAAAATCTTTTAGAGGACATGCTGTCGATGAATAAGGTAGTGACGAGGTGAGAGAAAGGTTGTTGCCCTTCGGAGTACCCTCAAGGGGAAACAAAACATCAATTAAAGATTTTTTTTTGTCCCATTTTCCCCCCCCCCACCTAGCTGCCTATAGTTAAACCCACTCAGGTTTATTACCCTTGCTTTTTTTTCTTTTAACCCCTTTTCTTAAGGCCGTTTTTCCGATTTATACCACCCACAATCAGGGTTTTCAGACACTGTATTATCATTAACATGAACACAATGAGAACTAACTGAATAGTACAAATAGGTTGGAACTACTTCTTCTTCCATCTGCCAAGGCGCAACAGTGCGCCGCAGCAGCTGGCCGCTCAGTCACTGATCAGTGATCAATCAGTCCACACAGCAAATCCCCGTTCAGACTTCAAGTATGCAGAGTAATTATTTTTACACTTCAGAAATCATTAAGAACAACTTACCTGCAACAGTGATGTTTAGCAGGGTCATTATTTTCTTCAGGTTAGTGTAGAGTTAGCGCAGAGCCGGGTCCGCCGCGCCAAAGCCCGCGACGTTGCCACTCCGCTACCCACTCCCTGTATGCAGTACTCTGCCATTAGCTCTAAAACAGACACTGAGACTAAAAAGAGAACAAATGACAGAAAATAAGATAAACTACAGTGCTGCTTGTTAGGAGAAATTTCTGCCAACTTGGCTATAATTGAATTTGATGTTTGCCAAAATTTATAGTTTATTTAATTCATAGTGCTGCTTACAAAACAATGGAGCAAAGATTCATTTTTGTTGTCATATTTGTTTAAAAGCAAACTTTGAAAAACCCTCACATTTTGATTTTTTGTCATGATTTTTCATTGATATTTATGGTCTTGGTCTCGTCTCGGTCTCTGAAAGTCTTGGTCTTGTCTTGGTCTCAGTACTCCCTGGTCTTGGTTGGTGCGGTCTTGACTACAACACTAGGAGTAAATCACCATGGTAACTGCTCTAGAGGAGGTTAGTTCTGGATCAGGGATCAGTCGCCACCTCCTGACCAATCAGATCTCTTGGAAATTGTACTGCTCATTCTTAAAACATCCTGTGGTGTTGGTGTGCGGTTCTAACTGGAGCGCTTAAAGAGAGAGTTGATAGATGCTCCTTTTAACACCCCAATGATGTCTTAAACAAGGATAGATTTTCATCAGATACTCATGGATTTTTAACTGATGGAGACACATGTTGCAGATGGAATGCTTAAAAGTATGCGAATTATTCTACCAGTAACCTATGTTTAGCTTCACTAGAGTTGCATCTGAAATAATGAGCTTGATAATAGTAGTAATGGTTACACATGAGAAAACTGCAGAAACATGAATTTATGGAAACTACTTCGCCATGACAGTAGGGGAGTTATTATTATTATTATTATTTCCAACACAAAACCTGCTCTCATGAGCTGAGCCTCAAATAAGCTGCATGTTAAATGTAAAGGAAGGAAACGTCTGCGCTGTAATAAGGTCAGACTGCGTCATCAGCCATGTCCGTTCATGTTGTCTGAGATTGCGTTCACGTTGCACCGTAGCCAAACGAGCCAAACCCTTTGAATAATGTTCCTCATCTCTCCAGAGGGGGGGCTGCATTCAGATTCACCGCAGGCGTGGACAAGACATGCAACAAACAAGAAGGTTCTCACAATTTCCGTTTCCTCCATAAAACAACATTATTTTGTGTGTACCTAGTAGGAGCTGGAATATGTTTTCATCAGACTAAATATCGATTAAAGCTTTTACTTCCTCGTAACTCCACGTCTGACAATGAGCCATCTTTATAAGTACTGCAGTCCCACATGTGTGTGTTGTTGTTGTAGCGTTTACCCACAATGCCCAATGTTTTACCCACAATGCCATGCTAAACCAAATGCAGGAAGCAGCAATTCTGTAGTCCACTTCCTTTATTTGGTTCACTTGAATCGGACCGAGACCTGCGTTTGAAGGCGGACCGAGTCCGCTTGTTTGTTCTGGATCAGAATCGGTTTGCGCATTCACAACTCCCACAATCAAAACAGACTTTCCGAGCAAACAGACTCTGATTCGAATCAAAAAAGCTTTGTGAATGCGCCAGTAATGCTGTTTGTGGGCAGTGCAGATTTAACTTGTAGGGCTCAAGCATCATAAATGAGAAGATGAGGAGATTTTCCCCTGGTTTTCCTCACCAGGAGACATAGTGGTCTACCAGTGTGATGAGGCTGAGCCATGGCCAAAATGATAGCTGCAGGCCAGCGGAGAACCACCCGCACTCCGGTGTGCTCGAGGCTCACACTTCACCGAGCCGTGCACATCTACCATGCAGGTTCAGGATGTAAATATCCTGAACCTGCATGGCAGCATGTTTTATAAACCAATCCGAAAGATGCAGCGATGTATTTATTATTCCCAAAGCGGTTGCATCCACCATTTACCATCCGACTGCGGCTGTGACAACTCCAGTTCAGCTTTCTAATGACGCTGCTTCATGACCTGCATACCTTTTTGCGAGATAACGCAAAACTTTTTGCGAGCTCAAACAAAAGTATTGGGTGATAATGCAAGCGAAAAAAAAGACAAACAACGAAAAAATGCCACATTACCCAGGGGCTCTTTAGAAGACAGACCATTGAAATGTGAAAACATTTTGTCTTCAACTCTCCAGATTGCCGGAAACAACTAAATCTGTGGAAACAAAAGGCAGCTGGCCCAGAACGAGCAAGTGCAGAGGAAGGGAGCCGCATGAGTAACAGGCTTCATTGAAAACACTAGATTATACATGTTGCAGTGGCATCACACCTGAAGGAGAACACACTCAACCCAGCTCAGAGGACTTACAACAGAAAGGAGCTTCACATTTTAAGGGTACACAAAATGAGAATGACTCTATTTCAGCCCATTTATCCCATATGGCAAATAGTTTGATTACACTTTGTTCTGAGTAAATTACTTTCCTGACAAGAGAAGAAGAAAAAAAGCACCATCACTTTGATTTTGATGTCACATTGAAGAACAGATTTCACTTCTGCAAACGACAAGCATTTCCTCTTGTAATGAAATTCCATCCAGTGTTTTTTCCTGTTCTTAAATCTCACACAAAGCCAGCATGATGGATACAAAAGAACAGAGTAATGATGTTATTACATTTTATGGAACAGGTAATGGCTGCATTTTAGACGATGCCTACAAATAGGAATTTGTGATTAACAAGGTTTTTCAAGTCATACTGCCCAGAATGAGATACTGTGGTTTCTTCATTTCCTGTAATAACCTGCCTTCTCTTTGTTTCTCTTGGCTGTAAGGATTTGAACCTATATCTCAGAGCACACACCAGTTCAGTCCCAATCCTGCATATATAATTGTTTATAATGGCGTTCAATGTGAATTTTCATTTAAAGGTGTCATCACTCGGAAATCCCACTTTTTCATGTGTTGGAATAGGACCTCAGTTAAAATGCGCCGGACACTCTGAAGTGTGAAAGTGGCTTCGTTTTTCCGTGTGGGCTCTCCTTTCACACCAGAATTGACCATAAGAGTGCGATCTCCACAGTACGCGACGTTGTTTTTCCTCTGGGGTTGACGTGCTCTGCAGAACCGCTAACATAAACTTGTCTCTTTAGCACCACCTGTAATCAGCTGATTACCTGCCGTGTAGCAGTGATTAATTGCAATCTTTTGTCACAGAGTGGGAGCCATGATTAAAAATTCTTTTCAAGATAATTAAAGAGGATTGTGAATGTAAAATATCACGTTATGACACCTTTAAAAAACAAAAGTACTTTCGAGAGGGAACAGCTTTTTAGTCTATTTTTTATTCTAATTATATCACAATATTTCCTGTTTCAGGGCAAAGCGTCATCTTAGTGGCTCTGCGACCTGACTTCTAAAAACTGTGGGTATTCTCACCAATAATCTCCATGATCGAGTAAAAAGCTGTCTTTTTAAAAACTAGAACTGGTGATTTGAATTTAAAGTATGTCAACCTAGAAAAACAAGTAAAGTTTTAAGTTCAGCATCTTGTATTGAGATGTATCAGAGAGACTTTCTGCTGAATGAATGAAGCGAGTAAAATATTTCCCGTTGTAGTAAAATAGAGATGATCCACCCATCTTCTAACAAGCAGGAACTCTTCGTCTGTGAACTTTGCTCTTCTTGGGTTTGGTCAGGATTATGGTGACCACTAATAACTTTAAACATCAACAGTAACATTGCGACCACCAGTCTAATACTCAGCAGGTCCTCAGTATACTGCCAGAAGCAGAACCCGATGAAATTTGTTTGATCTGTTTTTCGAGAGGTTTTTCCCCAAAGTCTGTTTTCCATTTTTATAACCCCTGAATTTTGTGTTCTGACCCCATATTTATTTCAGAGAACTGTGTCTAATAATGTGTTGGATTTATGAAATCTAACAGACTGGGAGGAAAATATATCTTTTAATCTTTTGGCTCTCATAACACAGTTGCTTCACAAGAAAGAGGGTCACAGATAAGATCATGGCTGAGATAAGAACCTATCAACCCTGACTCTGACAAGGACGGATGAGTGAAAAACCACTAGAAAGTCTCTTATCTGATATGAATGCAGCAGTAAAAACAATTCCCACTACAACCATCACTAAAATTAATGAGCTGATATACAGCGACAATGATTGAGATGTTTGGCCACCATATCATTAATCTGAAGAGCATCTAGGATAGGGGTGGAAAAAAATATTGATGCAGTGTAATATTGCGATATTTTCATATGCTGATATCATTTCGATATTTAAAAACACGATATCGATCTATTTTACTTACAAAATCTCACGAGATTTCAGCGTTCTGTTATGAAATATCACAGGTTTTTGTGAAATCTCGCGAGATTTCGTAGGAGAACGATGAAATCTCGCAAGATTTTGTTGGTAAAATAGATTAATATCGCGTTTTTAAATATCGTTAGGCTCATTCGGATTGACTGCATCTGTCTGCCGTCTGACTTCATGTCACGTGACCATGAAAGCAGCACATCTCACCCGCACAAATTCATCAACGTGAAGACTGCAGGGATGGAGGATCTTGCAGCCTCCTTCCACTGAAAACCCATTTTACTTGAGCCTTCTGAAATACGGAGGGTTGCCTCTTGTTTACTTACACATGCTTACTTGCTAGCGTTGCGTTGCCCCCAGTCGGCTGTGCTTTCTCATCAGAGAAACAATACGAAGAAAAGAGCGAATCGGGAACAGCCTCGCAGTTCTACGTCACATTTCAAATAGCGTATCCCACGTGGGGTTTCTATCTGTCCATTGGAAGGCAGGTAACCCTCCACTACACACTAGAAGTGAAGACAGCACGACTGTAGCTTCGGAGTTGAGAAGCTAATTAGCTAACTGTTTGTTAGCATGGCGGAACAAACTTGTTTGTCGGCTCTATTTCCTGTCTGTAGCGAAATAAGAGCGGTGGGCGGAGCTTCCTTCATACACTGATGGGAGCCAGCCAATCAGACGGAAATTCATGAGAAGGACCCGGAAAAGCCTGCCGTTGGGCCACAGGCCTCTCTTCTAGTATACAAATACAGCTGGATACTAAGCAACCAGAAGGTTTTTTTTTAAACAGAAACGATGCAGAATGCATTCAATAATAATGGAGAACACAGAAATATTAATGAAATAACCATGGAAGTACAACTTTAAGGGTTTGGGTGCTCGTGGATAATATGAGGGGGAAGTAAGAAAGAAAAGGGATGGATAAACACCAATAAGTTCAACAAATCAGAATTATGACGAGGATTTGTGAAGGTTTTGGCTTAACCTCCAGTTAAGCTTTATATTTATCTGAGTAGGAGAACTTGTGGCTACAACAAGTTTTTGTTACTTTGTTGCAGCAGTCAGATATCAGGCTGTCCAGGTTTTGAGCACATCAGCCTATTTGCAATATGAAATACCGGGGCTGTTTGAATTAATTTTGTAGCCTATTGAAAACAGCTAAATGGATATATTACTGGTGGGATCACATGAAAGTCCCGTCAGAAAGTTGAAGCTTGCGTGAGTGAGAGGTTAAACCAATCAGGACCAGGTTCTGTCGGCGGCGGAGGCAGGTCCAGAAGCTGCAGTTGCTGAGTTTAACTGCACACTCCGACTGCAGTTGGATGGCTCCCGCAATGTTTTATGATCATGTGGTATGGTCACGTTTTCCAGTGCAGTGTGAAGTCGGAGAAAGTTTCTAACCAGCATGCAACACTCCAGGACCACAATCCCTCACTTCCAGCCAGGTTGCGCTGCAGATAGCCAAAGTCTAACGAGCCTAATATGAAATCTGCATATAAAAAAATCGCGATATTTCAGTGTATCAATATTTTTTTCCCAGCCCTAATCAAGAATGGGACCCACCTTGAATGTCTGACCAACGGAAAAACAATCCTGATTTTGAAAGATCCACAGAAGTGATCAGTCCCATCTAACTATTGGCCAATAACCCATCTGTCCGTGTGAAAGTTCCTGTTGGGCATCATAGGAGCTAGGATAAGGAGGCACATGGACCAATACATGCCAGGTGAACAGAAAGGCATGGGTAAAACATACCAGAGGAGCCCAACAACAGCTGCTGGTTTACAGAACTGTCATTTTGGACTGCAGAACTAGACTGACAAACCTATTCACAGCCTGGATTGATAACTAGAAAGCGTATGATGCAGGCTATGTCCAAATTCAGGGATTAGGTCCCTCGAAGGACATGTCCTACCCAGTCTACGTAGGCTGGGTCCTCCTGCCCATAAGGCGGAAGTAACAGGCTAATAAATTTGGATGATGGTCTAGTCTCGTTGGCACATCTCCCATTGCCTAGCAACTTTAACAGCGCTAAACCGAAGCAAAATGGTGCTCCAAAATATCAGCCTTACCATTGCTCTGCTAAATTTAGAGAAGTTACTGCAGCTTTACAGTCAGAGGTGGCATTTTTTTTACTACTGCGGCTGAGAGAAAATTTAATCCAGGTAAATTTATTTTGTAAAATTTCCAAGATTTCAAGATTCTCATGCTAACTTAAGCTAATTTCATGAACAATAGCAAATGAAAAACCATAATATTAACTTGTACACAATATTAAAATTATATAATGTATAGAATTAAAAATGTCTCTTAAATTAGGCACCTCTGCTGTAGAATGTCCTGTTCAGCCAGCAATTCATCTTGGAGTAGGATTAGCCACGAAGGATACGTCAAACTGTCCTTAATATCTGAGGGAAATAAAGACACATTTGTAGGCTGCATTTGAAGGAGCCCTCAAATCTGGACACAGCCTCAGTCTGATGTACAAGGATCCTGGAATGCCTGAAGCTGTGGCAGACCACCCTCGAGATCAACTTTTAGCCAAGTCTCTATCAACTGCACCACCAGGGTCTACAGCAGGGGCATCGAAGCATCTCTCATACTGGAGAAATGCAGCCAAATGGTGAAATAGAGAAGGAAGGTAGTCCATTTAGAGAGTGTAGCACTCCCTGAGGGCAGGATAGCAGATGTTGGGGAGAGATACAGTACAAGTACCGTAGAATACCACCGGCAAATGGCAACCAGAAGGAGGCTATGATGAAAGCTGCAACATTCAAATATATGCAATGAGTAAGACGTGGTCCAAGAAGCTCCAAGAAGTCAACTCAATGGCAAGAACAAGATCCAGGCAACAAACAGCACTGTCCTGCAAGTGATCAGATAATAAACTGGCTAAAGGAGGAAGTTCAAATCACAGATGTTAAAACATGGAATCTGCTCACCATGTATAGAGGGTTCCACCTGAAATCCAGCATACACTAAGGTCAAAGAGGGAAGCAGAGGACTAGTCAGCATCACAACCACTATCCAAGATGAAGTTCCGTGAATACATCAGGAAGATGGTCCCAAGAGATGAAGCTCTTAGTGAATGTCTCAGGCAGTGTAAACTGGAGGAGTCGATTCCAGGCTTCCACAGACTACATGTCGAAGTGTCCTTGGGCAAGACATTGACCCCAGATTGCTTCCCGATGTGCCTAACTGGGTGTGAATGGGTGATTGGGACATGTAGTGCAAAGCGCTTTGAGCAGTCAACATGACTGGAAAAGGACCTTAAATGAACAGTCAATTTACCATTTTCTATGGCTGGAGGACAGATCCCAGATTTACAACATTTGGCTGGATCCCAGGTGCAGGCTGTGCAAAGGGGCCTCTGAAACAATCTAGCACCTAACTGCAGGGTGTAAGATACTAGCAGGAAAACGATACACAGAACACCATAACCACATAGCCAGCATAATGTGCAGAAATATTGCGGAACATGGACTGGTGGTCCAGGTCACAACGCAAGAAATCTTTCAAGGTGGTGAAAAGAGAGCTAAGATCCTGTGGGACTTCCATCCAGATACAGACCAACAAGATGGTGATGGCCAACCAACCAGATGTTCATGGATACGCAGCGGAGGAAAGTCGTGATGGATGCAGATATCCCCAATGATAGCAATATCCGGAAAAGTTCACGAGAACTGGCAGAAATACCAAGGACTAAAAGAAGAGCTGGAGAAAGCCTGGAAGGTGAAAGCAACAGGGGTACCTGTGCTCACTGGAGCACTGGGGGCAGTGACCCCCACACTGGAAGAAGTGGCTCCAACAAATACCTGGAGAATGAAGACATCAGACATCTCAGTCCAGAATAGAGCAGTTGTCGGAACAGCTGAGATACTGAGCAGGACCCTCAAGCTCCCAGGACTCTGTTAGAGGACCTGAGCTGCAGATGATCCTGCTCCTGCTATAGGTGAATGATGTAAAGCAATGCCATCTCATTTTACCTGTCAGTGCCTTTCTCATTTGCGGTTTGACAACTGCTGCTGGTGTTTTCTGGAAAGACTTAATCCATAAAATTATTTGCCTGCTTGATCACATATATTTGAAGGAATGAGCAAGTCAAAGTAGACTGTAAACAAATGGTTGTCATTTGGCTTTTCTGGATTCTGCACGATACACACAAGTTTGACAACTTATGAAAATGTTATACATAATAGTAATAAACTTACAGCTTATTTTGGCATCACAAAATGGTCTTTTTTATTACAGTCTACAGTGTCAAATATCAAGCAGTGTAAACAAACAACCCAAAAATTAGATGGAATTGTGGCGCCTCTAACCAGTTTGCATAATTTTTTACTTTTCTGTCACTGGACAAAGCACCTTTCCTCATGTGCAAAATCTCTCTTTTACTCTCTTTAAATGGTCCAGTATTTCCAGACAATATCCCATTTCAAAGTATTTTGAAGTCAACTTGAGCCATGCATGGGATGGCACAAGGTTCCCAAACTGGGAGGCCAGCCCCCCCCAGGGTGGGCTCAGGGTTATGTTGGGGGGGGGGGGCAGCCAAGCTAAAGAGTATAGCTTTTGCACTTCTAACAAAAAATGGGGATAATTTGTAAAGTACTAATGAACAAATGATGATGACTCAACAAAAGGCATTGTGCCCCTCCAAATGCAAATGTGTCTCATTGTAAATGTTATGGTGCATATGGTAGCAGTGGTGGGATGGGGGGGCCTGCCATTAAAATTGCCAAAAAAAAGAGGGCCCTGCAGAAAATGTTTGGGAACCACTGCATTAGCTGAAGAAACCACAAGAATTTTGTTGTACTTCGGTTTAGGTGATTTAGCATTCATGACAGCAACTGGAGACTTAGCAAATTCATCACATTTATGAAGAAAATTGAAGTAAGACCCAATCAGATACCCCAATCTGGATCAGTGTCACTCATACTTCCCTCAGGATTCAAGACACGCACACGCACACACACACACACACACCCCCCCCCACACACACACACACACACACACACACACATCCACACACAGGCTTGAACCTTTGTTTTGTCTTTTTTTCAGCAGTAACTGCAAATGATTTTTTTCTGGTAACGCTTGATGAGTTCTGCTCGTTGCTTCGGGGGAATTTTACCCCATTCCTCTGACTGAAACGACTTCATCGCTGCAATTTTCCTCATGAGCTGCTGGCATCTTTCTGTTAGAGCAATGTCACTGGATCTGTTCTCGCCCATTTCAACCATTCACTTCATTTGGTTTCAGCCGTTTGTTTGGGTCTCTCCTGTCAGCAAAATGTTTTTCCAACAGCCTTCTGGGTTGTCCATGTGTTTTACTGAAAATGGCAGACAGTGATGCTCCTTGTGAGAGTGGTGCTTTTTCGGCCAGAAAAGTATCAACAACTCTTTTTTTTTTTTTTTCTTTTTCTTAAGTTGTCAGAAACTTATTTGTGCACTTCCATGGTGAAAATCAGATTTTAAAGGTGCACCATGTAACTCTGACTTTAGAATTCGTTCTTTCTGATTTTCAATGGCTCAGTGACATTTATTATGCACATTTCTGCAGCTGTCGCTGTCCAGCAGCATCATGAGGCTGAGAAACCACTTCACTATGTTTTCTTCCAGGCAGGACACTGCATGACTTTCCAGAGTTTCGCTTTATGTGCACTAGAAATGCATTAAAAAAAAACACCGGCCACTCTGAACGTCACTGTGGTGATTTATTAAAGTCTTCAGAGAAAAGAGAAAAAAGAGAGAAAGAGTCAGAACAAGAGAGAGGACAAGAGTCAAGATGAAACTGGAGAGATCTCAGAGTGCAGGTAGGATGAAGATGATGCAGCACTGGTAGGATGAAGATGATGCTACAGTACAGGTAAGATGAAGATGATGCTGCCGCACTGGTAGGATGAAGATGATGATGCAGTATAGGTAGGATGAAGATGATGATGCAGTATAGGTAGGATGAAGATGATGCTGCAGCTCAGGTAGGATGAAGATGATGCTGCAATGCCGGTAGGATGAAGATGATGATGCAGTACAGGTAGGATGAAGACGATGATGCAGCACAGGTAGGATGAAGATGATGATACAGCAGGATGAAGATGATGCTGCAGCACAGGTAGGATGAAGATGATGCACCATCCCATTTATCCAGTTTCTAAAGTCGTCTTTGAACCAATTTTTTTTTTTTTTTTTAGATGTAAATGTCTTTTTTTACTCCTAGAAATGTAATTATGTGATGTGAAGCAGCCATTGTACAGTATGCAGTAATTATATTCTTGAATGTGGAGGTTTTTCTTTAGCAGAGAAAAATAACTCTAGCCAAAGCTGTCTGTAGAAATATTCACTGGAAATGAAAAATGACAAAATTACTAAAAGCTGATATGAATACTTGGTTGAAACAGATGCAATAAGGACAGAGATTGAAATTTTCTAGTTGTATCAGTTTCATTGTTAGTGACAAGCTGCTTTTTCAAAGCCTACTATTAACTCCTGGTGCTTAACGTGTAATTGCTCTCCATAAAAAAACACAAGTCTGTGTTTTTCAAGTCATATTTCACTGATACCTAAAATCATGGCAATGGTGAGAAAAATATGGGAAAAAGTTCTAGTTTCAGTCGTCTCTTTCTCTGTCTTATTTGGCAGACATCAGCTGTTGTAGCTTCATCGCATCTTTCTGCACTACCTCTTCTTTTCTCCATTCTGCCTTCTTGGTTAAACCTCCCGTCAGTAATGAGCAACTATCGGCCTCGATCTGCAGTCGCAGCTCATGATGGCAAAACACACCAACTAAGGCATGTGGACAGCAGCAGGAAGACGGATGACTTAAGAGATGAGCAAGGCAAAGTATGAAACAATTAGGGAAGAGGTGTGGAAGCTATGCTGGGAGAAGGATGGAGACTGAGATTAGAGGATGAAGAGAGATGGATGGAGAGGAGGCTGAGAGCAACACAACTTTCAGGCTGCTGTTCTGTTTTGGGGGAAGCTGTGAGCTCTGCAATCCATCATCAGACACAAAAACCCAAACACTCACACATGCATCGTCCATGTTCTTGCATATAAAACTAGATGTGCAAGTTCAGTGCGCACTGTGTGCATGCAAATGTATGTTTCCTGTCCGTCCTGAACTTATAACCTGCACGCCGCTCGCTTTATCATCTACAGCTCAGGAACCAGCAGCCATGCTCCACATGGTTTACCGGTTCATTAACATTTATCAGAAAATAACGTCTCCAAATTTTAATGGATACAGCTGCTCCTGTGCCTGAGGAATTAAGTTGGTGCTGCCTGTAGGCTCCGTTTAGCTAAGAGAAGAGGAACAGATGATGAGGAGTGATGCAGAAACTGCCAGAGGAATGTGGGAGGAAGGAAAGAAGGAAGGGACAAAGGAAACAAAAGAGGGGAGGTAAGAAGGGAGGAAGGAGAGGACGGTGGAAAGGAGGAAGGAAGGGACAAAGAAAGGGATGAGGAAAGGAAAAAGCAAGGGTTGATGGAAAGATGATGGAAAAAACGGAGGGATGGGACGAAGGAAGGGGGAATGGAGACGATGATGGAAAGGAGGATGGAAGGGGGAAGGAGGGGATGACGGAAAGTGATGATGGAATGGATGGAGGAAAGGACGAAGGAAGAGACAGAGGAAAGGCCAAAGAAAGGGACAATGGAAAGATGATGGAAAGGATGGCGGACGGGACGAAGGGAGGATGGAGAAGACAATGGAAGGGAGGAAGGAGGGGACGAAAGAACGGACGGTGGAAGGGATGAAGGAAGGATGATGAAAGGGACTGTGGAAGGGATGATAGAAGGGATAAAACAAAGGACGATAGAAGGGTGGAAGGGAGAATGAAAGGATAATGGAAAGGGACAGAAAAAAGAACGAAGGAAGGGACGATGGAAGGATGATGAAAAGGACGAAGGAAGAGATGCTGTAAAATGTCCTCCTGCTCGGCCACAGCGAACAGTTTGCTGTTAGTTGTTGCAGTCGGTTCTTGTTGATTTCAAACTTATGGAAGTATTGATAAATACATTTATATCATGTTGTTTCTTAACATTGATTGACTGATTGACTGATTGATTGATCGATCGATTGATCGTATCCCTACAATCCTCCCTGGCTGCTGCAGCAGAAGCCAAACTCACACTGCAGCTAATCGGGGGTCAATCAGGCACCTGATTGTCAGTACACGGGGATACCAGAAGCTCAAACCAAGAGTCACTAGCAGAACAAGCTGTTTGGTGTTGGCTGAGACGCTTGCACATTCATACTCAACTCTCTGCTCAACTTTCTCTGGTTTCTGTGCTGAGTCAAGTTATTTTCATGTTTCATGTATGTTACAGTGCTGCTGAGCAGATGATGCCTTTTGTGTTTGCATTTAACACAAATCTGTAAGTAGGAGCTGCAATGCACACAAGATAAAATGTAGATAACTGTGCAGACTATTGAAACAAGATTCTTAAAGTAATGAGTTTGAAAACTGCAGTTTTCTGATCACATGTATTTTAAAAATTACTTGCATAATCTTCTGGGGACATTTCAAATGTTGTCATAGTAACTGCTGCCTCATTTAAAGGCAGGGTGGATGATGTTTTCCAGGAGCATTTTTTACTATATTGCTTAAAGTCTTCTTCACTCATTGATTGCTGCCAATTAATTAAAGACCCCCGATGTTGCATTCTTACACTTTTTTCTTACAGGGTAAAATGCTATGAATGAGGAATGGAACTCTGAAATACAAGACAGACCCACCATTAATCAATATAAAATATTATTCCAATCTCTAAATATTCATGAACCCACCCCCCCTGAAGGGGGGCCCCCCTAAATTTTCCCCACCCCCCCCCCCCTCCCCCCTTTTCCTTCCTTTTGGGGGGGAGGGGGAAAAAGGGGGTTTCTTTGAAGTGAGGCGGGACTGTTTTTTTTCATTTTATCTTCTGTGCTTTCTGAAATTCAAGATTGGTAAAGGTTGCTTTAAATGTTCTGACACAAAAAAAAAAATAAATAATCACCTGTGGAACGTACAGCACTGAAAAAACCCCTTCCAATGAAATGAATATCATTTTGAGCGTCCCGTTCTGATTGATTGAATGATTTTCATGTCCATCAAACTCAACAGCTCTCTGTCATGCTCCAACCGTCCTCACACGTGTGTGTGCGCGTTCGCAATCCGCCATGACCATCTCAGTGCAGACGAACCGAGACAACATGGCTGCTCGCTGCTCCTATGTATGCCGCTGTTTGCTCTTAAAAAGAAAAAACGGATGTGGATTAAGTCATGAAGGTGTTGGTGTTTTCAGTGAGGGTGTTTTACACCACAGAAGAAGTTGGAGGTGAGATAATTATCACTTTTAGGAAACGTGGTTCCTCTGCTGTTTACTTGGAAGCTAACAAGCTAGCCACTCGGCTGTCCTCGGTTATCTTCTTCGATAAGAGCGCACGCGACCGTTCCTGTGCACTGGAGGCGTGGTTTCGGGGGGTGTATTATTTTTCAAATGTAGCTTGTTCAAACTGTTTTTCCAAGATCCCCTACCCTGCCTTTAAGACATTTGATAAGGTACTTTGACTCTTCCTTTCTCCCCTTGACTTTGCTTTGAGTTGTTTCCTCTTTCCACTAGTTTTGACATAAAAAGTTGCATCTCTGCAGCTGTAAGAATTTCTTTCCTCACCTGTCTGTGTTTGGTTAAACATAATTGGATTATGGTAGGGTGAAGGTAATTAAGCCCCTGTGGTTTATTTTGGTCTTGTAGGAGCAGATAAACACATGAGCAGTGTGAAAAAAATGATTAGCGATGGAAATTGTTTCTCTCTTCCCCCTTTTCTGCTCCTTCTTGTGTTTACTCTTGACATAATCAGACCACATTCACAGGGACGGCAACTCATTAAACAGCCTTCACAGACTCGTCTAGCTGGAATATATGAACAAATCATATTAATCCAATATAGTGGGATAAAATGTGACACTTGTTGAGGATTAAAGGGAACCTGGATCAATGAGTCGTTCATAGGGAATGAAAGAATGAAGATGGTGTGAGACATAACGGGACGAGCGGAGGGATTACATCCTGTAGGAGGAGGTGAGGTTTGGTGAAAGTAATGAGTTCAGGCTAATTCTTCCAGGTGAAGGTTAAGCCAGCTGTAGAAAATGACTTACAACATCCTTTGTAGATGTAATGACTTTTTTTTTTTTTTTAAAGATTCTGATAATACTCAGTCTTCGAGCTATAAAATATCAGATGTGATATTTATCTCTATGGTTGGAACTGGATTGCAGATGAATCATCAGGCTACGGACTTAAACTGTTGTAAATGTCAGAGCTCAGCATTTTCTTCCAACACAGAACCAAAGTTCTAATAGTTTGGGATTTTTCATTAGTTTCAGTTTTTGTTTAGTTTTGCTTTTTGTTAATTCAGTTAGTTTGTTATTTTTTTTAAAGGTTTGCTAGTTTTTCTTAGTTTTTTTTTTTTTTTTTTTGGGGGGGGGTAGTTTTAGTTTAGTTTTTATTAGTTACAGTTTTATTTTTATTTTTTATTTTTTGGGAATGTCACTCGGAGAAAACAGGCAGAGCAACGAAATAGATTAAATAGAAATAATTTCGATCAACAATAGGTTATATTAATTCAATTTACAAAGACTAAAACTAAGAAGGTTTTTGCAATAATTTTAGTTAGTTTTAGTTAGTTTTGTAAAGATACATTACAGTTTCAGTTAGCTATCGTTTTTCAAAAAACTGTCATTTTTATTTTTATTTCAGGTAACTTTCAGTTAGTTCAGTAGTTTTCATTTTTTTGTTAGTTTTAGTTAACTATACAGTAATAACCTTGCACAGAACCATCTCAGGGGATTTTGTTCTTCCCCCCTGTGCAGCATCTCACATCTGCTGAGCATGAGATAATGTAATGATCATTAAACAAGTCTGGACAAGCTCAGAGTAGAACAAGGCTGAATTACAACCTGCATTTAGGTTTTTATTGGTTTCCTTTTTAAAAATTATTTCACCACCCGTTGCTTGGTTCTGAGTTAAAGTTGGCTGTGATGTAAGAAGCCCAAGACAGGGGCACATCCAAAGCACAATAATTAGAGCCTTTCACCATAATGGAGGTGCACCATTGTGGTGGACTTGGGTCAAACAAAGGTACCTAAAGGAGACCATTTGTCTCAGAAAAATAAGCTTCTGTTTATTGATCAGGATATGTTACGTTGGATTTTCAACAAGTGACTTGAGGATCAATCCTTTCAGGAGGAGCCTGTCTCTACAAAGTTACGTATATGTGGAAGGGAACAACTTTAGAGGAACAAAAAAGGGGGGACCATCCCTTTGTATTCCTAGTTTTGATCATAAAATGGTCTTATCATTGAAACATTTGAGATAATTTATATTCTTCTAAAAGTCGGCAATTTCTGTTGCATACAGTGGAGAAGTAACAACTTTTTTTTAAAAAGGGGATAAATAGTGGATTAATGACCCTCCAAGAGTCATTTCCCCATGAACCTAATGAAGCCATCACATTTTTTTATAGAAGAACTATAGAATTAAAACAGTTTATTTTTCTCTCCCCAGCTCTTCTCCTCCTGTACGATGTTTCAAACAGAGCATCCTTCGACAACATCAGGGTAAGATCTGTGTTTCTGGCTGCTGATTTTTATTCTGTTAATTCATAACAGTTTTTTTCAAACCATAACTCACTGCTTGTTTTGTGGCTGATTGTGTTGTGTGGGCCTGAATGTAAGTCGTTAGGTGGGTGGTGCATTGGACTGGCAAAACCCTTAATTCATCAGCAATTCCATGTTCTCTACATTGGTTTGGAGTGATTGGTGAAGCCTTGTTGTGATCTCTAACAGAGGCAAAGCTGAGTTTCTGAATTTGATGGTGCAATGTTTAAAAGCATGTGCTTGCTAATAGCTACAAAACAGTAGCACATCTTTAAATCACTATGATCCAGAAGTTGTATGTAGCATTTATATTAGGAAACAGTTCAAAAAGCAGTTGAAGGACATGTGTAGCATGTAGCAGAGGATTTAACGACATTGGTTATTTTACTGCAGACATATCTGGTCGGTCCTGCTGCAGTGATGCTGATTTTCAATGTAGTGAGTCCCTGGGACCCACAGGTGATGATTTGAGTGGGTATCAGGGAAATTCAATGGGTCACCGATTTAAAACAAACAAAAAATGTTTATCTTTTTTTATATTCTGTTTTTTTTTTTTTTTTTTAATGTAGCGTTTAACTTTGTTAATGATGGTTAAAATTAACGTACATATACATGCATGTATGTGAAATTAAACAAAATTTAGAATCTGAAAAGTTTATTACAAAACAACTGTCAGTGGCATGACATAAAATTCAAATGCCTCTGCAGTCTGAGATTAAATTACAGGAGGAGCTTAGCTCTCACGAAATAACATTCAATATTTTGTCCATCAGGTGGGGAAGTCATAAAGCCAGTTAAAAGCAATACTTTCTTTTCCAATTAATTTTTTTTGAAAAAGCATTATTTTAAAGTTCTTTTAAACACATCAAGCCTGTGTGGCATGAACTACCATGACCACTGTGCTCTTGCTGAAATAATCTGTAGCAATGATGTTAATGCTACAGTTAACTTTTATCAGAAATGCAGGAGGCCACATGTTATTCCATCAAATGCAGAAATATTCAGTTAGGAATTCTCTCTCCACCGTAACTACAAGAACAAAAGAAATAATAAAAACACTACCCCATCATTCAGCCTAATGGAGGCCTTAAGAATATTAATCACACCTGTTGCTTCACTTTGTATTGGTTCAGTAAGAATATGATTTTATCCACCTTATTCCTGAGCTAGCACATGTAGAAACGAAGATGCGATCAACTTCCTGTAAGATACCGGAAATAGCGCTTCGCCATTGACTCACAGTATAAGATGTTGTTTCGGCTAGTGATTTCGTCGAACATTTCAACATGAGTATTCATAACATTTCTAAACAATTTTACCCAGAAAAATGTACTTGCACAGTTCAGGAACACGTTGGTTCATGGTTGTACTAACAAGCAGAGAAAGTTGAATTTGTGGCTACAACAGCGATTTGTAGAACCTGCAGCTCGACCTTAGTGAAAGAGTGGCTGCAGGTCTCCAGACTGCAACGTAGTGGTCACATTTTAGGACTAAAATATCATCTACTTTTAAGTAAATAAGATCGTATCTCACCCCTTTCAACAAAACACGACCAACCTTATTCCTCTGTAATACTTTGCTCCCCACCTCTGGAATTCCCTCCCCCACCATCTCCGCAGTAGACTCTTTCCCTCTCTCCAAATCCAGACTCAAAACTCGTCTGTACAGATGTCTGATTTCACCTAATTCCATGTACATCAATCCAATGTTTTCTGTGTTCTGCTTAGTGTTTAGTTTAATGTTTTGTCTGCTTTGTAAAGTGTCCTTTGGTGCTTTGATAAGGCGTCTGTCAAATTAAATGTATTTACTATTATTATTATTATTATTATGCACACTATTATTATCATTATTATTGTTATTATGTAGGTACTGATAAGCCTCGGAGCTTTTACGATTGCTCATTGCGTCACTGTCAGACGTGACAGAGCTAAGAAGTAGCTAAAGGCTGCTGTTTGTTACTTTTGGCCAGATCTTCATCCTCCTCCTCCCACCCCTCCGCTGCAGGAGGCGGAGGGAATGTGACGTTGTCCTGTCTGAGCTGTGACAGCTGATGTTCCCACGTAGTTTACCTAAAAAGCTCGTAAAACGTGGAGTAGCGTGAACATCTAGCATGTAAATAAATGCCGGTTCTGGTCGAACCAGAAGTTGCTCGCATATTTCACGCAAGGGCTTATGGGGCGTAGGAAGGTGGATGAAATATGGTGTTGAAAAAGTTTATGTTTTCAGAGCGAACACAACCAGAACTCAGCATCATGCTAACAATTTAACAGGGTTTAACATTCATGTGTCACAAGGACCCAGTTTGATCAATATCAGCCTTTGTTTTCATTTGTTGAGCAGCTGGATTTATCTGAGTTGTACAACCAGCAGGAAAGATGACTTACTTTCTTCTGAAAGGAAAAAAAAAATCCTTACATCCATTTCAACCCCGACAGACACGTGGTGTTCTGCGCATGTGCAGCTGTAGTCGAGTAGATCACATCGGATGAAAAACTTATCCACCTGCTGGGATTTGCAGCAGTGCATGGTGCTCCAAGCAAACATTAAACTATAAAAGGTCTAATGACGTCCATGAACACAAAACCAGCAGAAGAGGAGATTTAACATGGCTTCGTTACTAAGTACAGTAAAATGAAACTTAAGGTGAGACGCATGCAGCTGTGTTGCCTTCAGGGACATCTCAAAAATAACCATTCTCCATCAGCATAATTAAAGGATAACTACTGAGTCCACGCGGGCTTCATCAAAGCTATGATATTTTAGAATAACATCCATGGGTGGAACATACGTTTTTTTTTTTTGGTAGTTACTATGATAGGTAGGTAAATGAGATGAGTCCCTGGGACCCATGGATGGTGAGTTTACTGCGTCCTTTCAGATTTTAATGCGTCAGAGGATGCGTACCTATCAACATCACTGCTGCTGGACCAAACATGTCCCCACAGGGGGGGGGCTGAAAATGATACAGGAGTCCTGTTTTATTGAGGCTTGTGGTGAGGCTAGGAGACAGACTCGACAACAGATGATGGTTTTCTCTGAATGTTGGTCTACATCAGCAGTGCCCAGATCTGGTCCTCGAGGATCACAATCCTGCAGGTTTCAGATGTCTCCCTGATACAACACACCTGATTCAAATTAAATGTTTCTCCTCAACGGCTCATTAAGTTCTGCCCAAATATGTTGACCCATCAGTCTGATTCAGGTGCTGAAGAAGGAAACATCCAAAACCTGCAGGATGTCCTGTCCAACCCCGTGGACAGACTTTGGACACTCCTGGTCTACATGGAATGATTAGCGTTGGTGATTATTTGGCCTGCGTGTGCACACTCGTGAACGTGTGAACATATGTGTGAGTTTTGATAATGTGGGTGAGTGTCTGACTCTCAGTCTGATGTTTTGTCCCAGTACAGTCCTGGAGTCCCATGTAGACCAATAAAATATATCCAAGGCAGAGACACAAGAGAACTGGAGCAGAATGTCCCAATCAGCACCATTACTTTTACTTTTATACTTTAAACAGTTTTATTAACCAGTACTTTTATACTTTCACTTGTGTAAAAAACTTGAGTTGATACTTCCATTTCTGTAAAAGTCTGTTTAAATCCTAGTATCTATACTTCTACTTAAGTAAGGAATGTGAATACTTTTGACACCTCTGTCAACACCGGAGTTGTTTGGCCTGAACAGGCAAAGATGAACCCTGCAACTAGTATCAACTTAATGTGCAGTATTTTATTTTACAGGATTTAAACTGAACTTCTTCCTGCTCATTGACACAAACGACATCAAGGCAGCGGTGTTTGGTTTCTGGGTCTTGACTTGGATCAGCTCTGGAGGTTGATCTTTCACTCTGCGGCCACACTGGATACTGGAACTACCAGCAGCCCATCGGGTCTTTCTGCCATTTCATAACTGTAAACTCCTGCTTCACCGGGAGGAAGTTACGCTGCTTCACTAAGAGGAAGTTTTGCTGTTTGAGACTGCAGCTGCAACATTCTGTTTGGACTGGTTATAACTCAAGTGATTTTTCAAAGTGCTGTCAGCACCCAGTTATCATGACTTACTGTACAGTTTAGTTTTTTTTTTAAATTCATCTATTTATTAGGGATGCACCGATGCATCGGCCGGACATCGGTATCGGCCGATGTTTGCCTTGTTAACTGCCATCGGCCAATAGAAATGACATTTGCCGATGGCAGTGGCCGATTATTGTATAGCCTATATATATATATATAAGTGTATATATGTGTGTGTGTGTGTGTATATATATATATATATATATATATATGTAATGATTTACATGTGTCATCAACACTGTTCTTAAGAAAAACTCTTTTTCACCCTCTTTTTGGGCGGGTGGGGGGCGATACTGGTAGAAGGCATCCACGCACTTTCCTCAGTAGAGAAACAAAGATGGCGGCGGTCGTGTGGCAATATTTTACTGTTTCAGAAAAAGATCAGCGTTACGCAGTTTGCAGTACATGCTCCACAAATATTTTTTGGGGGCCATGAAAATAATCTTCTCATTGAGTATGTTTTTGTTTATTAGGCTAAAACCACTCAATTTTGTTGGGCGATATACTGAAGCATCTTTTTAGTGATTATCAGTCCCAGGTTTTTGAAAAGTTTTCAGAAAAGAGCTTGTTATAACTAATGTCAGCCACAAAGTGACATTAAAGGTTGTTTCTGTTTCATAAACTGATCTGATTGAATTTGTGCTCATTCAAGGAGACTGATGAAGAGCTGAAAGACTTGTAAATTTCTGTGGCACAAAGGAAGTAATAAATAAAAATAGAAAACATCGGCCATCGGCCAAGTTGTTATGTTAAACATCAGTATCGGCCCAGACTTTCACAATCGGTGCATCCCTACTATTTATCTTCTTGCCGCTTATCCAAGGTCAGGTCGCGGAGGCAGCTGCCTAATCGGGGAAGCCCAGACTTCCCTCTCCTTGGCTACATCCAGGGGGATCCCAACACGTTTCCGGGCCCAGCTGAGAGATGTAGTCTCTTCAGGGTGTCCTGGGTCTTCCCCAGGGACTTGTCCTGATGGGGTGTGCCTGGAACACCTCACCTGGGGCCTCATGTACAAAGAGTTGCATGGATTTCTGAAACCCAGTGTACGATCAAATCCTGAAAACGTCATATGCACAGAGATTTTCAGATGTGCAGTATGAATCTGTGCATACGCATGGATCCAAGTACTTTTCCTTTGTACCTCCCGAACAATATGGAGTGGAGCGCACAAGTTGGAGTACCTGACAGGGTACCCCGGTCTCCTGGGCGCTACTGGGGGGGGGGGTAATGTCTGCTTCACGAGCTAGTGGTCATGGCCGGCTGCATTGCGGGGGGGCCTGCTGGCTCGGGGGACGCCTGTTCTGCTGCGTCCGGGGGTTCGGGATGGGGGGTGGGTGGAGTGGGGGAGGAGTGTGCCAGGGGCTCGCAGCTCCTTCCCCGGTCCGGGCTATCACCCAGGAGGCACGGAGGCAAGGGTAAGAGTGGGGTGGGTGTGTGAGGGCAAATGAATGTGAGTGTGAAAGGGGAAATGTGGGAGGGAAGAATATGGGCTGGAAGAGGGAGGAGATGTGGGTAAGTGGTTGGAGGAAAGGGGGGATGGGGGAAGGAGGCGTATGCTTGTGGGTGTCGGGTAGGGATTGGTGTAAGGGGTTGAGGAAAGAAGGGCGTGAGTGTGTCAGGTCGGAGGGAAGGGTGGGGCTGGGCATGTCTTTTTTTAAAGACATCTCAATATTAATTATTATGATTTTATCTTTTATTATGCCACCTGGACGGGTGAAACATCTTCAAAAGCCGGTAGACATGGCCGTACGGGGAGCTATTGATACTGCCTTAAATATCTGGGTCCTCTATTATCAATCACACTTATCACTGTTGATGCAGAGCTATTAAAAGATTTTAGAAATCATACAATCTGAACTGAGAGCATCTTCAGAGCAGGAGCAGATGCATTTGCTGAGAGGGGGTTGGGACTTCTGCTTCCTAAAAATGGCCCTGTATGTTTTGCGCTGTGATTTGGGACCTGCGTTGTGACTGCACAAACACTGTTCTGGTGCATATCTAAGTGGGTTTTTGGTGAAGTAAGAGACAGACTGGGAATTTCCCAAACAATAACAAGCTTGGTTGTGCCATCTGTGTTGGATGCTATCATTTTGCAGGGCCCAAAATATATTCAGTTCCTCTGCATGAATCAACACCAGCTGTATGAGTAAATATTTACGTTCAGTTCATGCACGTTTGCAAATAGGACTTACCTGTATAATAAAGCTCAAATGAGTGAATAGATAAATAATATTTGTTTTGCTTTCATATATCAACTGACTGATACCTGAAATGTGTCTTTATAGATTAACATTAACATGACTTAAATGACTGAACTAAAAAGTGAAGGTTGGCTTCGGTCTCTACTTCTGACGTTATTTACTGTATTTTTCTTCCACCTAACTATCCATTACTTTCCATGAGATTTCTAAAGGGGTGTCTTATCATATCTGGTTTATTGTGAGTGTTTCTCAATGGATAGGACCATGACCAGGCTGGATCATGGTGCTTTGGAACATGTGGGGTTTGTCAGCAGCTCATACAAAGAAGCTGCTGAGCTCCTTTGTATGAGCTGGTTAGAGGTCTGCTGTCATGTTTATCTCCTCGTCTGAGAAGAAGTATATTTCATGCTTCAATATAATTCTCTTTCATTGTTTAGATAAACATCCTGGCAAAGCATTTGGAAGGCTTTGTGTCTTCTGATGGTCTCAGTTTGCAGGCTGGTGCCGTCTTCAGAACTGAGTGCAGATGAGTGGAACTTCAGAAGCATGGTTTGAAGTATCGCGTGTTAACACGCTGCTTGTCTCTGAAGTTTCAAATCTTTTTGCACACTGACTCAAACTCACAGCAGGATCAGCTGATGACCTGACGATAAGGACAGTGACTGAGGATGATGAGCGCAGCAACAAGGACGAAGAGAGGAGGGTGTGCAGATGAGAGCACACCATGTTCCCTAATACACCAGTCTCTTTGTAGTCCATGCATCATGAACTCTTTCCCAGAATGATTTTCCAGCCTCCTCCTGCCCTGTTTGGAGCCTCCACCCTCGTCCCAGAGCCTGTTATAGGTGCATTCTGTCCTTTGATTAACACAGTGGAGGCCAGGAGCCGTCCGTTATAAGAAAACTTCACATGCATGAGAGAAAAAAGCTCCACAGCCATCTGGCAGGGATGATGTCCTCGTATGACGTCAGGCTGGGTGTGCGCATGCATGGCTGTACATGTCTTGGGCTATAGTCTGACCTCAGCACATGTAGGTCCATGTGTAGGTGTGCAAATGGTGTCATTAAAATAGGGAAAGCAAGCAGTTATCTGAGTTTCTGTCCCAGAGCTCATCACCATCATTAAGGGGATGAATTACAGAGGAATACTTAATCTGTTTGGGTACACATCTTTGAGCGTGTGAAGTGATGTCACTCCAGCGTTTTTGTTGGGCTGCCTTGTGGCCGGCTTTAGGCAGGGGCAAGAGGGGGCTTTGTCCCTTAAACACTGTGCCCCCTTATATTAAATAAACTGAAAAAGGCACAAGATTCCTAAAGTCTTTCTCTCCCTCAGCACTGCGCAGTGTCTCAGCTGTACAGGATCTACTGTCTGCAGAGCTGCACCCAGCCTCTAGTTCTGCATGCTGGTGGGAGGATAATCACAGTCGGTCACACCGAACGTGGAGTAGTGGTCCTGCTGCTGGCTCGTTGCCCTCCTACTGTACGGCCCCCTCCACGTCTCCTGGTGTACTGGCCTGCTTCCTGGTACTATATCTCTTCCATGCTCAGGGAACTGTGCTGAGAGATGCAGCAAACCTTCTTGCCACAGCTCACATTGATGTGCCATCGATGAGCTGCACAACCTCAGCAACTTCAGTTGGTTGTAGACACCCCTCATGCTCCCTCTAGGGCTGAGAACATTTCTGGCTGATGTCACCAAAACATCAGCCAGAAATGATGAGACCCGAGTAATGGTTTGGAGTCGCCACCTGCAGGACCACTCTTTTACTGTATCGGGAGTTGTCTTGCTAGCTGCCACATGTCCACCTGCTGTCTGTTTCATTTGCTCAACAACAGGTGAAACTGATTCATAATTGGTGTTGGACAGATTGATTTCATACGAATGTGATATACTTGGAGTTACATCGTATTGTTTAAGTGTTCCCTTTATTTTTTTGAGCATTGTACTTTGTACTTCTAGAATCCATCTAGAAGAAAGGTCAGAGCAGACTCTATTTCTTAAGGACGCTGAGATCATTCAATGTATGCACCAAGATATTGCATATCTGCTATTGATAGTTACTTTGTGACATCACAGTCTGTAGGGAATGACCCTTGACGGGCAAAAAACTCTCTTGCCCGCCGCCTGCAAGCTTAGAAAAAGCCAGAAAAACACTGAGTTACGAGCTGCTGGAAAATACCAGATGGTTGTTTTGCAATCGCGTACACAAACCGCTGGGGTTAAAAAAAAAAAAAAGACAGGGTTGGGTTTTTCCGCATTTTGTCCTATAAAGGAGAGTGAGAAATCTATGGATCAGTTCTATCAAACGCATCTCAGTCACCAGGTAGAGCATGTACAACAAGTTTGTTTCACAACATAACATTTGGCAGAAACGTTTCTTGCTATCCCTCACTCCCTCCTTCTACTCAACCTCAGTTCTGCTTAGGTTCGCAAGCACCCTGACGAGATGATGTCACGTTTAAATGATTTAGACCAGGGGTGCCCAAGTCCAGTCCTTGAGATCTACTATCCTGTACATTTTGGTTGCATTCTTTCTCCAACACACCTGAATCAAATGGCTAATTCCCTTGTACACATGGCATTCAGAGGCTGGTACGAGCTGTTGTGATTTAGCTTGGGCAACCACAATATATAGCGTCACTATGTATGATATTAATATTACTATTAATATTTCTATTAATATTAATACTAATACAGCCTTGGAGCACCACCTTACTTATTGTAATGGAAGCAAGGAAAACCATTAAAGTCTTAAATCAACTCTTAGATTGATTTGATTAAGTGATCAGTCTCAGGACGCTTTCATGAGTTCTCGCTTGAAGTGACCTTTCATGATACATCAGAAAAACCACAAACAACGACTAGTTAAGATAATACGGAGTATTTATTAACTAGCCTACAAACTACATGAGATAATGTATGTACAAGATATATACAAGAAATATGTGAGCATGGTGATCAACCAAAAGTTATCTTGTAAGAGAAATGTGAGATGGTATGAAGATGAAACATAAATTAATTAAGCCTCAGTTAATTAATAAATGTTCAAAGAAAAAGAAGGAAGGATTTCTTAATCCAACTAAACAAAGTTAAACTGGGTCTGGTAAACCATAGGCCTGGATTAATTCACTATCACCAACTTCTTGTGACATCAGATCATATTTCATAGCAAATGATCAGGATTCTCCTCAGAGGTTCCGTCTGACTGAGGTGCTTCACTCACGTCCTGGTTCTGCTGGACTGTTCCTCAATCCTTTGGAAGATTGTCGGGTGGACGGACCCGAAAAATCTTTCCGATCTCCTGGAAGTTCGTCCTGCTCTCTGCGGGCTGTCAGCTCAGTGGTCGTCCTGGTTCGTCCTCTCTCTCTCTCTCTCTCTCTCTCATCCGTCTCCCCAGAGACGTGCAGCTTCAGGACTGATGTCACGGGATGGTTGATAGTAAAAATACTGGCAGATAATCACAGGAGTGATTCAAAAATCAAAGTGGCTTTCGCTGGGAAAGGTACAAAAATATGTAACTGGTTTACATAAAGGTTAAAGTCTTCTTCTCTCCATCACTCCTCCCTGAGTGATCCGTGGTTCTGAACTCTGCTGAGTTCAGAGGAGGTTTCGTCTCATTCTTTCCCCATTGTTCCAAGTTTGCTCTCTGTTGGTTCGGCCTTGTTCGTTCTTCTGCGGGTTCAGATTTGTGTTCACATTCTTGTGCTCTCCTTCGCACTTAGTTCTTCTCAGTCCTCTCCAGTTCTCTTTCAGTTCTGATCAGATCTGAATCTCTCAGTTCAGAGCTTCGCGCTCTGCCTGGCAGTGGAATGTGGCTTGCAGTTTGTCAGCCAATGGGAAGCTGACAGAGTCAAGTTTCCTCCAATAGTAAGACACTCCTTGGATGATTATTTCACTATCCGTTAACCTTTATGGTTACAAACATTTGTGAATTCTAAGTGAGGCATGAGTAAAAATGGATCAATTATTCAGACATGATGAAATAAAATGACAGTAAAATAAAGCAAAGATCTGAATTATATGAATAAAGAAAGACATTGAATAAACAAATCAGCTAAACAGATAAAACAGGATTAATCTTGATGATTTAAGATTCCTGTAAAGAAAATACATGTTAGACATCATTTGATATGAGGAAGTCCATTTCTAACATAAGTGGGTTTCAGCAGTTGGGTAAAGTGTCTCTTTCTTCACCTTTATGCAGCAAATCCTGGAATGCATGTGATGTGAATTTGGGGAAGAAACATGTAGTTTCTAATCACCAAAGTATATCATGTTGCATATCAAAGAAAAGTCTTCATCATGAGATTAACATGAGTTTACTTTCCTGATAATATAAAACAGTTCTTGAATGTTAAGAACACATTACAAAATTGGCTATAAGGAACCAATTTATAGCAGGTCGTAAATACTGTGAAGGAGTATCTCCAAGCTTGGAGGATGGGTTCAAAGTTCACCAATTGGCCTTTGTTTGTTTTACCAAAATGCAGGTCCTCTCCTGAGTTGCACTCAGGACCGTAAATCAGTGATTTTTCAGAGAAGGTCCTTCTCTGAGCAAAATTCCTCCTTGGGATGTCTGTTTTACATCCAAATGTGGCCTTTATCAATCAGTATGTGTACCAAAGTATATTTGGTTAGATGTGTGTATCCTTTTACTGAGACCTTTGGGCTTGAGATCACTACAGAGCCATTCACCTGATTTAGGTGTGTTCGAGAAGGGATGTAACCTACTGTAAATGCGCAGGAGAGTAGCTCTCGAGGACTGGACTTGGGCACTCCTGGTTTAGACAGTTTCTGGATGTTTTACACTGAATCCTGTGTCTGACTTCCTGTCTGGTCTGATCTAAACTGAAATTTACATGGTGTTAGTGCGTGCTCCCTCAAAAATAGAGCTAGTGCATATCTTTAGTGCTGATATTTAGAGTGATATTTTTTGTTTTTCATGCATGTCTGTTAGGGCTGTGCAATTGCCTCTAACTTTCAAATTGTAGATTGTCATTGCCCAAGATTGCCTATAGATGATTGAATTGGCAAGCATGCTGTGTGAATAATTCGAATTTGATTGCACGTGTGAACTGAAACTCCTGTGATCTGGCTTTGTAATAAGTACTATTATACTTATTTCATGTACTGCACTAACAACCTTAAAATCAGCTTTGCTGGATGATGTGTTCATGAAATCTCTTTATGAAAGTCCTTGTGTGAACATTTCAGTAGTTACACATTAAAACAATATTTATTTGCAATTAGTTTACTCTGTTGAATGACCCTGAAGCAGAAGCAAACAGGCTGCGTCAGTTCGAATCAAAGAGATGCGCCCTGTCACTGTCACTACTGCTGTCAGGGCTGCTGACAGTGTACCTGCACTGAGGAGAGAGAGATGTGGATTGCAGGTCTGTTTGTAAACTGGGCTTCTAACAGTCATGCATTTCCTCCAGAAACATCTCTAAATGCACAGTACGGCGCTGTTTTTTTGTTCTTTTTTCAAAATTGCCTTGATAAACAGCAAATTGCCTGCCAACCCTCCAATTGCCGATATACGATTTAATTGGGGATTGTCCCAGCCCCAATACCTGTCCTATATGCTTTTTATTTATGTCTTCATAGCACTCCATCCTTTCTAAATCTGAGGTTGTAATAAGTTAAAACGAGTGTGCGATGACTAGGGATGGGTACCTTTCACATTTGAATCGATACGGTACCAACTTTCGATACCTGCGAATCGGTACCGGTGTGACAACCTGCTTGCTGCTCAGAGCTGGCTGCACAGTTGACTCCTCCTTGGCCCTACCTTACGCCCTCGAGACACGCCCCTGAAAACGCCTGCCCCTTCCCGGGGACTCACCTGATTTGTCCGCCGTTCACGCTGGTTTTTTTTTCCTGCCTTGGAAATGTCATTTTCCCTTTGGACCAGCAGACAGAAGCAACTCCGCCTCCGCTCCGTCAGCCAGCAAACGTGTTTATTTAATCCGAGGCAGTCCTGTCCCTCGCGCTACCGTTGTGCTGGAGACTGACGCTGTATAACAGTCCATTATTACCCTTGACAACCTGAGACATCCCCACCGCTTCTGTGCTCTAGGCGCGCTGTCAGACGCGAAACCCGGAAGCCGTGACGTCAACGTGCAGACGCCACCCGTAAGTTAATAGTAGAAAATCTAAATCATTCACTAAAACACTGAAAAAACAATCGTTATATTCATATATGGTGACAAATAGTTAAGTATTGTAATTGTCCAGTGCAGATAAAAAAGAAAACGCCTGAAAACATCTGGTTCTGCCCCTGAGAGGTGCATCACATGACCTGTAAGTTTGTACTTTCTTTTTTTTTAAGATGATGTGATTTATGTGTGTTCGAACTCAAATTGTATATGGGGTTTATGTCATTTTCTGTTTATCTATAGTTCTTGCTGTGGGGCAGTTTATGTGGGGAGCCAGCATCGGCTTCATTGTGGAATCATGGACTCAACTTATTGAACACAGGAACTTCACTTGTGCAATACAAAAAAAGATGAATTGAAATGTTTATTGTGTGTGTTTGGTTTTGGGTTTTGTAACAAAAAAAAAAAGAATAGTTGTCTTTCTTCATAAAATGAAAGGGTTTACATCCAGTGTGTAGGTCCTTGTGTAGACAGTTATAACAATACAAACATCCCATTTGTCAGGAGGGATACCTGGCTGGCACCCCGGTAAACCGTCACATAAAATAGTGGCACCCCAGATGGGACCTCTTGCTTAATGACAATTATTCTTGAGCATTAAAAAATAAATAAAAATAATAAAATAAAAATCTACAAAAAAGAAATATAAAATAAAAAAAAAAATAAAAAAAAATATTAATAATAATTACAAAATAGACAAAAAAAAAAAAAATGAGCACAGAAGCACATACACACTGAACACCCCCCAATCACTTCATCCCCTCCCACGGCGATGCTCCTGCTCGCTCCACAGCATATTCCCTTCTAGACATGGAGTTGACCAGTCTGGATATGATGTTGGGCTCTCCTTTGGTACCACAGCCACCTCCTCTGGCTTCAACAGAAACGCAGGCTGTACCCGGAGGTTCGGTAATGGAGATGAAAGCAAGCATGGAGGAAATCAATACCATTATTAAAAGGGGAATTGAGTAACATGAGAGAGATGCTACAACAAAACGTGTGGAAGAGTTACTCCAGGCACATGGAAAGGAACAATATGAGCGCATGGATGCACAGTTTGAATATTTACTCACACAAACAAAAGCTTCTCTCGGGTGGAGACTGAAACACCACCAATCTGAGCTGCTCAAAGAATTTAAATCATTTCTTGCCCTGTCACTGACAGCATTTCTGCTCTGCAAGGAGAGGTTTTCCGCCTGCAGGGGGAGCTTGCAGTCTGTCAAACCTCAATGAAGGCTATGCCAGAAGAAATCACAGCCAGAATCCGACCACCTCAGCCTTGCCAACAGACCACCATAATTGATCATACTGTGCAGAGAAGCTACCAGGATGTACCAGAAACCATAACACTTGTCACGAGCCCCGGTGGACATCCATAACGATCCACCTGTTACCTGTGCAGCTGTGCTCCGTTCAAAGCGGGATACGTCCCAACAACTTCAAGTGACTGATGAGAACATCTGGAAGGCCCAACAAGAGGATCCGTTTGCACAAGACCTCTACCAACAAATAACAGAAAAAGGAACAGTACATGAAACACCAACCACAAAGTACACCATTCTGGAAGACAAGATATACAGAGTTGTCCAACTACCATATAAAACTGTTTATCAAGTTTACATTCCCCCATCACTTCGACAGCAATTACTTCATCACCACCATAACGACCCCTTATCAGGACATTTGGACGGTACAAAACCTACAAACGTTTACAAGCACTGGTGTATTGGCCAAGGATGAGCATGGATGTTCGTGACTATGTGAGATGTTGCCAGGTCTGCCAAAAGTACAAACCTGAAACCAAAAGCCTCCTGGGAAGTTGCAGCAAACAGAGGTGAATGCACCATGGGAGATGTTGGGGGTGGACCTCATGGGACCTTTTCCACGGAGTTCTAATGGAAATGTCCACCTCCTTGTTTTTGTGGACTACTTCTCCCGGTGGGTTGAGATGTTCCCCTCCGCAAGGCTACTGCAGAGATAATATCGCAGTATCTGTCCAAAGAGATTCTGACACGATGGGGAGTTCCGGCATATATTCTCTCTGATCAAGGCCCTCAGTTTGTGTCCGCTGTGTTTGAAGAGACCTGTAAAAGCTGGAACCTCGCTCCCAAGAGAACCTCAGCGTACCACCCGCAAACCAACCTTACAGAGAGAATTAATCGCAACATCAAAGCCATGCTCTCTTCCTATGTCAGTGACAAGCACAAAAGTTGGGATAAATACCTGCCGGAATTCCGGTTTGCCTTAAATTCAGCGGTGCATGAGTCAACGGGGGTGACTCCTGCTGAACTCAACCTGGGACGTCCTCTTAAGGGACCGTTGGATGTAGAACTCCAGCCAGCCTTTTGTGATCCTGACACGGCTGCTTATGCCACGGCCAAACAGATCGATGAGCTTCGTATGTTTGTTGATGTTAACTTGAAAAAGGCTAAACATAAACAAAAACAAAATTATGACCGTGGGAGAAGGGAAGGAAACTTCTCAGAGAAAGATCGTGTGTGGATCCGCTCACACCCCATATCCAAGGCGGATCAGTCCTTTACTGCCAAGCTTGCTCCGCGATGGAAGGGTCCTTATCGCATCACAAAAAGGACTGGTCCAGTGAATTATGAGGTGGTCCTGGAGGACACCGGAGAGGACCTGCGTGTGGTAAATGTGTCCCAGATCAAACCCTGTTACCCTACCGCTGAGGAAGTGGATAAAGAACAGCGTCAGAAAGTTCTGGACATATTCAACGAGGACAGCGATGACGAGGATTTCCATGGCTTCCCTTCCTCAGGCCTGACTATGACAGGATGAAGATGACAACCACTGCCATCATGTTAATGGGGTTGCAGGGGTCATTGTAATCAAACTAACAACGAACTAATAATAGTACTAATAACTGTGATAGAAGTAATGTTCATTGTTCATAATAATGTCGGGGAACACTGTGTGCGATGGGAATCGGATCTGCCCTCTTAGTGCGGGTCTTCCTAAGGGGGGGGGTGTGTGACAACCTGCTTGCTGCTCAGAGCTGGCTGCACAGTTGACTCCTCCTTGGCCCTACCTTACGCCCTCGAGACACGCCCCTGAAAACGCCTGCCCCTTCCCGGGGACTCACCTGATTTGTCCGCCGTTCACGCTGGTTTTTTTCCCTGCCTTGGAAATGTCATTTTCCCTTTGGACCAGCAGACAGAAGCAACTCCGCCTCCGCTCCGTCAGCCAGCAAACGTGTTTATTTAATCCGAGGCAGTCCTGTCCCTCGCGCTACCGTTGTGCTGGAGACTGGCCCTCAATAACAGTCCATTATTACCCTTGACAACCTGAGACATCCCCACCGCTTCTGTGCTCTAGGCGCGCTGTCAGACGCGCGAAACCCGGAAGCCGTGACGTCAACTTGCAGACGCCACCCGTAAGTTAATAGTAGAAAATCTAAATCATTCACTAAAACACTGAAAAACCAATCGTTATATTCATATATGGTGACAAATAGTTAAGTATTGTAATTGTCCAGTGCAGATAAAAAAAGAAAACGCCTGAAAACATCTGGTTCTGCCCCTGAGAGGTACATCACATAACCTGTAAGTTTGTACTTTCTTTTTTTTTAAGATGATGTGATTTATGTGTGTTCGAACTCAAATTGTATATGGGGTTTATGTCATTTTCTGTTTATCTATAGTTCTTGCTGTGGGGCAGTTTATGTGGGGAGCCAGCATCGGCTTCATTGTGGAATCATGGACTCAGCTTATAGAACATAGGAACTTCACTTGTGCAATACAAAAAAAGATGGTCGAAATGTTTATTGTGTGTGTTTGGTTTTGGGTTTTGTAACAAAAAAAAAAGAATAGTTATCTTTCTTCATAAAATGAAAGAAGGTTTACATCCAGTGTGTAGGTCCTTGTGTAGGCGGTTATAACAATACAAACATCCCATTTGTCAGGAGGGATACCTGGC
>JALJCO010012950.1:10000-53022 GCA_023101725.1 Atherinomorus stipes | reverse complement strand
CTGTGACGGGCTCGGTGTTCTCCTGGAGGTCTACGATGGCTGCGTGTCTGAACATGCTCCAGTCGGTGGTGGAGAAACAGTCCTGAGAGCCTCTATTGACCCTCTTGCCACACCCGGATCTCCTTCTTGGTTGGTTTAGTCACCTTAACCAGCGGTATGTATGCAGGGATTAGCATAACAGTGGAGTGGTCTGAGGCTCCAAGGTGGGGTTGGGGTGGGTAGGTGGGGGCTTTGTAGGCTTCCTTCTGAGTCGTGTAAAAATTGTCCAGGATGTTCTGGACACCCCCCCCCCAGTGGTGAACAGTGTCTCCAAAGACCACAGCATCGCAGCACCAGTCATCGTTGATGTAAACACACAGACCCCCGCAAGGAGCCCCCCCCTTGACGAGCGCTCTGTCCACCCGTAAGCATATTAGCCGTTCTATCTGGATAGTCCAGGACGCTGTCGTTGAGCCAGGTTTCCACAAACACAAGGACACAGCCCCCCCCCCCCCCCCCCCCCCACACACACACACACACACACACATTTCCACACATTTCCACAAAACGTGCACGTGTGCACATTTCCACAGGCGTATATGACGTGCACGTGTGGACATTTCCACAGACGTATAAAACGTGCACGTGTGCACATTTCCACAGGCGTATATGACGTGCACGTGTGGACATTTCCACAGATGTATAAAACGTGCTTGTGTGCACATTTCCACAGGCATACATGACGTGCACGTGTGGACATTTCCACAGACGTATAAAACGTGCTTGTGTGCACATTTCCACAGGCATACATGACGTGCACGTGTGGACATTTCCACAGACGTATAAAACGTGCACGTGTGCACATTTCCAGACGTATAAAACGTTCTCGTGTGCACATTTCCACAGACGTATATGACGTGCACGCGTGCACATTTCCAGACGTATAAAACGTTCTCGTGTGCACATTTCCACAGACGTATATGACGTGCACGCGTGCACATTTCCAGACGTATAAAACGTGCTCGTGTGCACATTTCCACAGACGTATAAAACGTGCACACGTGCACATTTCCAGACGTATAAGACGTTCTCGTGTGCACATTTCCACAGACGTATATGACGTGCACGCGTGCACATTTCCAGACGTATAAAACGTGCTCGTGTGCACATTTCCACAGACGTAAAAAAACGTGCACACGTGCACATTTCCAGACGTATAAGACGTGCTCGTGTGCACATTTCCACAGGCGTATATGACATGCACGTGTGCACGTTGTTGAGCAGGACTTTGTGGATCTGCTGAGAACAATGCTGACATCCAGGTTGATGATTTAAACTCCTCCGGCTGCAGATGTCCTTGTCCTCGTTACCCTCAGCCTTTGTTCTGCTGCCTTTGTCTCCAACTGCACCTCATCAATAATTACACTTCTTTGTCTGCAGTCTTTCCTCTTCCTGGATCGCTTTCACATCATTTAAATGCACCGTTTCTATTCTGGGCCTGCGGCGTATCCCGTCTACGCTCTGACATCTGATGCTGCTCAGGAGACTTCATGCCCCAACTTTCAGATCAACCCCAGTACAGCAGGAAAACCTGGAACGCTGCATTAGCCGTCCTGAAGCCTGAAGCTACTCAGCTCTCAATAATCAATATTTGAGTCATCTTCTCACCAAAGGAACCTGAAGTTCAGTAAAGCTGGTTTTTATGTGATCAGCTTGTTTTATTCATGTATAATTGCCTGTAGCAGTTTACATTTATTAGTTGCATTAAGCACCCCCCCATAGATTGGATTTATATTGCGCTTTTGTAGGCACCTAAAGCGCTCACAGTAGCTCCATTATTCATTCACTCCTCGTTAGGGGTGTAACGAGATCTCACAAGATTAAATTTGGCAAGATTTCCCGTTTAAGCAAAACATTGTCTTGCAGGTCACCTGTAGGCAGGGTCGGAGCTACCGGGGGGTGGGGGGCACAGCCACGGCCACCCTCATGCTTTAACTAAAAAACAAATAAATAAATCATTAACTGGGAGGCACTCGTGCAGTTACAGACTCCAAACTGCTTCCAAACCACTTTTCCTTCCTATTTCAGACACCAGCTACCCCATACAGTTGGAATTTTTAAGATCAGAGATGCAGAAATTGAAAATCCCAATTTTAAGCTTTTCTCACTGAGATATTACGATGGGGGAAAGAAAGTTGCTGCTTCACATGAGAGACCCAAAACTGCTTCTAAACCACTTCCCCCTCTTATTTTAGACACGAGCTATCCCTTACAGTTGGACATTTTATATACATATATACAGTGGTTAGACAATGACACTGAAACACCTGCCATTTTAGTGTGGGAGGTTTCATGGCTGAATTGGACCAGCCTGGTAGCCAATCTTCATTTATCTTCAGCAGAATTAAATGTGCACCTCAGCTCTCCCGTTTCCACCAGAATGGTCCATCGGGAGCTCCTCGGGGTAAATGTACACGGTCGGGCTGCCAAACCTTTGGTCATTCGTGCCAATGCCAAACGTCAGTTTTAATGGTGCAAGGAGCGCAAATCTTGGGCTGTGGACAATGTGAAACATGTATTGTTCTCTGATGAGTCCACCTTTACTGTTTTCCCCACATCCGGGAGAGTCACAGTGTGGAGAAGCCCCAGAGAAGCGTACCACCCAGATTGTTGCATGGCCAGAGTGAAGCATGGGGGTGGATCAGTGATGGTTTGGGCGGCCATATCATGGCATTCGCTTGGCCCAATAGTTGTGCTAGATGGGCGCACGCCAAAGACTACTGAACCATTCTGGAGGACCATGTGCATCCAAAGGTTCAAATATTGTATCCTGAAGGCGGTGCAGTGTATCAGGATGACAATGCACAAATACACACAGCAAGACTGATGAAAGATTGGTTTGATGAACATGAAAGTGAAGTTGAACATCTCCCATGGCCTGCAAAGTCACCAGATCTAAATATTATTGAGCCACTTTGGGGAGTTTTGGAGGAGCGAGTCAGGAAACGTTTTCCTCCACCAGCATCACGTAGTGACCTGGCCACTATCCTGCAAGAAGTATGGCTTAAAATCCCTCTGACCACTGTTCAGGACTTGTATATGTCATTTCCAAGACAAATTGTCGCTGTATTGGCCCCAAAAGGAGGCCCCCCACCATACTAATAAATGATTGTGGTCTAAAACCAAGTGTTTCAGTTTCATTGTCTAACCCCTGTATATCCCCTTTACTGTCAGGACCCACCCACAGGCTGTTTTTTTTTTTTTTTTTTTTTTACCTATTTTTCAATATAAAGTCTTATAAAATCTGTTAAATGGATCATATTTCAATACTACAGCGTCTGACGGACCAGGAGAGGCATCCCTTTTGATTGACATCTCATTTGACCAACTGGGTGGATCTATGGTCTCTCCTTCACCAGTAATATCCACCAAACTCTCCCCCAGGTGGTGGGTGGGCTCTGTACTCTGATGCTTACAGATCTGGCCTATCAGGTCTGACGCTAGCTCTGACATCATGCTTGTATAGCCAATCAAATTCCCGTCATGGCCATGTGTATTTTCCTCCAAACGTGCGCTTCTGTGGATGTATTGTGCACTTTTTCAGTATAAATGTGGGAAAAAACATGCCGAAGAATGAAAATGCGCTGCTGAAGAGTTTGTTGAAGGGAATTACTCTTGAGAGACTGATTTTCAGAGGAGGATGTGTCAGCAGAGGAGGAAGCGTTTGGCTAAGGAGGCGCTCTGGACCGGACCGGAAAGTGGAAACTTCTACCTGCAGTTACTGTTTATAAGCTGTTTAGATGGAGATCATTTCTAAAAAAGTAAGGACATGTAAACGTGTTGATGTTTGCCTGGTCGGGGAAAGGGGCGCATATGTGTCGCAGATTGGCTTTCTACTGCGCTCTTTTACTGCGGGCGTGTTCATGGTGGTGTTTTTCTAAAGAAGTGAAACCTGTCTGTTTGAAAGTTGGGGGTCAAGACCCCCCAGGTTTGTGGATTTCGCCTGCGTGTAGATAAAAGCTAATGGTCTGGTGATCGCAGTGTTGCAGCAGCTTCTCTCCTTCTGATCAGACTGCACTGCTGCGTTCCATTTCAACTCGGAAGTCGGAAATTCACAGTTCCGAGTAGGAAGTTTCAACTGGAACGGCCCCCTGAAGTCGGATTTCCCACTCGGAAAGTCGGACAACCCCCGCAGCTCATTTATTTACACTTCTTACTTATATTTTGTTGCATAAATCAGTCGTACATGTAGTACTGGTTAATACAGATGTAGGGGGAAGCTGCTGTAGTGTAATTCACATTTTTCATGTCGTGTATGTGAACTACAACGCCTGCTGTGCCAACAACGGCTAATAACAATAGCCTTAGCAAACATGTTGTTTTGCTAGGCTGCTAACTGGTTTTCCGACCAGTGAGCTGGAACGCAAGTTGGTTGGGTGTGATGTCACCCCCCAGTTCCCACCTCCCAGTTCTGGGGAAAATGGAACGCAGCATACAATTTCTGTTGAAAATTAGCAGTAGTAGTTTTCAGTCCTGGTCAGTTCATGAAAAATTGCAAGTATGTAAAAAGTTTTCAGTGTTGTGGTGTTTTTTATTTTTCCTTTTCGTTGACGTTGCATACATGGCATTATATTGTTTACTTTATAATGTAAACAGACAAATATTCTGACTCTTATTATAATGCACTTTAGGAAAATGAGCCTTTTATTGTGTTTCGAGATCACTTACTGTGTTTTGATAATGCTCAGAGTGAATCTGAACATGCAGCAGGATGCCTCTTGGTACCACCTTTCTTTGGAGGTCTCATTGATGACTGTATTTTGAAGCATTCTGGACTTCCAGCTTTGTAAAGCTTATTATCCAAAGGGACCATTTGGAGTCTCCAAATGGAAAATTCTGGATAACGCCTGAACATATTCACAGAAAAACTTGTCATTTTTGTTGCTGTTGTCACCAAATAAGAACTGGTAACAGAAAAACCGTCATGCCACAGCCTCATGTGATGATCCAGTTCCTATCTTCATATTTCTGTGTGCAGCTACTTGAAAAAATATAAAAAGAATTCAGGCGAGGGAAAAAAAAAGCTTGATTACTGTGTGTTCCAAATTAAGTAACTACATGCTGGTTAAAGTTACAATGAATTTGAAAGCTCAAAGTGAAAATTCAGAGTGTTATCTTTACAGGGAGGCCGAGCTTTTGCATGTTCTCCAAAGGGTTCAGGAGCAGCAGCTAATTTAATTTAGGTATGTATTTTTTAGGCGTTTTTGGCATTTGGTGGCGTCCTGTAAAGGGGATATATATATATATATACATACATATATATGTATATATATATATAGTATATGTATGTATGTATGTATAAATACAGCTATGGAAAAAATGAAGAGACCATTCTTGTTTTTTCACATTTCTTGGTCATTTTAATGCCTGGTACAACTGAAAGTGCATTTGTCTGGACAAATATAATGATAACAATCAAAATAGCTGAAGAGTTTAATCTAAGAACTGATATCAGACATTTTTCATGTTTTTTTGGATAAATGATTTTGGTTATTAAGTTCTTACATCAATAGCTATGGCATATAGCTATAGCACATATAGAAACATGTGCGCTGAGGTATCTACTTATGGCCACCCCTATGTGAGTAATCGTCTCACCCCAGCCACCCCAGTGGCAAACGTTTGTCTCTGCCACTGCCTGTACGGGGCAGTAATGCACCTTTGCAACATCTAGTCTGCCAGAAACTAACAGAAGAGCAGCGGCAGCAGTCTTTTGCTAGCTTAGAGACTTTGTTGCTATATTTAGTGAGTTTTCAGATCCCTCTAGCATTCTTTCCCCAAAAAAGCAGTTAGCAACAAGTTTAACAACTTTGGCTGGTGATGTTGGAGACTGACATGAAAGTTTGATTGTTTACTCTTCTGTGACAGCAGGTGCTCCTGCAGTGTCTTGCCCATGGACACAACAACAGGTGGCCGGGGGCTCGGGATTCGAACCGCCAATCCTTCGATCATTGCTGACCTGCTCCACCGCCTGAGCTACTGTCGCCTTTTCCAGACCCCCCACCCTCCATATAACTCCCCCAGTGATGGGCATTATAAAAGAATACAACAAAAATGCAACAAAAATAAAACACTGACAAAGAAAAGCAAAAAGTCCCGGCTGGCACCTGATGCAACGCCACAAACAAGGACACGGTAAATTCCCCACGAAGTGCTGATCCCCTCCATCCACAGACATCTGCAGAGGCAGCAGTGCAGATGCAGAGGCTACGTACAGTATAATACGCAGGTCGTCACATTCACACTTTATGTAAAACACATTCCCAGTTATGTTATTTATGGGCAACAACAAGAAGACAACAAATAAAGAGAGAATCAGGCATTGCATCACCATTTAGTCACAGTCTTCATGAGATGCCTGGTTATCCAGTCAGACCAGGATGAGACATTCTCAGTTTCTGCTCCGTGCATCCAGCAGCAGACAAAGGACAGAAACCATCCCTCCCAGCCAGCAGTAAGGTAAGCCTACCCCCAACCCCACCCTAACCCCACCTTCCAGCTGCAGGTCCAGCCAACATCATTCTATGCTTATTGATTGTCAAGTTTAATTTTGAGGTGTCATCTGACCGGCAGCGCCAGTGCAGCGTCTGGCCCTTCCAGCGACATCCGAGGGAATCTATGCAAGATTTCCCAGACCTGAAAACCTCAGTTCCTCAGAAGCCACCGGTCGTCTCCGAGGAGAATAACCTCCACAGATGATTTTATAAGAGGTCATTTAATGACTTTGGAAGAGAAGGAGGAATTTTCCCAGATACGATCCCAGTCCCATTCTGAATCATCCTCCAGCTCAATTTCCCAAAGTGCTTCAATCGGCAAACTTTCATGAGAGGAACAGGCTGATACTTTACATGTGTGCGATACAGTCGCAGAGTCCTTTACTGAGCCCAGACTGCTGTGCAGAGGATGGTTCCAACATGCACCCCCACGTAGCCCCGGAGGAGCGTGTCGCAATATCGTAGCTTTGTGTTAGTCATAAGCTCGGAAGTAGGTAGCGTAGTGGTAATGTCGCAGGCTTTGGCCCGACAAGTCCCCAACAGGGCACTCACGTGAACCACTGTGACCCTTGAGCAAGGGCCTTAACCCCCCACCAACTGCTCCCTGGATGCTCTAAACAGCAGCCCACTGCTCTCAGGTTCAACCTGAGATGGTGAAAATGCAGAAAATGAATTTCCTAACAGGCTTTCTGATTGGGATTAATAAAGTATATCAGAAAGAATAAAAAAGAAAAACTCCCTCCATCGTCCGACCGTGTAACACCCATGAAGGAGAAAAGCCCGTTGTGTTCCTGTGGAGGGAAAGAGACGCTGTGAAAAACTGGTGTTTGAAGACAGAGATCTTCATCTTTGTCCAAGTGCTAGTTGACTTTGTTCCAAACCCAGAGCAGATGTGCAACCACGGACCCCGTTTAAGGCAGCTTAGAATGTAATAAAGACAAATTGCAGATTTCTCTTCTGATCATAGAGTGCACGATGGAGACGCCCCGCATGATATGATGCTTCAGTGGAGATTCGCTTCTTTGCTGAAGCAGTCCAAATCTCGTGTAATCAAACGAGACTTCGGTGACGAGACTTCAGTGTAAACAAACGTGGTGACTTTTTGGCCTCGTACTTTATTCGGGGAGAACACTTCACACATCTATAAGTGTGGCAGGCATGCATGAGAAAAAACGACCAACGTCAACAGACTCCCACGCACGGTTCAGCTTGCTGTATGTATTTGCAATGTTTCCGTGTTAGACCTTCATCAGAGAAACATTTCTGGTATGGCAGCCATCTTAACTAGGAGGGGTTAATTCCCCACAACCAATTGACCTATGGCTAAGCCACGCCCCCACACGCGTGAGCCAATCACACTGCACACAGATAACGCAATGCACTCAGACATTCTCTGCTTGAATGTCCATTGAAGTTGGTCCGTTTTTGTTCGTTTTTATGTGTATTTATGTGGTATTTTTTAGTTTAACATGGTCAAACGGTGTGCATGGGTTACATGCAACTCTGACACCACGTATCCTACAGGCTGGAAAACGGGGAGGATTTTTCCCCCTTACCAAGTTACATGTTAGGTGTGGTGTAGTACAGGTGTGGTGTAGTACCAGACTCTACTTCGCTCCCATCGCTGTTTAACTCACTGGCTGCCATTCACGTGTTTCCACGTTAATTCAAATCTGAACGTTAACTGCCAATCACGTGTTTCCACGTTAATTCAAATCCGAACGTTAACTGCCGATCACGTGTTTCCACGTTAATCAAATCTGAACGTTAACTGCCAATCACGTGTTTCCACGTTAACTAAGGGTTTTAATCGGCGGAGCTGTTTTAATCTCTGGCGGAGCTTGTCAGAGAGAACCAAGGGCTCATGCTAATTTTTTTCGGTAGTTTTCATCTAATCCAGCAGATGGCGTTGTCAGACAAGCTTAACAAAAACCTACCAGGAAGTGATGCGATTCTATGATGCTTCCTGTGTTGTTAGCGGTTGTTAGAGCTAACCGGCTGAAGTGTGCTGGATCCTGCTGCGGGGGGTAGAGAACATGGCGACCGGTCGTAATGGAAGCAGTTTAGGAGGTGGGTGAAGGAGGAAAGTTTGTGGAAAAAGTGATCGGTGACAGACAGACACGATCGATCGAAGACACGATGGAAATACAGCAGCGAAGTGCGGCAGCTGAAAGTGAAAGTAAGTCTACAGCACGCGGTTGTTTCCCGCGGGGGAGGGGGGGTGCTTGCGCACCTATTCTGCGGTAGCGGGAGGAGGGAGAGAGGGAGGGAGGGGGAGGAGTAGAGAGAAGTTTCTGCTCTCTGTTTCTGCCAAATATTATGCTGTGAAACAAACTTGTTGGGCTTATTCAGTTAGTAAATAATTATTTTGCCTCCAAAACTCTTTTCTCAGTGTTGTATTTGTTGTTCCATAGAAGTAAACAGCTGATCAGATGATGAATGTGTTACTAAAGTAAAAAAATATTGGCATCAAAGACACGTTTTCCACTTGAAGCGGACCTCGGCATTCAAAGCTCGTTATCTCTGCTTTTTGGTCAGAAACAGGCATTTTTGCTGCAACAAAGCCATGTTCTACTGCAGATTACTAAAGCATGGAAAAAGCTAGAAACAAATGTTTTTTTTCTGATAAAAGAAGAGAGTCTAAGCTTTCCTTTGGTACATTCAGTGTTTGTATTGGCATAGTACACAATATTCTGTGGATCTCCCAAAATCAGTGAAAAGGCTTAAAAATCCTGGCAATATGGAGCTCTGCTCGGAAAAGGTCTGGCAGTCAATGAGTTAATCAGTTTTTGGCAGACGATCACTTTTCAGCACAACACCGGCTGCTGTGCAGGAGTTTGTGCAGGAATCTGGGGGAACAGACACTCGTCACATTCCACAGATTCACGGGCTGATTTCCACTCAGTTTCAGACTCATCAACAATGTTTTTTTATGTTTTTTATTTATCTTGTCATGGTCTCTGTCTGATCCGCGTCTGCTGTCCGTGTTGCCAGCTGTCATCTCCTGAGACGTCACATAGCGTCTGTCACCAAATGCTGATTGTTTATGCGATTCAGTGGAGGGGGCGTGGCTTAGACATAGGTCAGTTACATTCCCCCACGAGAAGCCATAAGGAACAAATTAGTATTATTGATCACAAATACCAAAATACACAGCAAATAGATGATAAGCATTTAGAAGTGACATCCTTCATTGAGTAGCTTAAAAATCACAATTAAACAGCAAACTAAAGTGAAGAACATCATGAAAAAGTATGACAATACATATAGTCCCATCTAAACAGTACAGACAAAATAACAAACTAAGTTTCAAGTTTATTTCTATAGCCCTTTCCAGTACCCATTGGACACACAAAGTGCTTTACAGCAGGGGGAACAGAAAAAGAGACAATGTAAAACATCATAAAAATGTAAAGTTAAATACTGGGAAAAAATTAAGAACAAAGAAGAGCTATGAAAACAACCAACAGAGAATCAGAACAGGCTACTCAGGGGAGCGCAGGGTGTACCTAAAAGAGAGTAAAATCTTACTAAATAAACTAGTTAGAATTAAAAGCTAGATGAAAAAAATAGGTCTTTAGTGTCGATTTAAAAGATCCCAGTTCAGTCGTGTGACGAATGTCGGGGGGGGCAGCGAGTTCCATAATCTGGGGCCAGCAGCCGAGAACGAGCGGTCGCCCCACTGTTTTAATTTAGTTCTTGGGACTTCTAAGAGAAGTTGCCCAACAGAACGAAGGGCCCTGCTGGGGTCCCGGCGGACTAGCAGGTCAGCCAGATAAGGGGGGGCCAGGCCGTTGAGGGCTTTAAAAACAAACAAAAGTAATTTAAAATCAATTCGGAAGCGGACGGGGAGCCAGTGCAGGGAAGATAGGACGGGGGTTATATGTTCCCGCCTGGACGCGCCCACCAGAAATCGAGCAGCGGCGTTCTGGACGAGCTGCAGGCGGCGATGGAAGCCTGGTTCAGGCCAACGAAAAGGCCGTTACAGTCGTCCAGCCTGGAACTGATGAAGGCGTGGACAGCCTTGAGTTTTATAGAAAAACTTGTTTCAACCCTCAAAATTCATGTTACAGTGACACATCCAGCCTCGTAGAGAAATACATTAAGGAACAATTCATCATTCCAACCTTTGGAAGCCAAAGTTTGAAGATTCATACTGAGGATGAGCGACTACACCTCTATCCCTTCAACCATCTAAATGATCTGTATCTGTACTTAAACCGGAAGTGGGTGTGGTTTGAACGGACCTGGGTGGGGCTTAAATCAGAGCATTATTTATTTTTCTTTTCTACTTGTCCTGTCCAGCATCATAGCAGCAGAATGATGATCTGGTTGATTTATTGTGTTGAACAGTTTTGCTTTACCAAGTGGAGCTTTATGAACATAAGGCTCCACTTGATATCCTGTTTATTCATTTTATTTCTTTAATTAAACATTTGTCTATAACAGCATTCCATTTCATACTGCTGGGCCTGACAAGGAGAAATGAAAGTTAACAGAGGTAATGATAGAAAGTGGAACAGAGAGAAAGGAGTGAGGAAGAGGAAGAGAGAGAGGAGAGAAAACATGAATCCACTTCCACAGTTCACTGGTGCATCTGTACAGAAATCCCTAAACAACATTCCAAGGTCTCTGTTGGAAAACAAAACAAGCAATCCCCTACAGGAGGACCTGCAGGTGGCTTAAATATCCTCAGATCATACAAACACACGCAGAACTACGCAGAGAAGAGGTACAACCTAGTCATCGCAATGGGAAGTAGAGAAGAGGTACAACCTAGTCATCACAATGGGAAGCAGTGTCACAGTGTCAACATGCATAATAAAGGGTGCTCCGTGGTGATACAGTCATGCAGATGCAGCCTCGTCTCTGCAAGGAGGAGGAAGCCCGCAAGGCTCACGACCCAGGCCCCCAGCAGCCACCCAGAGGCCCAGATCCCAGCTCCCCCCCCCCCCCCCCCCCCCACACAAAGAACGGACATGCATCCCCCGAAGGGCGGCAAAAGGCAGCCCCCGTCGGAGCCCCCCGCGGTCTGGGGGCCCAGGCCCCAGTGGACCAAGACCAGCAGCTGCCGACCCCACCAAGCGCCAGCCACCCCCGGGGCAGGGACAGTGCCTGGCCCAGGAGGCAGGAGCAGCCACCCCCCCACCTGACGAAGGCGGCCCAACCGAAACCCAGGAGAACCGGACCATCCCCGACGACACCCCACAGGACAGGCCAGCCCCCACCCTGATGTCCCTTCCCCACACACCTGACACCAGGGCGCCACCGCTGCTACCACCCCCACACTCACACACACACACATACCCCAACACCCACATGCACTCCCCCCCCACACACATACACCCACCCACTCCGCTCTCCGACCTTACATACCCACACTCACTCCTCCCTCCACCCCCAACACTCTCCTCCCTCTACCCTCCACACACACCCCCACCTCCTGATACCCTCTAACAGCCACATGCCAGGAGTGGGGTCGTGTAGGCAGTATGACCATCCAACCGGCCCCCCCTAACTTCCACATGCTATATGTCCCGCCTCTCAGAAGTGGTTGTGAGCTGTTATTTTATGTGTTTGGGTGTCTAAGTGTGGTTAAAACTGGGGAGCAGGCTGTCTCTAGATGTGGCAAACAAAGGCACTTTGGTGCCCCCCCTCACCACGCCCACTTGACACACGCCGTCCTCAAGACCCTACATGTGTGTGTGTGAGGTAGAGCAGGGGGGGGGAGGGGTCTTGGGAAGGGAGACCAGGGGTGTATGAATTCCCCTCTGGAAGATGAGCCGTTGTCTGCATTTGGTACCCCTGCCTCCCGGGATCCCCCCAGGGCAAAAGGGGGCAGGCATGGCCGCCCCCACGGTCAGGCGACCGGCATTCACTGCAAAGGGGCCAGCGGCGGCCCCTGGGGGCGCCCGACCACCCCAGGTCAGGGAGGGGGGACAGGGACAGGAGCGAAGGAGGTCAGCTGAGGGGCCAGAGTCACAGGCCCACCATCCCCAGGCCCTGCAGACCCCCCAAGAGGCACGCACATTATTTTAAGTCTGAAATTGTTTCTTGATTGTTGTTTATTTGATAACTATTTACAGAACAGCCTCAGAGTTGAGATTCAATGTTTTTAATCACAATAGCAAAGGAAATATTTACAGTTTTTAAATATAAAATCCTAACATGAATATTTCTGAGTACATACAACGCGTCCAGTCAGAGATTATGAACTACGGAGTATGCATGAACAAGTTTTCATGCTCAACACAACTTTATCTTTTGTCTATTTTCTTTTTTATTTTATGATCAAACTGTGAATTTTTTCTCAATAATGAATTTATTTTTTATTACCCAACACTCAGTTTTCCCCACACAAAGTTAAACAATGATTGATGTGTGTGTCACTCATTGTATAGAGAGAGAGAGAGAGAGAGTGTGTTTTTGTTGCTGTGTAACAGTTAAAATAACTGCTGTATTCAAAGCCTATAAACAGTATATAAAGCTTAGTTTGTAATATTTATACTTATTTCTGCTACTTTGTGTGTTCAGCTGTGTGCGTGTGTGTACCTGGTCTGTATGGCTGTTTATGTTTTAATGATCTGTGTGAAGTTGGTGATTCGTGTGAACATCCAGCCATTATCAGCCTGGTTCACCGTATCTGACTCTGGTTTGCGATTCCTGCCTCTGGTTTGCGATTCCTGCCTCTGGTTTGCGATTCCTGACTCTGGTTTGCGATTCCTGCCTCTGGTTTGCGATTCCTGCATCTGGTTTGCAATTCAATCAATCAATCAATCAATCAACTTTTATTTGTATAGCCCTTTACAATAACCAGAATGGTACTCAAAGTGCTTCACAATTAAGCCATAAAGGTACATCGATACATAAAACAGAAAAATCAATAAAACAGGATAAGAAAGAAATAAGAAGTAACTGGGAAGTGCCATAGCGCCGCAGGGTATTAAGAGCCTGTAGGAAACGCATAAAGTAAGTTAAAAATAGATGGACAAATAAATAAAAAAAAACCTTACCTAAAAAAACTAACCTAGATGGAGCTAAAGGCTAATCTAAAAAGGTGGATCTTTAGCTTTGATTTAAAAAGGCCGAGATCAGTGGTGATGCGAATGTCCAGGGGCAGTTTGTTCCACAACCGAGGAGCAGCAACAGCTAAAGAACGGTCACCCCACTGCTTGTGCCTCGACCTTGGGACCTCAAGCAAAAGCTGACCCGAAGAACGCAGGGCCCTACCTTGATCACGGATAGTTAAAATATCTGATAAATAGGAGGGCACCTGGCCATGAATAGCGTTAAAAACAAACAACAAAAGTTTAAAATCGACTCTGAAACGAACGGGAAGCCAGTGAAGCGACGACAGCACGGGGGTAATGTGTTCACGTCTAGACGTGCCTGTTAAAAATCGGGCTGCAGCATTCTGAACGAGTTGAAGACGTGAAATCAAAGACTGGTTTAGGCCGACATAGAGGGCATTGCAGTAGTCCAGCCTCGAACTAATAAATGCATGAATTGCCTTCTCTAGGTCTTGCCGACTGAGAAAAGGCTTCACTTTGGCCAAGAGGCGAAGCTGAAAAAAACTGGTTCTCACCACGGCGCTAACTTGTTTGTCAAATTTCAGCTTGCTGTCAAATGTTACTCCAAGATTCTTGACATGTGATTTAAAAAAGGGGGCCAGCGAATCACAGTCTGTGAGAACATTTGACATGGGAGACGTACCAAACAAAATGCATTCTGTCTTACTGTCATTTAAGAGCAGAAGGTTCTGTGCAAGCCGCTGTTTAACATCACTTAGACAGTCCAGTAACTTATTTAGTGCAGTTTTCCCATTTGATCTCATGGGCAAGTATAACTGCAAATCATCAGCATAAAAGTGAAAAGACAGATCGTGTTTTCTGATGATTGATTGATTGATGATTGATTCCTGCATCTGGTTTGCGATTCCTGCATCTGGTTTGCGATTCCTGACTCTGGTTTGCGATTCCTGTCTCTGGTTTGCGATTCCTGACTCTGGTTTGCGATTCCTGTCTCTGGTTTGCGATTCCTGTCTCTGGTTTGCGATTCCTGCCTCTGGTTTGCGATTCCTGACTCTGGTTTGCGATTCCTGCATCTGGTTTGCGATTCCTGCATCTGGTTTGCGATTCCTGCATCTGGTTTGCGATTCCTGCATCTGGTTTGCGATTCCTGATTCTGGTTTGCGATTCCTGCATCTGGTAGCAATGTGAGTCAGAGCAATGTGAGTCAGGACGAGCAGAGATCAGTCACTGTCTGTGTGTGCGTGAGAGTGCAGGACAGCTCCTGCAGAGATGTGTGTCTGTGCAGGGGGGCGGGTGCTGTGTGTGACCGGCCAATCACAGAGCGCGCAGACAGTCAGTCATCAAATAAGGATTCTCCTCCTTCAGCGCGAGCACGGATATGGATGAGTTATACTTGTATCATGCTCGTACTCGTCAAAAAGGCTTTATCCTTACCGGATACTCGTCTGAAACGAGTATCCGGCTCATCCGTAGTTCATAGCCTATTTTTAATGATGTTTTTCTTCACTTTAGCGAGTTTTATCACTGTTTTATTGAGAGTATTAAGCTTCTAAATTAAGGAGGGGCTGCACGGTTGCGTGGTGGTTAGCACCGCTGCCTCACTGTAAGAAGGTCGCTAGTTCGAATCCCGGCTGGGGAGGGGTTGGAACAACTCCAGCAGTTGCTTCCTGTGTGGCGTTTGCATGTTCTCCCATGTATGTGTGGGTTCTCTCCAGGTTCTACGGCTTCCTCATACCATCCAAAGACACCATCTGGTCCGGTTAAAGCGGGCTGGAGTAGGCATGATAATCGAAAACCGGTTCCTCGGGGCCATCGATAAGAAATGGATCAATTTCCCGGAATCGAACCCCGTTTTGAGACCCGTTCCCGTTATCGATGCCTTGACGTGATTTCCGCAATTTCTGTCGGCGAATTCCCAAAGACAAGATGGAGCGGAAGAAGCGGTGGAGGGCATGGCTTCACTTCTCAAAGAAAGATGAAGAAAAGGCTGTAAGCAACCACTGTGATGCTGTGCTCTCCTGTAAGGGAGGCAAATACAACCAACATGTTAAAACATTTAGATGCAGTTCACAACGTCAATGTGCGAGACACCTGTCGTGTCTTCGAGACGTGGAAACAAGGCGAGCGAAAGTCAAAACGTCCCCCTTCAGCTTCCAGCAGTTTTACAGCGAGTACAGGATCAGGCGACATGCTTTCACTTTCAGGTTGGTTAGTTATTTAATAGCTATTGTTTGCCGAATGACTTCCATAGCATTTTCCATCAGGTACAGCAGGTAGCTCTATTTAACTTGGCTAACGAACTTGCTCCTTTTATTCGTGTCGGATAACGTAGCGTTGTACACCACTCCAGATTGTGTTGGTCTGTCTAGAAGCAGTAGCGAACGTTATTGATGTAGGTTAACGTTGGTGCTTACAAGATGCAAAATGAAGTAAGAACGATGCTAATATCCCGTTTCAGATGATGACAGCAGCAGCCAGAGTGACAAAGGCAGTGGCAGCAGAGCTGGCTCTGCGCCTAACCCTTTCTCCATAGCAAAGTTCAACGCTGAGCGCAGCAAAATGAGTGAGGATGAGACAAACATCACTCACCTCCTAACGCGAATGATGGTTAAATGTCTTCTCCCTTTCAGTTTGGTAAACACAGACGAATACAAGTAGGTTAATTTGCATTTTTCTGTCACTATCAGGCTTTATGAACTTAAGGTTAAGTTATTTGGATTGAATGCTTAACAGTCGTCCTCAAAATTGTTCATACTTTCCAATTAAAGAAAAGGCTAAGTGAACAATAGTAATTCAAATAACAAGAAAATAAATAAACTAGTAATAAATAACAATTTACAAAATTGTAATTTAGTGAAACGAAATAATGTTTAGGAATTGTGGTTGAAAATAATGATGATGATGATGATGATAAAGAAACAAAACTGTCCAGGACACATTAAAGCACCTTTCCTGTGAAATTTGGACTAAAATGCCTGTCAACAGGTGTATAAGTCTTCTTGAACATTAGAGAAAACACCTGATTGCAATGATTGTCTCAGAATGTTGCTCAACAAAATTTTAGCTTCAGAGCCCCATCATGCTTGTTTGCTTTATATATATATATATATATATATATATATATATATTTATATTTCTGTTGAACCACAATTCAAAATCAATGTCAGGATTTTCATGGAATTTTTATTTGTTATTACTTTTGTCAGTTTTAAGTTACTTTACTGACAGATGATTTTTTTTTTCTTTTTTAATTGGACGGTATTAATCATTTTGAGGATGACATTCAGAGGAGCAGACTTGATCCAGAGAAGGCAGACATGCTCATTTTCTTGAAAAAAAATTGTTGATTTTCTTGTAAATTTTTCAGAGTTCAGAGGTCATTCTTGTGTGGCAAGGGGTGAAACACACATGAAACACCACATCAGAGTTCAGTGGCTGCACTTATTTCCAGATAAAGCTTATTTTTGTTCTAGATGTTTTTGTTAGTTTCCCCCCCGTTTTTCTGTGACATTGAGTATCTGCTGATACTCAAATGTAGAGCACATTGAATAAAAGTAAGCTTTTGTTACAAGCTATACATTGTTTCTTTTCATATACAACAAAGTATCAGACATTGATAAGAACATCGATAAGGAATCGAATCGATAAGCTGCATCAATAATTGCATTGACATCGATAATTTCTTATCAATTATCATCCCTAGGCTGGAGTCCAGAACACCTGCAGGTTCGCTACATTTGGGCAGGTCTGAAAGTGGACCAGTTTGTTTTAGTCTGGACTAAAGAACCGTACCGAGACCACCTCCAGAGGTCGGTCTCGGTACGGTCCCATGCAGAGTCCAGTACGGTTCTCTGATGGTGAGAACGCTGCGCGGCCTCGATTCGGCCCGTTTACTGCAGTTCCCTTCATCCTACGTGATAAATGAAACAGAAGCTACCAGAGAGGTCGCCAAAGTCGTCTCTGAGATACAAGATGCTTCAGGTTAGCAGCTCAGTCCGTTGGTCTTCCAACTTTGCCAGCAATACGTCTTCTCCGTGGGGAGAGAAAAAACTTGCAGCGCTCTTGTGCTGTATGCAAGTTTCATGCTGGAACAACGGCAGCATCTGTGCTGCTGCATCAGCAATGATCATAATATATCGCCACGATCACGAGCAGAAGAACACAACAAGGCAAGGCAAGTTTATTTGTATAGCACATTTCATGTACAGAACAATTCAAAGTGCTTTACATAAAACATTATAAGCAAAAGTGAGAGAAAAAAACAATTAGAAGCATGATACAAAATTAAAAGCATTTAAGATTAAAAAGAGAGAATACAGAGACGTGCGGATTTTAACTTTTGAATAAAATCTACGTAAATGCGGCTGAGAACAGGTGGGTCTTTAACCTGGATTTAAATAAACTAAGTGTTTCAGCTGATCTGAGACGTTCTGGGAGTTTGTTCCAGACATGTGGAGCATAGAAGCTGAACGCAGCTTCTCCATGTCTGGTTCTGACTCTGGGAACTGATAAAAGTTCCACTGCCGGATTTTATTCCCGGGATTCTTCTTCTTCACCTGCTTAACCATCAACTTCAACACACAACGCAGTATTTTCTGAAAACACTGCCACGTGCCTGGTGTGAGTGTGAACCGGACTAGTTGAGAATTGGGCCGAACCGAACCAAACCGCTGTACCGGACGAACAGGAGGTATGAATGTGCGTGAATGGCTGTCTGTCTGTCTGTGTTGGTCCTGTGACAGACTCCAGAAACCCCCCCCCCCACCCTGAACTGGATAAGCGGTACAGAAAATGACTGAGTGATGATGACTGTAAACATGTCCCCCCCCAGCCTCCCTGAGCTCTGGTCTGCTGCAGCAGGATGGGGGTGAACGTGCTGCAGGTGGAGGAAGGCAGAGAGGTCGAGCACACGAGCCCATCTGGACGGAAACCCAGAGAATCAGTCACGCTGGAGCAGCAGATTTTCTCCTCCAGCCATGACGGCAGCAGCCCCCCCCCCTCCGGCTACCTGCCGTTGTGTCTGCCAGCTCTGGTCCACCCCCCTCCCCCAGCTTTCTGGCTTCAGCCAGCAGCGTCTACGAGCTTTCTCGCCTCCAGACTGAACAAACGGGACTTTTCAGCCCGCAGACACATCATGGTTGGAAGGAAATGGCAGCGGGGAGGGCAGGGGGGGGACATGCCAAGTTAAAGCACAGGAGCGGCTGAATATTCTGGGATTTCCAGGTCAGCAGTCATGCTGATTTCAGAGCGTTTGACCTGGTCCTCACATGGAGGGAGCTGTGTATCCTTGCCTGTAATGAGGTGTAATGCAGCGTGTGCGCGTCTGCTTCTGTCTCGCCGTTTCTTGGCTTTTCATGACACATCACGTTAATATCTGCACATATGTGGTGTTAGCTTCGCTCCCCGTCCTGGTGATGGCCTCTGAGCCAGTTCTGCTCTTCAGTCCAGGATCCCAGCAGACCGACGCAGACCTGAGAGTCCAGCTGGCCTTCAGTCCTCACATCTTTCTAGAAGTAGAAACTCCACCTGTTTACGTCGTTTACGGAGACAGTTGTTCTCCTGGGCGTTTATTTATCCATCCCAACAGCTGCGCCCGCCACGTTTACACTCATCAACATTCAGAAATGAAATGAACATCAGGACCTGTCTGCAGACCAGAAATCACCACCCAGAGAGGGAGGAGGAGCTTAGAGGAACTCAGACGATTAGGAGCAGAAAACCTTCCCTGTAACCAGTCAGAGTTGGACCATCACCGGGAAACCGTCGAATGAAGCCTGATAATAAACTAAACAACCACACAGACAAACATCGCAAGCTGTGAACTTCTGAACTCTGCGACTGATTTGCACAATTTGAGTTGGAGCTGCGAGCTACGATTGAAAATATCAGCGTGTAATCCGGGCTTTAGACACGAAAATAAGGAGGAGAGGAGGGATGAGGATGAGTGGAGAGTCTCAGAATAAGACGGTTATTAATTACTGTCATTAGGTGCTTTCAGACTGCAGGAACCTTCTGGAGTTACTAGAACCTTTTCAGGAACCAGGCTGGTTTTTTTGTGTATTCGGACACAAAGGAACCAGGAACCTGAGACCTCAGTTCCTAGAACCTTTTTAGCTCCTACTCCGAGGCAGGGTCTTTTCAGGGTTCCATAGGAACTGAATACGTAGATGTTTGGTGATTGGTAGAACTGGTAAGCCCCGCCCCTTGTGTGATCCCCGCTTCTTCCGGCCCGCCATATTTAAAAAGTTCCAAAGCTGTTTAACTGTTTACCGAGATCGTAATAATAATAACTATTCCAATAGGAGTGTACCAATTCATGATTAAATCCATCAGAATGGAACACGTCCCCAATCCAGAACTATTCTGAAATGTTCAAAAGTAATTATTTATACTAATTTATGACCCAAGTACAGCTGCAAAGTATAGCAGTAGAGTCTGTGGCTGCCGCCCGGATACTTTAGGGATCGGACCGTCCACTAAAGTGTCCGGGCGTACTTCAGCGAAAAGTAAACAAGACGTTACGTGATCCCAATGAGCGTGATGATGGAAAGCTGGTAAGCAGCTTTATAGCAGCTTTGAATAAGAGAGATGAGAAACCTCACTTTGTATCAGATGATCTGGGGCATAAATGTGTCAAACATGGTTCCCATCAAGGTTCTCCCTCGTGCCAACGCAGACTGATGGGGAACGTAGTTCTGATAACTAACTCCAGATGAGGAGTTCTAGGAACTGATCCTAGAACCTCTCTGATCCTAGAACCTCTCTGATCCTAGATCCTCTCTGATCCTAGATCCTCTCTGATCCTAGAACCTTTCTGATCCGAGAACCTCTCTGATCTTAGACCATCTCTGATCCTAGATCCTCTCTGATCCTAGAACCTCTCAGATCCTAGAACCTCTCTGATCCTAGACCCTCTCTGATCCTAGAACCTCTCTGATCCTAGAACCTCTCTGATCCTAGATCCTCTCTGATCCTAGAACCCTCTCTGATCCTAAAACCTCTCTGATCCTAGAACCTCTCTGATCCTAGAACCTTGCTGATACTAGATCCTCTCTGATCCTAGATCCTCTCTGATCCTTGATCCTCTCCGATCCTAGAACCTCTCTGATCCTAGAACCCTCTGATCCTAGAACCTCTCTGATCCTAGATCCTCTCTGATCCTAGAACCTTGCTGATACTAGATCCTCTCTGATCCTAGACCCTCTCTGATCCTAGAACCTCACTGATCCTAGAACCTCTCTGATCCTAGAACCTCTCCGATCCTAGAACCTCTGCTGATCCTAGAACCTCTCTGATCCTAGATCCTCTCTGATCCTAGAACCTTGCTGATACTAGACCCTCTCTGATCCTAGACCCTCTCTGATCCTAGATCCTCTCTGATCCTAGATCCTCTCTGATCCTAGAACCTTGCTGATCCTAGACCCTCTCTGATCCTAGATCCTCTCTGATCCTAGAACCTCTCTGATCCTAAAACCTCTCTGATCCTAGATCCTCTCTGATCCTAGAACCTCTCTGATCCTAGAACCTCTCTGATCCTAGAACCTCTATGATCCTAGACCCATTCTGATCCTAGACCCTCTCTGATCCTAGAACCTCTCTGATCCTAGAACCTCTCTGATCCTAGAACCTCTCTGATCCTAGATCCTCTCTGATCCTAGAACCTCTCTGATCCTAGAACCTCTCTGATCCTAGAACCTCTCTGATCCTAGATCCTCTCTGATCCTAGAACCTCTCTGATCCTAGACCCTCTCTGATCCTAGAACCTCTCTGATCCTAGAACCTCTCTGATCCTAGATCCTCTCTGATCCTAGAACCTCTCTGATCTTAGAACCTCTCTGATCCTAGAACCTTGCTGATCCGAGAACCTCTCTGATCCTAGAACCTCTCTGATCTTAGAACCTCTCTGATCCTAGAACCTTGCTGATCCTAGAACCTCTCTGATCCTAGAACCTCTCTGATCCTAGAACCTTTCTGATCCGAGAACCTCTCTGATCCTAGACCCTCTCTGTTCCTAGACCCTCTCTGATCCTAGATCCTCTCTGATCCTAGACCCTCTCTGATCCTAGACCCTCTCTGATCCTGGATCCTCTCTGATCCTAGATCCTCTCTGTTCCTAGACCCTCTCTGATCCTAGACCCTCTCTGATCCTGGATCCTCTCTGATCCTAGATCCTCTCTGTTCCTAGACCCTCTCTGATCCTAGACCCTCTCTGTTCCTAGAACCTCTCGGTTCTCAGCCGGCTTCGCTTCAACCGGACATAAACATTCGCTCCCAAAAACATAAAACTTTGCTATGTTTTTCTTTTTAATGCTTTTGTTTTTCACGTTTGGTATATAATTACTGATCAGACCAGGACTCCATCTGGTAAATAAAGTTAGGTTGGTTGCATTTCCACTGTGAACTCAGTAAAACACAGTCCAGTTAGAGCGCAGCACATAATCTTTTAATGAAAAACGTCTACAACGTCTTTTTTCTTGCATGACTTTGAGGAAACATAAGAAGTCTGTGAGCTTATAGGCATCTTTTCTCCCTCTGATGTTAGCTGGTAATTTTCCACCACCTGTGAGCAGCATGAACACAGGCAGAAATGTTGTGAGACTGCTTCATCCCCCAGCGCTTTCCATTACCAGGTAAGCCAAGTTAACGTGCAGAAAGATGAAGATGAGGAGATGCCCCTTCATCGGATCTGCTCTTGTATCAGCTGTGTTCATTTAGCATATTTATACCTGGATCAGATCGAACATCGAACCTGGCTCAGTTTCATTTTCTCTTCTCGACTTTCAAACCACTGAAGCTGAAAATGTAGGACAAGAAAGAAGAAATCATATTTAGATCAGTAAATGTTTCTGCGAGTATGGAGGATGTCAATAAAGCTGCAGAGGAGAGATCAGCTGCTCTCCAGCAGAAAGGCGGGGATTGATTACTTTCTCCAGGCAGAGGGGAGCTTCTGAGCTGGCAACCTTACTGAGGAATGTGCAGCGCTCCGGCTTCTCCTCAGCATCGCATAACTCAATGATACGGTTCTCCAGCTCCATGCCTTCTGGCCGCAACGAACAGAAGGCAAAAAAGGCCAGAACAGGAACGGTGCAGTTTTCAGGAGATCTAAAGCCTTCGTGTCCAGCTGCTGTAGCCACGACTGGATCACAGCCAACGGGAAGACAAACAGCCGGACAGGAAAACTCTGCTCTTCATCTTTCCTCTTAATCCAATTTGTGTCTGTTTTCTCCAGAAACACGACGGCGGTGAGAACGTTCACGCCGCTGGATCAGAGACCTGCCCGGGAAATATTCAGCTGATAACTGGGTGTTATGACTCCAGCAGGACAAACACTCGCGTCACTGACGGGATGTTTGCAGGGTCAGGGTCAGCGCGGGGCCGTTTCTGCCTCCGGAAACCGGTTCCACAGAGAGGTCTGATACCTGGAGGTTCTGCCTCCTAAAACAGGTTCCACAGAGAGGTCTGATACCTGGAGGTTCTGCCTCCTAAAACCGGTTCCACAGAGAGCTCTGATACATGGAGGTTCTGCCTCCTGATACCGGTTCCACAGAGAGGTCTGATAACTGGAGGTTCTGCCTCCTGAAACCGGTTCCACAGAAAGGTCTAATACATGGAGGTTCTGCCTCCTAAAACCGGTTCCACAGAGAGCTCTGATACATGGAGGTTCTGCCTCCTGAAACCGGTTCCACAGAGAGGTCTGATAACTGGAGGTTCTGCCTCCTGAAACCGGTTCCACAGAGAGCTCTGACCTGAGGTTCTGCCTCCTGAAAACCGGTTCCACAGAGAGCTCTGATACATGGAGGTTCTGCCTCCTAAAACCGGTTCCACAGAGAGCTCTGATACATGGAGGTTCTGCCTCCTAAAACCGGTTCCACAGAGAGCTCTGATACATGGAGGTTCTGCCTCCTAAAACCGGTTCCACAGAAAGGTCTAATACATGGAGGTTCTGCCTCCTGAAACCGGTTCCACAGAGAGCTCTGATACATGGAGGTTCTGCCTCCTGAAACCGGTTCCACAGAGAGGTCTGATACATGGAGGTTCTGCCTCCTAAAACCGGTTCCACAGAGAGCTCTGATACATGGAGGTTCTGCCTCCTGAAACCGGTTCCACAGAGAGCTCTGATACATGGAGGTTCTGCCTCCTGAAACCGGTTCCACAGAGAGCTCTGATACATGGAGGCTCTGCCTCCTGAAACCGGTTCCACAGAGAGCTCTGATACATGGAGGCTCTGCCTCCTGAAACCGGTTCCACAGAGAGGTCTGATACCTGGAGGTTCTGCCTCCTGAAACCGGTTCCACAGAGAGCTCTGATACCTGGAGGCTCTGCCTCCTGAAACCGGTTCCACAGAGAGGTCTGACACCTGGAGGCTCTGCCTCCTGAAACCGGTTCCCACAGAGAGGTCTGACACCTGGAGGCTCTGCCTCCTGATACCGGTTCCACAGAGAGCTCTGATACACCTGGAGGCTCTGCCTCCTGAAACCGGTTCCACAGAGAGCTCTGACACCTGGAGGCTCTGCCTCCTGAAACCGGTTCCACAGAGAGGTCTGATACCTGGAGGTTCTGCCTCCTGATACCGGTTCCACAGAGAGGTCTGATACCTGGAGGTTCTGCCTCCTGATACCGGTTCCACAGAGAGCTCTGATACATGGAGGTTCTGCCTCCTGATACTGGTTCCACAGAGAGGTCTGATACCTGGAGGTTCTGCCTCCTGAAACCGGTTCCACAGAGAGGTCTGACACCTGGAGGCTCTGCCTCCTGAAACCGGTTCCACAGAGAGCTCTGACACCTGGAGGTTCTGCCTCCTGATACCGGTTCCACAGAGAGGTCTGACACCTGGAGGTTCTGCCTCCTGAAACCGGTTCCACAGAGAGGTCTGACACCTGGAGGCTCTGCCTCCTGAAACCGGTTCCACAGAGAGCTCTGACACCTGGAGGTTCTGCCTCCTGATACCGGTTCCACAGAGAGCTCTGATACCTGGAGGTTCTGCCTCCTGATACCGGTTCCACAGAGAGCTCTGATACATGGAGGTTCTGCCTCCTGATACCGGTTCCACAGAGAGCTCTGATACCTGGAGGTTCTGCCTCCTGAAACCGGTTCCACAGAGAGGTCTGACACCTGGAGGCTCTGCCTCCTGAAACCGGTTCCACAGAGAGCTCTGATACCTGGAGGTTCTGCCTCCTGATACCGGTTCCACAGAGAGGTCTGACACCTGGAGGCTCTGCCTCCTGAAACCGGTTCCACAGAGAGGTCTGACACCTGGAGGCTCTGCCTCCTGAAACCGGTTCCACAGAGAGCTCTGATACCTGGAGGTTCTGCCTCCTGATACCGGTTCCACAGAGAGCTCTGATACATGGAGGTTCTGCCTCCTGATACCGGTTCCACAGAGAGCTCTGATACATGGAGGTTCTGCCTCCTGATACCGGTTCCACAGAGAGCTCTGATACATGGAGGTTCTGCCTCCTGATACCGGTTCCACAGAGAGGTCTGACACCTGGAGGCTCTGCCTCCTGAAACCGGTTCCACAGAGAGGTCTGACACCTGGAGGCTCTGCCTCCTGAAACCGGTTCCACAGAGAGCTCTGATACCTGGAGGTTCTGCCTCCTGATACCGGTTCCACAGAGAGCTCTGACACCTGGAGGCTCTGCCTCCTGAAACCGGTTCCACAGAGAGCTCTGATACATGGAGGTTCTGCCTCCTGATACCGGTTCCACAGAGAGCTCTGATACCTGGAGGTTCTGCCTCCTGATACCGGTTCCACAGAGAGCTCTGATACCTGGAGGTTCTGCCTCCTGATACCGGTTCCACAGAGAGCTCTGATACATGGAGGTTCTGCCTCCTGATACCGGTTCCACAGAGAGCTCTGATACCTGGAGGTTCTGCCTCCTGATACCGGTTCCACAGAGAGGTCTGACACCTGGAGGCTCTGCCTCCTGAAACCGGTTCCACAGAGAGGTCTGACACCTGGAGGCTCTGCCTCCTGAAACCGGTTCCACAGAGAGCTCTGATACCTGGAGGTTCTGCCTCCTGATACCGGTTCCACAGAGAGGTCTGACACCTGGAGGCTCTGCCTCCTGAAACCGGTTCCACAGAGAGGTCTGACACCTGGAGGTTCTGCCTCCTGAAACCGGTTCCACAGAGAGGTCTGACACCTGGAGGCTCTGCCTCCTGATACCGGTTCCACAGAGAGCTCTGACACCTGGAGGTTCTGCCTCCTGATATCGGTTCCACAGAGAGCTCTGACACCTGGAGGTTCTGCCTCCTGAAACCGGTTCCACAGAGAGGTCTGACACCTGGAGGTTCTGCCTCCCGTTATACTTTTAGAACCTGTAGGAACCATTTGGACAGCATCCCTAATTTTCCCATTTTCCAGAGTTTTCCCGGTCACATGGTGTCTGTTACTCTTGTGTGAGGGAGGTGAGGAGGATGAGGAGCTGAGCATACGAAGCCGAAGATGCTTCCTGTAATGAAATGAACACAAGCTTGTTGAGTCGGGCCTTTTACCCTGAAGCTCATCGGTCCAGGTCCAGATCCTGGTCCTGGTTCTGGTCCAGCGAAGAGACATTCAGTGTCAGAGATGAATATTTCCATCAGCTGCAGGAATAAAAACACCTGGTCCTGGTCCTTGTCCTTGTCCTTGTCCTGATCCTGGTCCTGGTGCTGGTTCTGGTTCTGGTCCTTGTCCTTGTCCTGATCCTGGTCCTGGTCCTTGTCCTGGTTCTTGTCCTGGTCCTGGTCCTTGTCCTGATCCTGGTCCTTGTGCTGGTTCTGGTTCTGGTTCTGGTTCTGGTCCTTGTCCTTGTCCTGATCCTGGTCCTGGTCCTGGTCCTGGTCCTTGTCCTGGTCCTTGTCCTTGTCCTTGTCCTTGTCCTTGTCCTGATCCTGGTCCTGGTCCTTGTCCTGGTTCTTGTCCTGGTCCTGGTCCTGGTCCTTGTCCTGATCCTGGTCCTTGTGCTGGTTCTGGTTCTGGTTCTGGTCCTTGTCCTTGTCCTTGTCCTTGTCCTTGTCCTTGTCCTGATCCTGGTCCTGGTCCTGGTCCTGGTCCTGGTCCTTGTCCTGGTCCTTGTCCTTGTCCTTGTCCTTGTCCTGATCCTGGTCCTGGTTCTTGTCCTGGTTCTTGTCCTGGTTCTTGTCCTGGTCCTGGTCCTTGTCCTGATCCTGGTCCTGGTGCTGGTTCTGGTCCTTGTCCTTGTCCTGATCCTGGTCCTGGTCCTGGTCCTTGTCCTGGTTCTTGTCCTGGTCCTGGTCCTGGTCCTTGTCCTGATCCTGGTCCTGGTCCTGGTCCTGGTCCTTGTCCTGATCCTGGTTCTGGTTCAGGTTCTGGTCCTTGTCCTTGTCCTTGTCCTTGTCCTGATCCTGATCCTGATCCTGGTCCTGGTCCTGGTCCTGGTCCTGGTCCTTGTCCTGATCCTGGTCCTGGTGCTTGTTCTGGTTCAGGTTCTGGTCCTTGTCCTTGTCCTTGTCCTGATCCTGATCCTGGTCCTGGTCCTGGTCCTGAGCGTATACTCCAGACCGAGTATACGCCCACAGAGTGAACGATCCTCATAAGGAAACACTGGAGTAAAAATACATGGAAATTAAATCAATGAAAATATGTTAAAACAAAGATCCCAAAAAACAAGAAGACAGGTGAGAATGACGTGGATAAAAATATGAAGGAAATCATAAAATAATCTGCTGAATAACTGAGGAAAATCTAGCATAATGTCAAATAGAGTGAAATAAAGTAAAATAAAATAAAATAAAATGCTAAGATAACGCTAGGATTGCATCCAAACCCGGGTCAGAACCCTCAACTGCAAATGCCATCAGTCTGCAGTAAGAAAGGAGAGACTGCTAAGATGATTGATGAAAGATGGAATTACACGTGTCATTTAATGGATTCAGAGCACACGAAGCTGAATTAATCAGCCAGGAAACCGTGGGAAGTGTTGAGTTTGCATTAACGGCTAATTAAAAGCCCGCGGATGAGACAACATGGAGGTGCATTAATTAAATAACGAGGTAGGTACTTACATAACGGGGAATTAAACTGATGTGCTTCCTTTTCTACAATAACATTTACAGCTGTGAGACGAGGACAGAGGTCTGTCTCTGGTGACATACGAGGACAAAGGTCTCTCTCTGGTGAAAGACGAGGACAGAGGTTTGTCTCTGGTGAAGTCCAGGTGAAAGCTGGCAGCAGGACTAGTGTCTCCAGTGACGCATCGTCATTTATATCCATGATTTCATGTCTAGTTGGGACCGACCGTGTCTCTTTGGGACCTTTCATGCCTTGTTGGGAACTTTCATTTCTTGTGTCGTTATCTCTCTTCTCGTCTCGATGACTCTTTTCTCTTCTCGTGACCTCTTTTCTCTTGTTGGGAACTTTCAGGTCTCTTTGGGACCTTTCATGTTTCGTTGGGACCTTTCTTGTCTCATTGAGACCTTTCTTGTCTCATTGAGACCTTTCTTGTCTTGTTGGGAACTTTCATGTGTCGTTGGGACCTTTCATGTCTCTTTGGGAAACTTTCATGTTAAGTTGGGACCGTTTAAGTCTCATCATTCGTATTTTGTCCACGGCTGTTGTATTGACACCAGCTGGCCGTGGTTTCTTGCTCTCTGGCTTCTGTTGAGTTTTTTTCAGTCCGTTTTGATTTGAGTTTTCTGATCCGTGTCCTCTGTTTGGTCCTGTCTGGCCTCAAAGAGGACTTGTGATGTTTCATGCTCACCAGAGCCGGCCCCTAGTTTTTTAGGAGAACTCTGCAAAACTTTTGCTTGATTGACCACTTTGCGACCCACGACCAGTCACATGAACATACGGGTTTGTGAAAGATGTTCCACTGCAGGTGCAGGCAGACAGTGGTTAGGAGAGTGTGACTGCATCATGTTGCCCTGGAATATAACTTGGAGTGACACCAGAAAGCAAATCAGGCTGCAGTTTAATTTGTTTTTGTTTTATTGTATTGTGTATCCTTTCTTCACCTCCCTACAGACTACAGATGCAGATTAGCTGGCTATGTTCCAACATGTTTACATCTGTTGCTACATATGTTCACTAATGTGTACTTTCCCTATCAAATAAGCAAATCAGCAATTAAAATGTTTGAAGATAGAATAAATGCACAAAATTTAAAGGCTTCTCATTGAAACACTGGTGCAAAAAGGTTTTCAACACAAAATATTCGATTTTTGCAAAGTTAAAGTGAAATTTACGGCTACAAAAGATCCTAAATTAATAGCCGTTCGCGATTCAAAAGAGCCGAACATCCCATCACTACAGAGGACGGCAGTGGGGACAGTCTACAGGACACAAGCTGTGGGGGGTTCAACAACAGTAATTCTGATCTCATAATGTGAGCAGAGACAAAAATATCATGATATCAGACAGCAGCTTTGCTACAAATAACCACTGCAAGCTAGTGGATGTAAACGGGAACCAACAAGGACACGAGCTGCAGACGAGGCAGCGAGGAACCAGGATGAAGGAGGAGGAACGTGAACAGGCACAGTAATAAAACAGGGAACCAGACAGAACTACAAAAGACTGGAAAGTAGAAGATCCAGAAAAGAGAGCCAGAGATCACATTAGCGGGAACCTGGAACCATGCTGGACCAGGTTTCTGGAACCCGCATCCACCTGCTGCTGCAACTCTCAGTGATGTTCCAGGTGATTGAAGCTTGTGTCAACCTGAGCTGGGAAACATAAACATGGGTCAGTTAACCTGCAAGTCATGGGACAGGGTCTGTAAAGTTGCTGATGCAGATGAGAACAGAGCCTGATATTCAGCCTCAAGCTTTAGTGTGGACACAGCTGTTGCGTCCAGCCAAAACCAATAGTATCGTCTTAGCTGCTGTGACTCGCATCTGAGCTTCAGTAACAACATTCCTGATCCGTCGGGTTCAGGATGACGTTGGTCCACCTTTGCAGCTAGAACAGCTTCATCTTCTGGGAAGGCTGTCCACAAGGTTTAGGAGTGTTTCTGGGAATTATTGACCATCTTCCAGAAGCACATTTGTGAGGTCACACTGATGTTGGACCAGAAGGTCTGGCTCTCAGTCTCCGCTCTGATTCATCCCAAAGCTGTTCTATGGGGTTGAGGTCACTGGAACTAAGGGACCAAGCCCAGCCCCTGTAAAACACCCCCACACCATAATACCCCCTCCACCAAACTTTACACTTGGCACAATGCAGTCATGCAAGTGCCGTTGTCCTGGCAACCGCCAAACCCGGACTCCTCCATCAGATTGCAGATGGAGAAGCGTGATTGGTCCTCCAGAGAACGCCTCCACTGCTCTCGAGTCCAGTGGCGGCTGCTTTCCACCACTGCATCCACGCTTTGCATCGCACTTGGTGATGTATGGATGGATGCAGCTGGTCGCCATGGAAACCCATTCCATGAAGCTCTCTGTCACTGTTCTTGAGCTGATCTGAAGGCCACATGAAGGTTGGAGGTCTGTAGTGATTGACTCTGCAGAAAGTTGGCCACCTCTTCTCACTATGAGCTTCAGCATCACTGACCCGCTCCATCAGTTTACGTGGACGAACACTTCGTGGCTGAGCTGCTGTCATTCCCAAACACTTCCATGTTCTTATAATCCAGCTGACAGCTGACTGTGGAATATTTAGGAGGAAATTTCACCCCTGGATTTGTTGCACAGGTGGCATCCTATCACAGTTCCACGCTGGAATTCACTGATTCCTGAGAGCGACACATTCTTTCACACGTTTGTAGAAACAGTCTGCATGCCGAGCTGCTTCATTTATACACCTGTGGACATGGAGGTGATGGAACACCTGATTCCCATAATTTGGATGGGTGAGCAAATACTTTGAGCAATATAGTGTATCACTCACATTATAGTGAAGACCTGGTTGAAACTAAAGTGTTCTGTCAGACAGGCGTACAGGTTGGAGGATGCAGAGTAAGCAACAACATCAGTGACACTTTCAAAGTGAAAAAACTGAGTTTCCTGCTCATTCATCACCTTATGCGGTGCTTATGTACTCAGTCTGTTCAGTTATCAGTGCAGACGCTCCTGGACCGACCTGATAATGTGCCTGCCACATGCTTGCTTTGAATTTAACGTCAGGAAAACGAGAAAGAAGCCCAGGTTAGAGAAATGCAGCATCATGATGTGTGCATGGAAACAGTGACGTGTCTGCAGAGGACACGAGGGACACCGTCTTATAACCAACTGTCAAGTCTGTCCACACCATGATGAAAGCTCCCCCAGGGTTCCCACTCATCCTGGAAAACCTGGAAAATGATTGAACACTTTTCCAGTCATGGAAAACACATGGAAAATGAGGAAAAGAGTAAAATGTCCTTGAAAAGCTTGAGTTGTCCTGGAAAAGGATTTTTCCTCCCTTTTGTCGCCGCTTCATCGCCATTTCGTTGCCACTTCATTGCTGCTTTGTCGTCGCGACATTGGCACTACGTCGGCGCTACTTGCTGCTATGTCGCCGCTACGTCGCCATCTCGTTGCAGCTTCGTCGCTGCTGCATTGCTGCTACGTTGCTGCTACATCACCACTACATCACCGTTTCATTGCCATTTTATTGCAGCTTTGTTGCCGCTTTGCCACCGTTTCATCGCCATTTCGTTGCAGCTTCGTCGCCGCTGCGTTGCTGCTACATTGCTGCTACATCACCGCTACATCGCTGTTTCATTGCCATTTTATTGCAGCTCAGTTGCAGCTTCGTCGCCGCTGCGTTGCTGCTACGTTGCCGCTACGTTGCCGCTACGTCCCCGCTGCGTTGCTGCTACATTGCTGCTACATCACCGCTACATCGCTGTTTCATTGCCATTTTATTGCAGCTCAGTTGCAGCTTTGTCGCCGCTTTGCCGCCGTTTTATTGCCATTTCATCGCAGCTTCATCGGCACTGTGTTGCCATTTTGTCGCAGCTTCGTCGACATTTAGTTGCAGCTTTATTTCCACTTTGCCTCTGTTTTGTCGCTGCTTCGTCTTTTCTTCGTGTTTATTTTGTAGAAATGTATAAGCAACAATTGTAGAACACGTCTCCAAAAGCTTGTGGTGGAAGTTTTCAGTCTATGTTGTGATAATTTGACTCATACTGTAGCAGCTGGAAAAGTCCTGAAAATGTCCTGGAAAACCACTTCTAGAAAAGAGTGGGAACACTGCCGCACTCGCTCAACACATTTCACTCATTACTAATGTTCTAGTTTCCTTCTAACTTCAGGGAGCTCGCTGGTTTCTCTGACCACCGAACGGTTTTCATCTTTCTGTCAGACTTCTGACCACAGCAGCTTTATCTTCATTCATCCGTCCAATAACTGCTGCAGGTCTTCAGCACATCTCACAGAAAAAGTCAAGCCTGTTGGAAAATATAGAAAATCAACTTTGCACTGATCTCCTTTAAGAAGACGAGTGCTGCACCGCCTTATGGTTTGTTAAGGCAAGTGTGTGTGCGTGTGGGGGTGTGCGTGTGTGTGTGTTTGGGGGGGGGGTTGAAACAACAGCCCCGCTCTGGTGTACTGGCTGAGGTCTGCTGCAGACGATCTGGAGACACCTGATCATCAGCTGAGTACTGCTGGACAGAGCTGACTTCATACCAGCTGTGGATCATAAGCAAGCGGCTTTCACAGGGCTGCTGCATCCTTCATCACTTCTCAGAGCTAAAAATAAACCATGGCACCGATGAGTCACGCCTCGTTTTTACCGCTAATACTTCATTACTGGCTGGTTGTGACCAGCATAGATGATTTGCAGTCTCACACCTTCAGAAAACCACGTTTGGGGTAAAAAAAGTGAGTTGTTTATGATGCATGCAGGACACGTGATACCTGTTCTGTCCACTCAGAGTCAGAACGTGTCCCTGGACCATCATCTGAGATCTGCTGTGCATGTGAACATGTTCCCTTGGACTGTCGTGCTGTGGATGGTTGTTTCACGACAGCTTCCTTTATATAGCTGGACTGTCATGACCAGTTGTAGCAGACAGTCAGGCTGCCTTCACAGGCTTCTGACTCTAGATCTGAACAGAGGAAGAGAGTTGGTGTCCCGCAGGTTGGGGGGAGTGAGTTCATAGTGGGGGAGCTGTGCAACTAAACGCTCCACTCCCCCCATGCAGATGAGGCATAAAAAGGGGTTCAGTGAGGCAGGTGGAGGTAGGGATGAGCGAGTACAGCATGATCTGTATCTGTATCTGTACTCGGGGTGGGCAGGGCTTACACCGGAAGTGGGTGTGGTTTAAGCGGAAGCGGGTGTGGTTTGACTCAGCACATAATTTTAAGTCTGAAATTGATACGAATTGATGAGAAGTTTCTTGATTTGTTGTTTATTTGATAACTATTTACAGAACAGCCTCAGAGTTGAGATTCAATGTTTTTTATCACAATAGCAAAGGAACTATTGACAGTATTTTTTAAAAAAAATTAAATCATTAGATGAATATTTTTCAGTACATACAGTGCATCCAGTCGGAAATTATGAACTACGAGGTATGCATGAACAAATTTTCATACTTAACACAACTTTTTTTTTTGTCTATTTTCTGTTTTATTTTATGATCAAATTGAATTTTTTCTCAATAATTTATTCAATTTTAATAATTTATTTATTTAATTACCGAACACTCTATTTTTTCCCCACACAAAGTTAGACAATGATTAAGGTGTGTGTGTATGACTCAGTGTATAGGGAGAGAGAGAGAGAGAGAGAGAGAGAGAGGCAGAGGCGCTGTGTAACAGTTAAAATATCTACTGTATTCAAAGCCTATAAAAAGCCTATATACAGCATTTAAAGCTTAGTTTGTAATATTTATAATACACTTATTTTTATAATATAGCCTTCAATAAAAATGTTAATAACTGCTACTTTGTGTGTTCAGCTGTGTGTGTGTGTGTGTGTGTGTGTGTGTGTGTGTGTAACTGGTCTGTTGATGTTTTAATGATCTGTGTGAACTTGGTGATTCATGTGAACATCCAGTCATAACAAACGGTGAAAGATATCAGCCTGGTTCCCTGTATCCTTTTCAACAACCGCGTTCAGAAGGAGTTCAGAAGTTTTTACACCGCAGCCAAACTAAAAGCAAGCAGACGGTAAAGGAGAGAGACGGGGGGGGCAGAGTGGAGGCAGCGACCGACGCAACCTCTCAGCCGTTTTTCAGCTCTGACTTATCAAATACACCGCGTACGTTATGAAAGAAGTTCGCTAAGTAACTTTAAATATCATACAAATAGAAATAACGGCGATCTGAAGAAAGTCTCAGTGTGAAAGAGCAACGTGAGCACGAGTCAAGCAGAGATCAATCACTGTCTGTGTGTGCGTGAGAGCGCAGCACTGCAGAGACGTGTGTGCAGGAGGGTGGGTGCTGTGTGTGACTGGCCAATCACAGAGCGCGCAGACAGTCTGTTATCAAATAAGGATTCTCCTTCAGCACGAGCACGGATATGGATGAGTTATACTCGTATCATGCTCGTACTCGTCAAAAATGCTTTATCCGTACCGGATACTCATCTGAAACGAGTATCCGGCTCATCCCTAGGTGGAGGGTCTGAGAATGTAAATAGGTCATACAGATGTGCAAAGTTGACAAAGTTCCCTTTCTGCCGACTGCCAACCACTTACCAGCCACTAACCAGCCACTAACCAGCCACTAACCAGCCACTAACCAGCCACTTACCAGCCACTAACCAGCAACTAACCAGCCACTAACCAGCCACTTACCAGCCACTAAGCAGCCACTAACCAGCCACTTACCAGCCACTAACCAGCCACTAACCAGCCACTTACCAGCCACTAAGCAGCCACTAACCAGCCACTTACCAGCCACTAAGCAGCCACTAACCAGCCACTTACCAGCCACTAACCAGCCACTAACCAGCCACTTACCAGCCACTTACCAGCCACTAACCAGCCACTAACCAGCCACTTACCAGCCACTTACCAGCCACTAACCAGCCACTAACCAGCCACTAACCAGCCACTTACCAGCCACTTACCAGCCACTAACCAGCCACTAACCAGCCACTTACCAGCCACTAACCAGCCACTAACCAGCCACTAACCAGCCACTTACCAGCCACTAACCAGCCACTAACCAGCCACTTACCAGCCACTAACCAGCCACTTACCACGTTTCCACACACCACGTTTGGACACTGTGCGTAATTATGTATTCACGGTTTAACCACTTCTGGCAGAAAAAACCCCAGAGAGATTCTCTTTTGTTTTCTCTTTCTCTCTTTGTTTTAAATCAACATCAACCCCTCTTGGACCCTCTTGTGTTTGTCCCGGTTTGTCTGCAGCTCTGTCGCTCATAGCACAATGTAAACAGCAAATTTCTTCTTCTACGCTTGCATTATCGGCAGAGTAGGCTCTGAACGCCGAGGCTTCGGTATTTTCGTGAACGCACATGTGTGTGCTTTGTGAAAGTAAGATGTACTGTTAAGGGAAATAACAGGACAAACTTCAGTAATTATTTCACCTCCAGCAGTAAAAGATGAAATATTTACATATTTACATCTGACATGGCATTTTTTTCACCGCAGGCAGGAGCTCATCACCAAACATGGACATGTTCCGCCTTTATGGTTCAAAACGTCACTAGCAGCAATGAAATATGGGCAACATGCTTTGGTGAAGTCTGCCTGGATGCAGATTTCACCAAAGTGTGGATTGAGGGCGCAAAAGAGGCGTGGTGGATGTCCACCCTGGAGAACTGGGACACACTACCAACCTGAACCCTCAACGGGAGCGTTCTAGGGGCGCGAGGGTGGAAGGGCGGGTGTTGGGACAGGGCCTCAGAGATTTCCTTGAGTTGATTGAACCAACTCAAAGCAGCTTTTCTGGCACTGAAACTGAGTTGCTCAGTTCATCGTAACCAGAGTTTCATTTTAGACTCAGTTTGCTGAACCTCCTCCCTGGAAAACCCTCCAGGAGACTGAAAATGAAGACGTCAGAGGGTTTGGGGGGCATTGAACTGAAATCAGCACACGACCTGGAATGTTGCATTTTCTCTAAATCCTTTTATATATGTGAATGTATACAGAATAATTTATATTTTTAAAAAATCAATAAAATGTATCTTTGATTTAGTCATGGTAACGTTATTTACTGAAGATGGGCCATACCAAAATATTTCCTGTTGGTGTGTTATTTTCTTGTCCTTTTTACTGATACTGGCACATTTTGTTTCATACAGTGTGTATTGGTCCCAATTATAAATAAAATGAAGCAGAGTCCAGATCCCTTTTTATTCTTAACTGTTCATAGATGACACTAATATAGAGAAGGAAGTGTGTGTTCTGCATAAAGTTGCAAATCTGGACAAACAAACTGTGTTTACTGAAGGAAGCAGGCGGCTCTGGAGGATGTCGGGCATGTCGGACCTCATGGCTGCATTCTCCCTTTTCTGCATGTTTAAATTGGCAAAGGTCCCTTTTCTGTGTCTGCTCCATGGACCAGGCCAGAACAGAGGAGACGATGCTTCATGGTTGTGCTTTGGTTTGTGTACTTTGTGTCTGAGGACATGAATCAGTGGGTTACATGAATGCAGCAGTGATGAAACATGTTAGTAATCAGTAAATAACCTCCCTCTCTGTCCACATGATTCAATCTCACAGCTCATTTTAACTTGAGTCTGTCAGTAATAAGAAGGAGCAGAGCAGAAGTAGAAGGCTGCAGTGTTTACAGATATGTGGGAATGCTGCAGACCAAACACACCCAGCCACCGTTACAAAAATAAACCTGTTTACTGCTGAGGATCCTGGGAGTTTGTTAAGGTCTACTTATAGCTGAAGGTCTGTGTGACTGATGCTTAATCAGTTGTCATGCAGCTGCATCGTCCTTCATGATAAAGGCTGTCATGGTTATCCAGGATTCATCACGTCATTCAGCAGGAGGCTCGTCCCTCAGCTACACACAGAAACATGAGAATACTGAAGGCAAAAAATCTCATCATGATGAGGTGGAACGGGAGATTCTGATCGTTATGAGGTGGAACGGGAGATTCTCATCGTGATGAGGTGGAACGGGAGATTCTCATCGTTTTTAGGTGGAACGGGAGTTTCTCTTCATGATGAGGCGGAACAGGAGATTTTCATCCTGATAAGGGTGAACGACAGATTCTCATCAAGATAGGGTGGAACGGGAGATTCTCATCCAATGAAGTGGAATAGGAGATTTTCATGACGATGAGGTGGAACGGGAGATTCTCATCACGATGAGGTGGACCGAGAGATTCTCATCACGATGAGTAGGAACGGGAGATTCTCATCCAATGAAGTGGGATACGAGATTCTCATCACGATGAGGTGGAACGAGAGATTCTCATCACGATGAGGTGGAACGGGAGATTCTCATCCAATGAAGTGAAACGGGAGATTCTCATCACGATGAGGTGGAACGGGAGATTCTCATCCAATGAAGTGGGATACGAGATTCTCATCATGATGAGGTGGAACGAGAGATTCTCATCACGATGAGGTGGAACGGGAGATTCTCATCGAATAAAGTGGAATACGAGATTCTCATCACGATGAGTAGGAACGGGAGATTCTCATCCAATGAAGTGAAACGGGAGATTCTCATCCCGATGAGGTGGAACGGGAGATTCTCATCCAATGAAGTGGAATACGAGATTCTCATCACGATGAGTAGGAACGGGAGATTCTCATCCAATGAAGTGGAATACGAGATTCTCATCACGATGAGGTGGAACGAGAGATTCTCATCACGATGAGGTGGAACGGGAGATTCTCATCACGATGAGTAGGAACGGGAGATTCTCATCCAATGAAGTGGAATACGAGATTCTCATCACGATGAGGTGGAACGAGAGATTCTCATCACGATGAGGTGGAACGGGAGATTCTCATCGTGATGAGGGGGAACGGGAGATTCTCATCGTTATGAGGTGGAATGGGAGATTCTCATCACGATGAGGTGGAATGGGAGATTCTCATCACGATGAGGTGGAACGGGAGATTCTCATCGTGATGAGGGGGAACGGGAGATTCTCATCGTTATGAGGGGGAATGGGAGATTCTCATCACGATGAGGTGGAATGGGAGATTCTCATCACGATGAGGTGGAATGGGAGATTCTCATCACGATGAGGTGGAATGGGAGATTCTCATCACGATGAGGTGGAACGGGAGATTCTCATCGTGATGAGGGGAACGGGAGATTCTCATCGTTATGAGGGGGAATGGGAGATTCTCATCACGATGAGGTGGAACGGGAGATTCTCATCACGATGAGGTGGAATGGGAGATTCTCATCACGATGAGGTGGAACGGGAGATTCTTATCGTTATGAGGTGGAACGGGAGACTCTCATCACGATGAGGTGGAACGGGAGATTCTCATCACGATGAGGTGGAACAGAACATTCTCATCACGATGAGGTGGAACGGGAGATTCTCATTGTGATGAGGTGGAACAGGAGATTCTCATCATGATGAGGTGGAACGGAACATTCTCATCACGATGAGGTGGAACGGGAGATTCTCATGGTGATGAGGTGGAACGGGAGATTCTCATCATGCTGAGGTGGAACAGAACATTCTCATCACGATGAGGTGGAACGGGAGATTCTCATGGTGATGAGGTGGAACGGGAGATTCTCATGGTGATGAGGTGGAACGGGAGATTCTCATCGTTATGAGGTGGAACGGGAGATTCTCATGGTGATGAGGTGGAACGGGAGATTCTCATGGTGATGAGGTGGAACGGGATATTCTCATCGTGATGAGGGGGAACGGGAGATTCTCATCGTTATGAGGTGGAATGGGAGATTCTCATCACGATGAGGTGTAATGGGAGATTCTCATCACGATGAGGTGGAACGGGAGATTCTAATCGTTATGAGGTGGAACGGGAGATTGTGATCACGATGAGGTGGAACGGGAGATTCTCATTGTGATGAGGTGGAACAGGAGATTCTCATCATGCTGAGGTGGAACGGAACATTCTCATCATGATGAGGTGGAACGGGAGATTCTCATCACGATTAGGTGGAACAGGAGATTCTTATCGTTATGAGGTGGAACAGGAGATTCTTATCGTTATGAGGTGGAACAGGAGATTCTCATCGTAATGAGGTGGGACGGGAGATTGTGATCACGATGAGGTGGAACGGGAGATTCTCATTGTGATGAGGTGGAACAGGAGATTCTCATCATGCTGAGGTGGAACGGAACATTCTCATCACGATGAGGTGGAACGGGAGATTCTCATCACGATTAGGTGGAACAGGAGATTCTTATCGTTATGAGGTGGAACAGGAGATTCTTATTGTTATGAGGTGGAACGGGAGATTCTCATCACGATTAGGTGGAACAGGAGATTCTTATCGTTATGAGGTGGAACGGGAGACTCTCATCGTTATGAGGTGGAACAGGAGATTGTGATCACGATGAGGTGGAACGGGAGATTCTCATTGTGATGAGGTGGAACAGGAGATTCTCATCATGATGAGATGGAACGGGAGATTCTCATCACGATGAGGTGGAACGGGAGATTCTCATCACGATTAGGTGGAACAGGAGATTCTTATCGTTATGAGGTGGAACAGGAGATTCTTATCGTTATGAGGTGGAACGGGAGATTCTCATCGTTATGAGGTGGAACGGGAGATTCTCATGGTGATGAGGTGGAACAGGAGATTCTCATCATGATGAGGTGGAACGGAACATTCTCATCACGATGAGGTGGAACGGGAGATTCTCATGGTGATGAGGTGGAACGGGAGATTCTCATGGTGATGAGGTGGAACGGGAGATTCTCATGGTGATGAGGTGGAGTGGGAGATTCTCATCGTGATGAGGTGGAACGGGAGATTCTCATCACGATGAGGTGGAACGGAACATTCTCATCACGATTAGGTGGAACGGGAGATTCTCATCACGATGAGGTGAATTGGCAGATTCTCTTCACGATGAGGCGGAACAGGAGATTCTCATCACGATGAGGTGGAACGGGAGATTCTTATCATTATGAGGTGGAACGGGAGATTCTCATCGTTATGAGGTGGAACGGGAGATTCTCATGGTGATGAGGTGGAACAGGAGATTCTCATCATGATGAGGTGGAGCGGGACATTCTCATCACGATGAGGTGGAACGGGAGATTCTCATGGTGATGAGGTGGAGTGGGAGATTCTCATCATGATGAGGTGGAACGGGAGATTCTCATGGTGATGAGGTGGAACGGGAGATTCTCATGGTGATGAGGTGGAACAGGAGATTCTCATCATGATGAGGTGGAACGGGAGATTCTCATGGTGATGAGGTGGAACGGGAGATTCTCATGGTGATGAGGTGGAACGGGAGATTCTTATCGTTATGAGGTGGAACGGGAGACTCTCATCGTTATGAGGTGGAACAGGAGATTCTCATCGTGATGAGGTGGAACGGGAGATTCTCATCATGATTAGGTGGAACGGGAGATTCTCATGGTGATGAGGTGGAACGGGAGATTCTCATCATGATTAGGTGGAACGGGAGATTCTCATCGTGATGAGGTGGAACGGGAGATTCTCATCATGATTAGGTGGAACGGGAGATTCTCATCGTGATGAGGTGGAACGGGAGATTCTCATGGTGATGAGGTGGAACGGGAGATTCTCTTCACGATGAGGCGGAACAGGAGATTCTCATCACGGTTTGGATCTATCACACCCGGACTGAAGGTCTTATGCAGTTCTAGAAGGTGGTTCTGATGATGCAGACGGTAAGTCCACATTTTCCAGTCTTTTTCTACTCGATATCTCATATTTCAGGACTTGTCGGTGTGATGGTTGGGTCATAGAGGAATCAGACAATCCAGCTCCATCTCGCCGTCTCTTCTCTGCTCTCACAGCTTTACATCGATGCTTTATCACCATTAAAAGTTGGTGTTAATGTGGCGGATGGAGACGGGCCGGAGCCATGCATAAGGAAACCCGTCCTGGTCCCCGCAGCTTCCTCAGACGTGTCCTGACGGTGGTCTGAGGGAGGCTGTGAAGTCCTGTTCCAGGTTCTGATGTCTTCAGACAGAATCTAGCAGCAGAAACTCTGTGGCGTCGTTGAAGATAGGCAGCATCTCCACCTCCCTCACTGCCTTCCTCTCCCCTGCCGTTCACATCATTTCTTCTCTCACGCTTCGGCCTCCTGATGCAATTTCATCTCCACCTTTTATGGCCGCTATCGTTACTGCACTCTCTTATTTTTCATCATTGCTCTCATTGGCTCTCTTCACCTCGCTCGCTAAGGAGCCAGATGTGCACCTCCTATGATTTATTCAGATGCAGAGATTGGGGCTGAGAGGCCCTGCTGCAGGCAGAATGCACTCAGCTTGAATTCAAATGGGTGAGTATACTTCTGCCATCATTCCTTATGCAAATGCCTTCCCTCATTCATATGAATCATGCTTTTACTTCTGCACTTGAAAGAAATGGCATTGTCAGTGAAGATATGAGATAATTTCACTGCATTTGCTGACTTATCCTTAGAAAGGGGGGAAAAATGGTCCTAACCAGGGTAGAAGTTAAGCTGAGGACACGAGTTTGGTCAGAGATGCTGCTGAGAGTTTGTTCAGATCCCCAGAAGCTGCAGTACAACCGGCTGTACTTCCTACAAACAGGAAAATACATCTCGCATCTGCCATGAATGCCCCCGTCACATTTGTTTCCTGTCACAGCTGTGCTTTTCATCTGATCTCTGAGTGTCTAATTTCATGATGTAACCTGTAGTATCAGCAGTAGTAGTAAAAGTACCTTTTTTCCAGCTGAAAGAAGGTGCTGCAGCAGAAGTAGCAGTAGTAGTACTACCAGTAGTAGTAGTAGTGATGTGTCATGCTCAGAACAGCCGGCCCTGAGAGCCGATGCTTCATAGTGAATCAGAGTCAGCTCCCAGTTTTTAAGGAGATCATAGTACTTTGTTGTGACTGGCCACTATGGAGGCCATGTGACCAGTCACATGTGAGCTTATAGGTTTGTTCCAATATACGAAAACAGAAATAAAGGTTTTGTTCCATTGCCAGTGAAGACAGCAGTTAATGGTGAGGACTGTGTGTGAGTGCATTGTGTTGTCTTGTATTATAACCATGTGACACCTGAAAGTTTAATTTTGTTGTTTCTTCGTATTGTCTATCTTTTCTTCACCTGCCTAGGGACTACTGATGCTAATTAGCTCGCTAATGATAATCCAACATGTTTACCTCTGTTGCTACATATGTTCATTAATATGTACTGTCACTATCAAATAAACAAAACGTTTGAAGATAGAATAAATGCACAGAATTTTAAGGCTTCTCCTAAAAATAATGAATGCAAAAAAGTTTTTAACACACAAACCATTCATTTATTGCAAAATTAAGATAAAATATAGGGCTGCAAATATCTTAAATTAAGATCTGTTCGGGAGTCACAAGAGCCGGCTCTTCTTTGGGAGCCTAATCAAAAGAGCCGGCTCTTCTTTGGGAGCCGAATCAAAAGAGCCGGCTCTTCTTTGGGAGCCGAATCAAAAGAGCCGGCTCTTCTTTGGGAGCCGAATCAAAAGAGCCGGCTCTTCTTTGGGAGCCGAATCAAAAGAGCCGGCTCTTCTTTGGGAGCCGAATCAAAAGAGCCGGCTCTTCTTTGGGAGCCGAATCAAAAGAGCCGGCTCTTCTTTGGGAGCTGAATCAAAAGAGCCGGCTCTTCTTTGGGAGCCGAATCAAAAGAGCCGGCTCTTCTTTGGGAGCCGAATCAAAAGAGCCGGCTCTTCTTTGGGAGCCGAATCAAAAGAGCCGGCTCTTCTTTGGGAGCCGAATCAAAAGAGCCGGCTCTTCTTTGGGAGCCGAATCAAAAGAGCCGGCTCCTCTTTGGGAGCTGAATCAAAAGAGCCGGCTCTTCTTTGGGAGCCGAATCAAAAGAGCCGGCTCTTCTTTGGGAGCTGAATCAAAAGAGCCGGCTCTTCTTTGGGAGCTGAATCAAAAGAGCCGGCTCTTCTTTGGGAGCCGAATCAAAAGAGCCGGCTCTTCTTTGGGAGCCGAATCAAAAGAGCCGTCTCTCTGTAAGGAGCTGAACTTCCCATCACTAAGTAGCAGTAGTGGTAATGTAGGTTTGTTTCCAGCTGACGGTGCTGCGGCAGATATCTGCTGTCTCCTGTGCCTGAAACGTTTGCTACAATCCAGCAAGTGTCCCAGTAATCCTCTTTTATATCAAGTTATTTCTAACACCGATAAGTTTTAGAATATTCAAAAGCACTAAAACTGGAAGTCTGGGGTCCGTCTGGGGTCCGTCTGAGCCGGTACTTCGCGGGTTCTGGGTCTGAAGGCCTCAAACCTGGTACACTCAGCTGTTTAGCTGGCCATCTTTGGGTACATCCTGGTAAACTAAAGCTTGCTGTGGCCTGTGGAAGAGTTTTCTGAAGCTGTCTGAATGTGGCTCATTGTGATTAGACATCACGCCTCCCAAACTTGCTACGTCTTCTCCACCGGAGGAGGATGCACCTGGAGCAGCAGCAGGAGTTTACGGGGAAATGCTACAACGGCA
>JALJCO010012948.1:0-19452 GCA_023101725.1 Atherinomorus stipes | reverse complement strand
CTCCGATGTTGAAGGGCGGCTCACAGAGAGTTGGTATGACTCCAAGTTTCAGCCACAGTTTAGTGGCAAAGCCGGACTGGAGCTGTAACAGGCTGCTGACAGACTCCGGTGTAAAATGCTCACTCAGCACATACATGAACTCTTTTCAGACCGTTTCAGGAGGATTTCCAGGAAAAATAAAAGATATATCCATCGAGTCCACACTTATTCAGCTGATACTGCAAAAAGACTTGTTTCTTGCAGCATGAAACAGCAGCTAGCATGCTGTCCTCTCCCCCCACCGGCATTCTCAGTTGCTCAATGCGAGCGGAGGACGGTTGTAGCTCGGAGGGGGGTGGGGGGCGCGCGCGGGGGGGGGGGGGGGGGGGGGGGGGGGGTGGGGGGTTGAGAGCAAGAGGGCTGTACCAGTGAAAGTGGGAGGGCCTAGTAGGCAGGCCAGGTCTTCTTCGTACATCACAAAGAGACCGTTTCAGAAACGGCTTGCTGGAGGACTCTTTCACAGAAATGCAGGGAGGGAGAAATACAGAGAGTACGCATCTGCACACACTTCAGGGGGTCTCCATAGACTCCAGCAAGTTATAATTATGTGTTAAAAACTTGAAAAAGTGCATTTTGCATAATATGGGACCTTTAATGTATTTATTAAAAAGAAAAAAAGCACACAGACAGCAGTAATGCGGGCGCGAGGTCCATGTGCAGGTCGCACAGTCCATGCTTGACTTCTAACTCTCCATGGCTGATAGGACTTGAGGCTCCCAGCTGCTGGTCAGATTGCGGATGGCTGGAATGTTTGCTAACGCCTTACAAAACTTCTGGGTCACCAAACCCCCGAACAATAAAATATTAAAATCGAATTTAGTTCTTTGTCCCGTTATTCCCTTCTGTATTTTTGATCTGATTCTAAAATCAAAATATAAAAAAACATGCCATTTTTCTTTTTTGTGTTATAATTAAAAACAAAAAACAAAATAGTTTCACCACCATTTCATTTTTGGATTTTTGATTTAGGATTAAAAATAGAAAGAACGAATGATACACGGATTACCGGCGAATCCGTGTATGGTTCATTCTTTGGTTTTTCCGTTTCAAAATAAAATCGCAAAAACAAAATAACTATGTAGTTTTTTGCTTTTTCTGTTTTTAAACCCTAAATGAAAAAACATAAAAACAAAATAATTGAAAATCCACAGTGTTTGATTTTTACTTCAGTCATAAATAAAACACACTTGTTTGTTTAGTACAGCCTATCATAAAAAGGCTATCATATCACATAATGTCATGGGTTTTATTGTGAAAACTGACATTTAAGGCTTTGAAATGTGGAGCAGGCAATGAACTACTAAATCTTTGAATAAAGAAACCGTGCATGCAGTTGATCAGAGAAAAATCTCTGTACTTCATGGCTACTGCTACACGAAGAAAGTGGACAATGGTCAAACATCACACCCCTATTACGGAAAGGATGTCTCCGTGTTGGCTATTCAATGTAACTGGTGGGAAGTGGACTCAAAAGCAGACGTGACTCTCATGGTTTAACAGTTTATTTAAAAGAAGCAGTTTAAATTATCCACAGGCAGCAAACCAAACATGGCGTCATCCTTTTACTGGTGCTCAGCTGTCTACCCAAAAATAAAATTACTATTTAAAAAAATATGAACATGGCTACGCAAAATAATCTGATCAGTAAAAGCAAATTAATCTTCCCGCAGAACTGAATGCTTAGTTTTCATTAGACACTTTTCTCCTCCATAGTTGGCCTACCTGGGAAGTGATCAAAGCGCAGCATGTGACGGGGTCGGACTGGAGAAATAACCGTTTGCTCGTTTATTATTCACTTTAACTGTACTAACTTTAACTGGGCTATTGTTGCCGTAACTGTAGCAACAATAGCCCAATAATATGATCCTTGTGAAGTCGTAGCCTACTGAGAATCCAACCACAACAGAGACGCTCGTGGAAAGGGGCACCAGGAGGACGCTCGGCGCTCCACGGCACGTCACACTCAGTGATATTCCTTGTTTATAATGAACTGAGTTTTTAATGTTTCGTGATCACTGATGTGAGAGGGCTGTATGCTGCACAATAGCAACACATGAGCATGAAGTGCAATTATTAACACTGATTGGCTGCGTAAAGATTTAGGCTATGAAATGTGTATCACATGCTGGGCAGTGTTACTCACTGTTTTACTGCAGTTACCTGCTTGTTGCACTTGTCACCCAACTGGCTGCTTTGCAAAATTGTACGAAATAAATTATGTCTTTATTTTAAAAGTCGAGTTGGATTTTATTTCGTCCTCGGAGAGCAAGGGAAAGGTGTGCAACCGCATGGCGCTGCTCAAAGACTACGTTCGCTATGCTGCACATTAATCACTGCTATTCTCTCTACCTGCTGCAGGCAGCGTCCCTTTACCGGATGCATTTCACACACTTTTCTCTGCTGGCCTCAACCACAGCGATGCGCCTCCTCCGCGCGTGCAAACCCTCTCTCTTATGTTCACACACTGAGCTGCTGGACCACATAAAGGCTTCCCACAACACTTTCATCAGTTTCCAGGTTGATGTTCAATCAGAGCCAGAAAAATATGATTTAACTCTTCAGTCCATACTTTACATCCATGGTCCGTCTCCTCTGGTGCAGAAATAAGGACAACCCCCCCCCCCTCCCCTCGGTCTCAAAGGTCGGATGGATGCCCATACAGACCGCGATTGCTTCGACACAGATCAGATATGTATCCGATTCAATACCACATTTAGCCTGAATCCGATCCAAAAATGTCAGATTCAATGCAACTTGCGCTGTTCATACGGTCAGAGGCAGATCAGATATGGGTCACATTTGAGCGAAAAGATCGGATTCAGGTCACATTTACCTGCATGTAGCCAGAGGACAGCACCATAATCTTCCATTTTAGAATAAGATAACATAAACTTTATTGTCCCACAACGGGCAGTCTTGGGCTTTTAGAATCACATTATCAAAGTGAACGAACCAAAATAAAATACATTTTAATTAAATTGTCATTAATTAGCCTATTTTTCAAATGCCAAGGAGCCGCATCAGCGACCCCTGGCCTAGGCTATATCATATTTATTCTTGTTTTTAGAAGACAACTACATGTAGGTGTACCCACTGGTAGCCAGATGTTATTGTAACCTAAAGAAGCGCGCACGCACGCACGCACCCACCCGCACACACACACATGTGGTGATTCTCTCCAATATGCAACTTGCAGTGATTAAAAGTATAGCCTAAAAAAACTTCATTAAAAGTATTCAAATAAATAAAACTAATAAAATAGAAGTAGGAAAATATTAAAGGGTCTAAAATGGCTGTGTCTGTGGCCCCCTCCCTTTGGTGCCTGCGCACCTCAGACCATTGGCTTCCTCGGGACACCACAGCCGCTTTTCTGACTCTGGGCAGCCGCTCTCACGGCGGCCGTCCTCCAGCTCACGACAGCCACACCTCTCCCTCACCACCATCACCTGAGCCCCCTGAGCCCGGGCATCCGCCACCCAACTGCTGCGCCTTCTTCTCCAACGTTTTGCCCCATCAGTCCTCTCTCATCTCTCCGCTGTCCGCACATCGGCTTAAAAACAGCTGTTATCAGTTTGATCAGGGGAGGTGCATTCCCTCCAGGTGCTGCCAATCAGTTCATTAAAAGTTTTTGTTTTATCAATTAAAATGAAAGATAAAAAAAAAAAAACATTCCTTTATTTGTTTTTGGAATTTTCGTTTTTCTAATTTCGTTTAAAAACAAAAAAAACCAACAAACCACCTGTTTTTTTCATTTTTTCACATTTTGTTTTGAAACGGAAAAACCAAAGAACGAACCATACACGGATTATTTTCACATTTTGTTTTGAAACGGAAATACCAAAGAACGAACCATACACGGATTCCCGGTCAACTCATTTCCCGTTTTTTGTTAACCTTCTTCCAAACGAAACTCGGAAATAGGTTGGATTCTCGTTTTTCGTTTCTTGATATCAAAACGAAAAATGAATGGCAGCGATGTACACGGACCCTCAAGTCTAATGTTTATTTTTTATGGGGGGAACTTCGGACTTTACCTTTAAATTAATTTTGATACCTCACCTTGATTGAAAAAAATATTAGTGCTGCACTGATGTTGCTGAATAGCTTCATTTTTGTAGCTAAATTATGCTGTTGATGTTCAAATCCCACTCAGTAAAACGTCATTCATTTATTAATTCACAGGTAGTTTCATAGACACCGTTGGTGATGCTGATTATATTTTGTATTTGTTCTTTACTTGTTCCCATTATCGTCTCGCGCCGCTGGGGTTGCATTTAAAAGTAATGTGGTTAAGAGATCACACATGCAGAAAACATGAATTTATGGAGCCACACCCACCCATGCCGTCATGCTGAAGTGTGATTAACGGTGTGTTCAGACCAAGCGCGATTGTATGGCAAGCCAACAGTGCCACAATTCGCCACTAAAATAGCACGTTTGCAATAAAACGGCGTCTTTTACGCCGTTATTTCTGAAAAAATGCCGTTAAAAGCGCCGTTTTTCGTGCCAAAATCGCCGTAAAAGACGCCGGTTCGGTAAACGCCGAAAAATCCGACGTTTTCTGTGGTCCCTAAACGCCGCTTTTTGCGGCGTTCAAAGACCGCGCGTAAAAAGCGGCGCTTTTTGACACTTTCGACGGCATTAAAAACGGCGTTTTGTGCAGTTACTACGAGCGTAAAAAACGGCGTTTTGTGATATTATAATTATCTCAGCCCCCTTTTTGAACTGCCACTAAAATTGAACTTTGATCAACCAATCAATGACGACCAAGAGTAGACCACACTAGTTCATCACTGATCCCTGCTGTAAGATGCACGTTTCCTTGTTTGAACTCCGTTTGGGTGCTCATATCTCAAATGCAAATACACTGCCAGAATACAGACTTTAATAGATAGAAATGTAGTATTTTATAAGTCTATAACTATTTAATTATATTGTTTAAATGCTACTTAACATGAGTGAGATCTCTAGCAGCAGAGATCTGGAGGTGTCCTTTTTCTTTTTAACAGTACGGGATAATAATCAAGCCGACTAAAGGATGCGTGGACTAGTTTGTCCAGATTTTCAGAGACATCGGATCGTTTATCCTTGAGATGTTAATGTGTTTCTGGAAGTTTAGGTCTGGTTAGGCTTCATCACCCAAATTCCTGGCCTGGTCAGCACTAGGCAGGAAGCACACAAACCTGTCAAACAGAATAATAGGCCTACACAGACTGTCCGAATAATATTTTATGACCTGTGACAGACTCTTCCATGCCAGCTTTTAACATGGTGTTCGATACATACAGGGACACAAAGAAATAATATGCCAGAGCTGATCTTAGAAGGTTTAGAAGCTGGTATTAAAAATTCCACAGACCCCTCAATTAAAACTGAATGAGCCTATTTTGGTCACTAGATGGCGCCCACATCTAACCTGCTGTTTGATGCGGGATTTTTTTTTTTCCCAGAATTTTTTTCCTCCTATTCATTAGTGATTATGCATGGCACACAAGACTTTTCCGTATTCTTTTGCTGAGCTTAAGGCAATCAAGCTCAACAAATCAACAGAAATTATGGCTACACAGTCCTCCTCTCTTTGGAAAAACCACTGTGACTGTCTGATCATCACTCTGACAGTTCAACCTGTCACTACGATACCCATGTGATCCATTCTCCTAGTACAGTTATGTTTGTGCAGCCAGAAAAGGGAGTGTCTCAACACACATCCTTGTGGTGCTTCTTTGGTCGGGACCAGACAAGGACCCATCCTGACAGTTACTGTGGCTCATTTGTTGAAAAAGACTTTTATCCACAGGCAGATGTGCTGTATAACATGGACCTCTCTCAGAGCAGTGCACAGAAATGATGACATCACTTGACTTTTTATTCCTGTGTGCATCCTGATCTGATGAGGATATGTTATGGCTTCATTACTTTATTCCTCCTACCTTTATTTGCACATTGTAATGTTTAGTGATCTGTTTTAACAAGTTACTTTCTCTAAAGTGGCATCAATATAATATGTTTTATGCCTTGGGCCTGTCATATTTAAGGGATCCCAGTATGACAGATGTCTTCAGGTGGGCAGTTTCACAACACAGGTAAATAGAAGACAGAAAATGTCTTCAGCTAACTCTGGAACAGAATCCTCCGAGCTCTCATCTGGGCTGCCTTCAGCATGTTGATGATCTGAAGGCTACATCTCATCAGCAGGGTGCAGCATGGGTGGGTGGCTGGAACTGGGGCGATGGTCATCACTGCTGCTCCTACCTGAAAAGTCGACGCTGTGTTCCCACGGTTTGGACTGCTGATGTGGTCGAACAGCAGCAGCAGTTCATCAAAGTCAAATATTACGATCTGACAATCATTGAACTAATATTTCAGGCGCTTGATGAAACTGGAGTAAACCCAATATACTTGGTGAAAAAACAATATGTTCATATGGCGTCATCCTGCTGATATGTTCTCAAAAAAATCTCATAGAAGCTCCAAATTCACAGTACATAGTTAACTCATGTAGACTGGGACTGCTTTAGATCACAGACCCAAAACAGGCTATCTACCTTTACCACTGTTGAATGAACATTTTAAAATGTTTTGAAATAGTGTATAACTGTTAGAGTTAAGCATTTATATCCCAGCTGATATTTATTTAATGTTTTAAACCTTTGCACAGTTTTGATGAATTGCATTTGAACGTATTAAATAAAACTTCAAAAGATTTAAGCTGGTGGATGGATATATAATGGATCATATTATACAGGGATATAATGATTCTGTCAGTGATAACATTGTAAATATTGATAGCATAAACAACAATGGCAATAATGACAGTGATAATAGCAAAGCAAACAATGATATTGGTATTAAAGTAAATTCAGTGCATATTGGTGTTCACTATTTACATCATACCACATACAAGTCCCTGTCCTCACAGACACCTTCCCAAATCCTAGACAACCTCTCATGGCTGTGTCCATTAGTTCCTTAAAATTGCGTTCCTCCCGTACTCCTGTGGGGGGAGGCAGGACCGGCTACCAGTAGACACATATGGGAGGCGTTGTGTTCCTTCTCCATCAAAGATTCCAACAGTGTGAGAATCCCAACGGTGGCGTAGTCAGCTCCCAACACTAGAAAAACGACCCTGTGAACCAAAGACCAGAAACCATTTTATTCATGGACACAACTTTATTTTTTACTTTGAAAACATATAGTTCCAAGTACATTTCTTCAACAATATAAATTTGTCACATGGAATTTAGTTACTGGAAGTTCTTTCAACTTAAATTTTTAAGTTGGTGTAATAAAGATACAATTTCTGATAATACATATTCTTGAAGATTGATTTCTTTTGGCTAAATCCAAAATGTAATTTAAAATTTAAAAAAAAAATTCTCAACTTTAAATTTAGCAAAGTAAATTTGCAATTTGCTTTGGAAGAAAATCATAAGTTTTCAGACAAAACCAAATCAATGCTAATTGTTATAAAGAGAAATTTTCCTTTGAAGGACCCAATTGTGTTTTGAAAACAAATGTGTGACGTACAAAAACTAAAATAAAACTACGTCAGTGAAGCCAATCAGTGAAATTTAAGATGCTACAAAGTAACTTCAGGGGAAAGAAACAAAATAAAATGGAGAAAATATGTTCAACATCGTGACTACCAGTTGACCGCTAGAATTTAACGGCTATTTAAAGTCCATATTTAAAGTCTTTGTTCTCACAAAGATGTTTCCATTAAACACAGAACCTTGTGAACGAAGACAAAAAAGAATTTGGGGCTAAAAATTCTCTAAACAAAGTGGTTTTCTCTCATTTTGATGAGTTTTTGTGCCACCCTGGATTGTACGTACAGTTGTGCTTGAAAGTTTACATTCCCCCACATAATTAAAATCATGACATTGATTTTGGAATGTGGCTCAACAGAAATATGTAAAAAAAATAAAATAAAGTAAAATAAAATAAAATAAAACAAAACAAAACAAAACAAAACAAGCATAAATGGGCTCCTGAACTAGAATGCTATTGAGCAAAACTTCGAGGCAATTGTGTTTTTTTCTTTAGCAATCAGACGTCTGCACCTGTGGACAGGTATGTTGGTCCTCTGTTCATGAGCAAGGTGCTCTAATTTGTCTGGGACAGGTTTTTTTTATTTGTCTTTATATAACAAAAAGATCAAACCACAGTTCAAAGTCAATAGTTTATTTTACTAAATTATAATTTAGTACATTTTCATTTATTATTACTTTTCAGTTTCTTGTTATTTGAATTATTATTGTGAACTAGGCTTTTGTTTAGTGAGAGGAGATGTAAACTTTCAAGCGTAACTGTAAAGCTGTTCAACTGTCTGTGTTTAGAGCTTGGAGCTGAGACACTTTGCAGATTGTGCTCTTGCGTACCATAAATATTCTTTGCAGGGGATCACAATTGTATACAGCCGTCAAGGACAGCTCAGGTTATCACACCAAACAGCTCTGTCCATGCTTGAGAGAGTGATGGCAAACTCATGAAGAACTTTCACACCTTCAATGACCTCAATGTCTTATAGGCTACAGAGAGTCCTCTCCTCCTCTGATGTGGAACACTGCTAACGTCCATCTCTCCATCTCCATTTCATCATCCTCTGACCAACCTGTTAAAAGAAATCAATTATAACGTTGCTCTGATAAAACCCAGTTTATGTTAAAAGTGTAAATCCACACCACTTAATTCTGAAAACTTTGGTTCCTGGTGGTGGGAAACATTAGCCTGGTGCACCAGACTGACCAACACCAACCAACCAAGAGTTCTTCTTCAGGAACAGCATCATGTCCACATGTCAGGTGAGAGGCTGCTCTGCTACCTGCAGTGGAGAATTTAAACGGGAAGATGTCGGGAGATGGTGACGTCGAGCATGAGCTGACGTTAACCCGACATAATTATGACTAACCAGCGCAGAGAGTGATGAAAGCAGTCAGGTGCCTCACTTTCCCGTTGACTGGAACATCTGATTTTCAGTTGCATCGCCTGAAACTCCAACATGCTGAAAATCAGCTGTTCAAAGTTAAATCAAAGGGAAGGAGGTCTGGATGCTTTCACTGCTCCGCAGGGATCCGCCACTATTGGTCTTATTTGTTGAGGTTGGATCAAAGATTAATTAATTATTTTGGGGGGTTTATTTCTTCACACACGCGGTGCGCACATGCGCGGCATCCCGTTGGTCATCACTGTGGCTTCCACGGGGAGTCCCTCACGTACCGACACCGTCCTCTCCTCTCCGCTCAGAAGACGGGGCGACCTGCGTGAGGGACCGGCCGAGACTCAGCACTCCAAGCTGGGGCTGGTCAGGACAGGACCACCACTGATTTATCATCACAAGTCACATCAAATAAAAACACCTAAACCAGCAGCGGAGCAGCGGGGGTCTCACTACCGTCCCGGGACGCGTCGGTCTCTTGGCTGTCCACCTCTTGGCTGTCCATGTGTCTAGTCTGCCAAACCTGACCAGGATCCTCCTCCTGTCCTTTCACAGTTCTGTGTGTGAAGACCTGCCATCACTCTTCAATCACACACTCCTGAGCTGGATGCGCGCGAGTGGCTCATGACGGTTTAGGTACCGATGGAAAACTGCCAAGTTTCATTTGACTTGCAGGAAAGAAAAAACATGTGACACTTTACTGCTGGTGCCTTTAAGACAGACATGTTGTCTGGTTAGCAACTGAATGCTACAATAGTCTGTAGCCTGATGTAAAAAAGTAAAATATTTTTCTGTTATCTGAGGAGTTTTAGGGCATCTGAACTGGGCTTGGAGGGTGTCACGATCCTGCTTTCTCCCACGGCGAGACAGGATCGCGGCTCTGAGTGTCGCGATTTCGATTTCGATACGGGTATCGTCATTGTCCAAACTTGATTGTTACTGTTTATAGTCTGAGATTCGTAACACAATGAGAACTATTTGTCACGAGAATGTTCAGCAGGGAAAACCTGGACATGGAATTTATATCATCAGCAAATATTGCTTGGGGGAGTGGGTAGCATTGTGGAAATGGCCGCTGGTGGTGGGAATGGATGTAATTACCTTCCTCTCCATAGGCTTGCTATGTGTTAATGCGTTTTAACAATAACTAAGAAGTTTTAAGCTTTTTAAAATGACGTTGCTGTGTTTGATCAGGTCTGTACAATAGTGATAAACTGTTCACTTCAATCCAAAATGGCGGGTGCGCATGGGGGAAATGTTGCAATGGAGCGTTCTACTGAGTGTCCCCTCTTGTTGTTCTATACCCTTTGTTTAAGCCACTTCACCATTTTTCTTCTTCTACGATCACAAAACAAGGCCGCATTGCATTGTAGGATACGGGAGTAAAATGTAGGGTACATCGCTTGTACCATAGACATCACATACGTAGACACCCCATTGGACGCTGCTGGCTGCTAGGCTGACGTGCCTATTGGGCGGCCATCTTGGGTCAGACCACAGTTCAGACCACTGCTGTCAGAATGAATGAAGGATCCTCAGATCTCATTTTAATCACATGTAAGACAACTCAAAAATAAATAACATTTCACAATGAACACTTAGATGACTCTACCATTTCAATAACCAAGGCAAACTGGAAAAAAACTTTCCTATAAAACTATAGTTATGAAATCACTGGTCAGCCTTTATGCAACGTTCTGACACTGGATTTTATTTATTTACTTTTTCTTTCCTTTTCCCTTTGTAATGCCCGTACTCTTTTGTATTACTGTGTATTCTGTGTACATACTTAACAAAGTTTAGAATAAATGAATGAATGATTAATTTATCAATTCTTAATTAATAAGTGAATATTATTAATGAATATTAATAAATTAACTAATAACTCAATGAATTAATAATCAATGGATTAATTAACACATTATGAATTAATAATGAATGTGAATGAATTATTTGATAATTAACTGATTTATTGATTAATTAAATTTTATTGTGTCAGGCTTATAGTGTTTCAATAACACAATAAAAGAATAAATAAAAACACACACATACATACATGAAATATATATATATATATATATATATATATATAAATGTATATAATCACACGAGATCTGGTTTATACTCCTCTATTTGAACATAAGTGGAGCTGCTTTGCAAGTTTGCTACTGTCAGTATAAACAAAATGCCAAATATAAAGCTATGCAGTCGTTTAATTTAGTCAAATAGTCCCGTGCAGCCTGTAAAAGGGTGGCATTTTCAGTCAGTCCATTTATTTGGAAATCGGCTGAAAATTCACCGGGTTAAGCAGGTCTGAACATGAGAAATACCACTTTCCTCACCAGGCACGCATTCACTCTGATGGCAGCCTGGTCTGACCCAAGATGGCTGCTCTGTCGGCACGTCTCTAACTAGCGGATACTGGGTCTATCGATGTCTATGGCTTGTACACTTACATTTGCAGTGCATTGTGGGTATTTTATAGTGGACGATGTAGGGGATGAAAAGTAGTGAACAGAATTCGAACACCACTACAAAATGGCGTGCTCACTATATAGTGCACTACATCCATGATAGGGAGCGATTTCCAACATAGTTTTAAATCAACCAAACAGGTTTAAGCTGTCAAGGATTTATTTGTTATTTAACTTAATTTTTGATTAATAGCACAAATTATTTTTATTTTTCAAAAGCATTATTTTATTACAGAAAAGGGAAATGTTCTATCTTTGGTTATTTATTCATCCAGTTTGATTATTGTTTGTGTTCAGCTATGTTCACGTAATTTGTTACATTAAGTTAAATGTTATAAATGTCATTTAAATAACATGCTTTAAAAAAATGTAAGTAAAAAAATAAAACATTTTATAAAATTAAAAATAAATTTAAAAAATCGTTATGTGTATCGAATCGTGGGCCAAAAATCGTGATACGAATCGAATCGTGAGTTGTTGCAGCCCTAACGATGACATGCATGTCCATCGGGTGAGCCAGCTCCTTTGACTGGTACTGTATGTAACTTTAAAATCAAAACGATGCTTTCACTCATCTGAAGTGATTATTGCAAAACCGTGGGCTTACCATATCGCTGATAAGTTTGTCCACATGTTCTCCAGGTTACACCAGTGACACTTCAGCAGAGACTCCCTTCCACCTCAAGGCCCTCATGGAGAATGCAAACACAAATACATGATGTAAATTAGTAGTAACTTTTTTTTACTTCACACACACAAAACACTCCAACAAACATTAGTAAATCCCAACAGCTGTTAAACTGATGCAGTGTTCAAACCAGTTCAAAGGTCTGTCGAACAAAACACATTAAATCCCTCAACTAACTGAACAGCACAATCATGTGTAGAGCCCCATCCATGAGGTTTTAACATTAACTCAGATGAATTTACAGAAATTTGACCTTAAAAATGATTTCACACGCGCACACACACACACACACACACACACACACACATATATATATATATATATATATATATATATATATATATATATATATATATATATATATATATATATACATACACACACACACACACTACTCAAAAAGTTAGGGATATTCAACTTTCGATTTTTGGAGAACAGAATGATGCAGAATAACTATTTAACCAATGAACAATGTACATGTGCATTGAAAAGTTTAGAGAAAGTTTAATTCAGTTCACCTGGAAAGGTTGTAGTGGATTTTAGATTCATTCTGACATCAAACAAAAAGCCAAATATCCTTAACTTTTTGTGAGTAGTGTATATATATTGGACTGACTTTGCATTGATACAGTAAGACTATGGAAATGTCAGAGTGGTTTCCTTGGGATACTTGAATTTATCTGTTGTGTGGTTTGGTAAAAACACAGGACCAGTGTCTGTCTCAGTAGACTAACAGCACAGATTTATGTGCTTCAGTTTGAAAAAGCAGAGACTATAGCTGAATGGTGAACTTAAAACCGTAACAAGTCACCTTCTACCATAGACACACGTATGACGTCCACTTGTCCCCTGTCATAAAGCTTTATGCCACTAAACATGAGAGCAACTAAACAGTGTTTTTAGTCGCCAGTGATGTAAAATAACCTGACAGTTTCAACCCGTGCTCGTGCAGGTGCACCTGCTCGATCAGCTGCATCGGCATCACACATTCAAACACTGCGTCAAACAAATACAATGTCCTTGCTTTTTTCCTCCTCATACTTTAGAAAAATCAAACCCTTTTATAAAACATACTAACATAAACTTAACTTTGAGCTTGTAATGGCGGCGGCAGCGTAGCTTAGCTAAGAAGTTAGCTTTCCGGGAGCAAAGCATGATGCTCCGGTTATCTTAATTATGTTGTGGCATGATTCAACTTCGCAAAATAAATCCGTGTAAAACTGATGTGAACTGACAGAACCAAACATTAGGTTTTAAAAGCTAACAAATGGTTATATTCTGAAAGTAGCCTTGTTGCGCTAGCCTGCAGAATCCAGCACCTCTGCTTGTTGTTCCGTTCTGCAGCTACACATGAATGCAAGCACATAACACTCACAGTGGAATTTCACATAAATAAAAACTGTAACCTTGTGTAAAAGACTCATTACCTTCAGACTTCTGCATTCCCACGGCTGGAACGAGGCGGGTGCCGCAGGGGTTGTAACGAACTCTGAGTGACGTCACATGGTCATGTGACACGAACATCCTTGACTGAAGTACTTCAAGACAATCGTATTTTTTTGTTTCTTCCATGGGAGGTGATTTTCCAAATTAGATAGAGAAATATAATAGACTGAGCACAGAAATGCAGATTTTTCCATCACAGTAATGTAGAAATTCTCATCAGCTAAATAACACTGCTGTTTTACTTTTTTCCAGTGAATCATCTCTTCTATCCACCTTTTGCTCTGTACAGAAATAAACAATGATGCACAAAATTTGCATACTAACAGCAAAACTTGTGGTTGACTTGTTAAGATTGTATCCCATTATTACATTTAGATTTTCTTTTAGAGAGACTGTCATTTGCTAAGCGCTTAAACATCTCAATTCTGATGCAGGCTTTTGATTGACTGGAAACATGTAGGCTAGGCCTATACAGAGCAACTGAGCGACAGTGTTATATCCCCAATGCAAAAATAATGAATGAATGAGTAACGTAGAGGTCAAACAAAATCACAGCAGCCCAACCCTGGCTCCCTCATCTGTATCACAGGTGAGTGAGCACTTTGTGCCGACTAGCTACTATGTCTGCGGCACACACCCACTCCCATGTGCGCCTCCACCTCTACAACCAGCCCACTCAATCCCACCGTCCATGCACATAATCTTCTGATAAAATATGTGTATACAGCCTGCATATATATATATATATATATATATATATATATAGGGAGAGAGAGAGAGAGAGAGAGTATATTCGGTCAAAACGAGTAAGAATGGCCCAACATTTCCTCTGCCCCTGATATTCAACAAAATTATTTTAGTATTTGCAGCTTTCTTTATCATTACGTTTATCTTGAACACCTTGAGTCTGCCACTCCCACATGAAGATGATCTCTTCAGCATCACGACGGTTGCGCCCTGGAGGTGATACTGACCTCAGGAGCACCACAGAGTTGTGTGTTGATCCACTTTCTTTTCTGGCTGTGCAAACAGAGGCTATAACTGCAGTTATATTTATACAGCCAAAAAAAAAAAAGTCATTCATCTGTAAGAATGAGTCTAATTCAGGCCTGAGGAAAGGACGGCAAGCATTGACAGTGTGGTTCAAAGATAAAAACATTGTGTGAAAACAGTAAAATAAAATAGAAAAAAACCCAATGGAGACATTATTACTTTTAGGAAAAAGAAGGATGACACAACACATAAATAGTGTGAAGAAATAAAGATTCCTGAGCACCCAGATCGCAGAGGACCTCGTGGTCTGTCAAAAACTGGAGAAAAGGCATGAATGCTACATCTTGAGAACACTCAGGAAGATTAATTTTACAAAATCTATTTGTTACATGATATGGATCCGCTAAGAACAGGCACCACACAATTTCTAAACTTCTTTTGTTTTTGTTTTTTTTTTACCCCAGAGCCATTTAGATAAGATTGAACTAAAAAACCACCTCTGTTAATGCTTTAATTCAACATGGGTCGTTGCGCTATATTTTGTGATGCTGTTCTTCTTTACTACATTTTGCTTTTGCAAAATACATTACAATACATTGCCAAATAGAAAAGAAGAAACTGTTTGTTTTAAAGGACAGTCAGGTTGAAGTTTATTTTATTCGCTGACCCATAGCTGTGCTCAGAAGACCCAGGAGGAGTAGGCTACTGCGCAACTGTGCAGGCACGCAGCTTAGTGATAGCGGAAGACATCTGTCATACTGGGATCCCTTAAATATGACAGGCCCAAGGCATAAAACATATTATATTGATGCCACATAAGAGAAAGTAACTTGTTAAAACAGATCACTAAACATTACAATGTGCAAATAAAAGTAGGAGGAATAAAGTAATGAAGCCATAACGTATCCTCATCAGATCAGGATGCACACAGGAATAAAAAGTCAAGTGATGTCATCATTTCTGTGCACTGCTCTGAGAGAGGTCCATGTTATACAGCACATCTGCCTGTGGATAAAAGTCTTTTTCAACAAATGAGCCACAGTAACTGTCAGGATGGGTCCTTGTCTGGTCCCAACCAAAGAAGTACCACAAGGATGTGTGTTGAGACACTCCCTTTTCTGGCTGCACAAACATAACTGTACTAGGAGAATGGATCACATGGGTATCGTAGTGACAGGTTGAACTGTCAGAGTGATGATCGGACAGTCACAGTGGTTTTTCAAAAGAGAGGAGGACTGTGTAGCCATAATTTCTGTTGATTTGTTGCGCTTGATTGCCTTAAGCTCAGCAAAAGAATACGGAAAAGTCTTGTGTGCCATGCATAATCACTAATGAATAGGAGGAAAAAATTCTGGAAAAAAAAAAAAATCCCGCATCAAACAGCAGGTTAGATGTGGGCGCCATCTAGTGACCAAAATAGGCTCATTCAGTTTTAATTGAGGGGTCTGTGGAATTTTTAATACCAGCTTCTAAACCTTCTAAGATCAGCTCTGGCATATTATTTCTTTGTGTCCCTGTATGTATCGAACACCATGTTAAAAGCTGGCATGGAAGAGTCTGTCACAGGTCATAAAATATTATTCGGACAGTCTGTGTAGGCCTATTATTCTGTTTGACAGGTTTGTGTGCTTCCTGCCTAGTGCTGACCAGGCCAGGAATTTGGGTGATGAAGCCTAACCAGACCTAAACTTCCAGAAACACATTAACATCTCAAGGATAAACGATCCGATGTCTCTGAAAATCTGGACAAACTAGTCCATGCATCCTTTAGTCGGCTTGATTATTATCCCGTACTGTTAAAAAGAAAAAGGACACCTCCAGATCTCTGCTGCTAGAGATCTCACTCATGTTAAGTAGCATTTAAGCAATATAATTAAATAGTTATAGACTTATAAAATACTACATTTCTATCTATTAAAGTCTGTATTCTGGCAGTGTATTTGCATTTGAGATATGAGCACCCAAACGGAGTTCAAACAAGGAAACGGGCATCTTACAGCAGGGATCAGTGATGAACTAGTGTGGTCTACTCTTGGTCGTCATTGATTGGTTGATCAAAGTTCAATTTTAGTGGCAGTTCAAAAAGGGGGCTGAGATAATTAGAATATCACAAAACGCCGTTTTTTACGCGCATAGTAACTGCACAAAACGCCGTTTTTAACGCCGTCGAAAGTGTCAAAAAGCGCCGCTTTTTACGCGCGGTCTTTGAACGCCGCAAAAAGCGGCGTTTAGGGACCACAGAAAACGTCGGATTTTTCGGCGTTTACCGAACCGGCGTCTTTTTACGGCGATTTTGGCACGAAAAACGGCGCTTTTAACGGCGTTTTTTCAGAAATAACGGCGTAAAAGACGCCGTTTTATTGCAAACGTGCTATTTTAGTGGCGAATTGTGGCACTGTTGGCTTGCCATAGAGGCGCGTCGGGCGCGGCGCGTTGAGGCGCGTTACGCGCGTTTCGCGCGTCGAGTTTTGAGATTTTGAGCGTTTGGGCGTCAGACGCCGGAGTTGGAAAATCTGAACTTTGGTGTCTTGACGCGGGGCGTCGACCAATCAGAGCGAGTCATGACGCAGACACACTTTTTCTGACAGGAGAGGAAACACCCAGAAAAACCAGGGGAATCTCCTCTCTATCTGAAGACAGAGGAGGATAAACTGTTATCTGTGTCCGGTCCCGGTTTCTGAACGGGACCTGCTGTCCTGATGGGATGTACTGGGCTGATAATGCTGCCCCGCATCGGGACAGCGGGACATTAAACTGGGCCGGATCAGACGGCTGAAAGTGCCGCTCGCCAGCTGCTCCTGGAGTAAATGATGAAAATCATCACTGTCAGAACACCTGGAATCATTTTGTGGACCGGACACTGAGCAGAGATGTCCGACGACGACGTTCCCTGCTTTATTTATCACATAAAGCCGAGCCGCTCTCTCTCCTGCACCTGCCATGGTGCAGACAGACGATGAAAGGAAAAAGAGAAAGGAGAGGCTCCTCCCACGGCGCGGCGAGCGCGGCTTGGCTGGGCATCTCTCGCCGCGCGTCAGAGCGTCAAGACGCTGGAAATCAAGCGTCTGACTTTTTAGTGACCAAGCGTCCAACTTTGGGCGTCAGGCGCGATTTTGACGCCCAAATCGCGCTTGGTCTGAACACACCGTAAGTAACACTAAAGTGATCAGAGTCCAATATTGTTCCATGATTATACAATCGCACAGACTTATGTATTAACAGAGTCGGACATTTTCTGCCAGCATTGTGCGCAAGTTACGTTTCTTTATAAAGCACATTTAAACTCTGCTTAAACTGATTAAAATGAAATAAAACTGTTGTGATTTAGCTTGGGCAACCACAATATATATGGCGATCACTTTGTATGATATTAATATTGATATTTATTATTTCTATTAATATCAATATTAATACAGCCTCGGAGCACCACCCCACTTATTTGATATGTAATGGAAGCAAGGAAAACCATTAATGTCTTTAATCAATTCTTAGATTGATTTGATTAAGTGATCAGTCTCAGGACGCTTTTATGAGTTCTCGCTTGAAGTGACCTTTCATGATACATCAGAAAAACCACAAAACGACTAGTTAAGATAATACGGAGTATTTATTAACTAGTCTACAAAACTACATGAGATAATGTATGTACAAAATATATACAAGAAATATGTGAGCATGGTGATCAACCAAAAGTTATCCCGTGAAAGAAATGTGAGATGGTATGAAAATGAAACATAAATTAATTAAGCCTCAGTTAATTAATAAATGTTCAAAGAAAAGGTTCTGCTGGACTGTTCCTCAAATCCTTTGGAAGATTGTCGGGTGGATGGCCCCCAAAAATCATCCCGATCTCCTGGAAGTTCGTCCGGCTCTCTGCGGGCTGTCAGCTCAGTGGTGGTTCTGGTTCGTCCTCTCTCTCTCTCTCTCTCTCTCTCTCTCTGTCTCCCCAGAGACGTTCAGCTTCAGGACTGATGTCACGGGATGGTTGATAGTAAAGATGATTTGGGTTAAAGTCTTCTTCTCTCCATCACCCTCCCTCGAGTGATCCGTGGTTCTGAACTCTGCTGAGTTCAGAGCAGGTTTCGTCTCATTCTTTCCTCATTGTTCCAAGTTTCATCAGTTCTGCCTTGTTCGTTCTTCTGCATGTTCAGATTTGTGTTCACATTCTTGTGTTCTCCTTCGCACTCAGTTCTTCTCGGTTCTCTCTCCGCTCCTTCCAGTTCTCCCAGATCAGTTCTCTTTCAGTTCTGATCAGATCTGATTCTCTCCGTTCAGAGCTTCGCGCTCTGCCTGCAGTGGAATGTGGCTTGCAGCTTGTCAGCCAATGGGAAGCTGACAGAGTCAGGTTTCATCCAATAGTAAGACACTCCTTGGATGATTATTTCACTATCCGTTAACACTTATGGTTACAAACATTTGTGAATTCTAAGTGAGGCATGAGTAAAAATGGATCAATTATTCAGACATGATTAAATAAAATGAACACAATAAAATAAAGCAAAGATCTGAATTGTATGAATAAAGAAAGACATTGAATAAACAAATCAGCTAAACAGATAAAATAGGATTAATCTTGATGATTTAAGATTCCTTTATGCAGCAAATCCTGAATGCATGTGATGTGAATTTGGGGAAGAAACATCTAGTTTCTAATCACCAAAGTATGTCATGTTGCATATCAAAGAAAAGTCTTCATCATGAGATTAACATGAGCTTACTTTCCTGATAATATAAAGTAGTTCTTGGATGTTAAGAACACATTACAAAATTGGCTATACGGAACAGATTTATAGCAGGTCGTAAATACTGTGAAGAATGTCTCCAAGCTTGGAGGATGGGTTCAAAGTTCACCAATTGGCCTTTGTTTGTTTTAC
>JALJCO010012946.1:0-39629 GCA_023101725.1 Atherinomorus stipes | reverse complement strand
ATTTGATGGGAACACCATCAAAATGATAAGGGAGGAACATTTTATTATCACAGTCTATCACTTTCAGTCATATTTCAGATCACTTTGCCTCGAAACTTGACTGTAAAAACCTGATTATTCATTCTACTAATAAAGTACTTTTCAAGGCACAAAAGGTGGTTTACAAGCAGGAAAAACAAGAATGCAGAGTGCAATACAGTCTTCCTCAAAATGATACCCTCCAATTAAAGAAGGAAAGAAATCAGCTGTAAGCTGAAAGTGACAAAAGTAAAAAAAAAAAAATCTATGAAAGTCAGGACATTGATTTTGAATTGTGGTTCAAAAGAAATATTAAAAAAAACCAAAAAAAATAAAAAAAAAAAAAAACATTGCGGGGGGCCCCGAGATAATATTTTTTAGAGAAACCCCCTGGGGAAATCCCCCCAATTAGGTTTTTTTTCTTATATCCCATCAAACTTCTCCCCCTTTTTACAGGTGTTTTTGTCCCCTGTTCATTTTTTTAGGTGCTCTAATTTTTCAGAGCCAGCTTTGTTTGTTTGTTTTGTTTACACTGGGTATGGAAAGTATTCAGACCCTGTTAAACTTTTCGAACTTTGTTTCATTGCAGCCATTTGCCAAAATAAAAAAATATCAAAATTATCTTGACAATAAAAAATAAAGAAATAAACAAAAAAAAATTGCAAATTTATTAAAAAAGAAAAACTGAACTATCACATGGTTGTAAGTATTCAGACCCTTTGTTCAGTACTGAGTAAAGGCATCCTTTTGAGCTGCTATAGCCATGACAGGTTGGATGGTGAACGGTGGTGTTCAGCCATTTTCAGGTCTCTCCAGAGATGCTCAGTTGGGTTTAAGTCAGGGCTTTGGCTAGGCCAGTCCAGAATGGTCCCAGAGTTGTTCTAAAACCACTCCTTTGTAATTTCAGCTGTGTGCTGAGGGTCATTGTCTTGTTGGAAGGTGAACCTTCGGCCCAGTCTGAGGTCCTGAGCACTCTGGAAGAGGTTTTCTTCCAGGATCTCTCTGTACTTGGTCCTATTCATCTTTCCTTCAAATGCAACCAGTCGTCTTGTCCCTGCAGCTGAAAAACACCCCCATACCATGATGCTGCCACCACCATGTTTCACTGTTGGGATGGAATTGGGCAGGTGATGAGCACTGCCTGGTTTTCTCATCTCATCAGACCAGAGAATCTTATTTCTCACAGTCTGGGAGTCCTTCATGTGTTTTTTGGCAAACTGATTTCATATATCTGCACTGAGGAGAGGCTTCCATCAGTCCATCTGCCATAAAGCCCCGACTGGTGGAGGCTGCAGTGATAGTTGACTTTGTGGAACTTTCTCCATCTCACTACTGCATCTCTGGAGCTCAGCCACAGTGATCTTTGGCTTCTTCTTTAACTCTCTCACCAAGGCTCTCCTCCCACAATTGCTCAGTTTGGCTGTACGGCCGGGTCAAGGAAGAGTTCTGGTCGTCCCAAACTTCTTCCTTTTAAGGACTATAGAGGCCACCGTGCTCTTAGGAACCTTTAGTGCTGCAGAAATTCTTTTGTAACCTTGTTCAGATCTGTACCTCACCACAATTCTGTCTCTGAGTTTCTTGGACAGTTCCTTCCACCTCATGATTCTCATTTGCTCTGACATGCTCTGTGAGCTGTAAGGTCTTATATAGACAGGTTTGTGCCTTTCCTAACCAAGTCCAGTCAGTTTAATTAAACAAAGCTGGACTCCAATGAAGGAGTAGAACCATCTCAATGGGGATCAGAAGAAATGGACAGTATATGAGTTAAATATGAGTGTCACTGCAAAGGGTCTGAATACTTACGACCATGTAATATTTCAGTTTTTCTTTTTTAATAAATTTGCAAAAATTTCTACACTTCTGTTTTTTTGTTAAGATCAGGTGCTAAGTGTACATTAATGAGAAATAAAGTGAACTCTTTTGATTTTAGCAAATGGCTGCAGTGACTACTGTAAAAAGTTTAAAGGGGTCTGAATACTTTCTGTACCCACTGCAATTATAATTTCAAACCATAAAAAAAATAATAAAATAAATTGTAATTTGGTACATTTTTATTTATTATAAGTTTCTTACATTTCTTGTTATCTGAATTATATTGTGAATTTAGCCTTTTCTTTAACTGGAAGGTATGAATAATTTTGAGAACGGCTGTGCATTTAAAGAAAAGACAACCTAATGGTTAGCCTGCATTTTCACGGTTGTCTTGGAACAGTGTTGTATTTTCTCTTGAAGAGCTCCTAAATGAGAAAACAGACTGGATCTCATTAAGTATCCTATGAACACCATCTACACTTTATAGCAACTTCTCAATCACAAGGTACATACTCATCATACTGAGCTTTTCTTTGTCTTTCACCACCTAAGATCGTGATGATGGATCCATTACGAGCAGTTCTGCCCCTGCTTAAACAAACATTGGTAAAACTTTCGCCTTCAAGCAACAGCACTTGAACTCAGACTCAACATATTGGGGGGGGGGGGGGGTGGGCTGGGGGGGGGGCGGCGTCCTCTTTCCACCCGGGGGGTGTGGGGTCCGTCCCACCCCCCCCCAGACTACCTGCCAACACCCCCCCGGGGCCGACACCCAACCCCCAGTTGCCTCCCCCTTTCCCATTTTGGGTTTAATTTTTTTGTGAATGGATGAATTTGATATTTATTTAAAGCGCTTTGAGCGGTTAGTATGACTGGAAAAGCGCTATATAAGTACAGTCCATTTATTTACCATTTAAAACAAAATACAAAACCGCAGATGGACAGAGAAACCTAGGTTCTGTGTAAATAGAAAGATTGCAACATGATTTATAAAAGCTATAATAACCAGCTAGCTAACAATTGTCTTACCCTGTCTGTGGTGAGGCGTTTACCATCCTGGACTAGTGCAACATGTGAAACACATCATCATTTTGTGTGTGCCAGTGTGAATTCTTAGTTACTAACTGTTCTCTTAGTGGATAATATCACGCTTCAATGGTCATTGAGTGTAATTTGTGTCCAAATTTATGTTAGCATGAAGCTTTGAACTGCTGATTGCAAGACCTTAACCTCAAGTAGTTTTGTAATGCAACCAAAGTTTTGGTCAAATAAGCTGTAAGGCAGCGGCGTTTCCTAATAACTCATTTATGGAGAAGAGTCTGTGGCTCGCAAGACAGAGGGAAGTCGTAAAGTGGGTGTGTCATAGAGTGATGTCTCTAAACAACACACCCACCACACCTATAAGAACATGGTCAAATCTAACCCTACCCCTAACCCCAAACATGACCCACCCATAATACAACACACCTCTGGGGTAGATACACTTGCATTTATGGCAGTGTAGCAAGAGGGGAAAATTGTGAAAAACCAACAACGCTAATTCAAGGTTATAAAAAGTTTAAATTTTTTAGTTACTGAAGTTTCAGTTTTTATTTTGTTTTGACATTTTGTTTTTTAATTCAGTTAGTTTTAGGTGGTTATTTGAGCAGGTTAGCTAGTTTTCATTCGTTTTTATTTTTTGAAAAATACTTAGTTTTGGATTAGTTTTTATTAGTTTTTTTTTTCATAAATTATACGCATTTCTCTGGTGTGACATTCAAAATCATCAGCAAAGTAAATAGATTAAATAGAAACAGATTTCACATAAACCATAAAGGCTTGTGTATTAAAGGGACTAGGGGCAGGAATTTTTTAAAAAACAAACATGCATGTCCATTTTTTTAATACTGATGAAGCGCTAAATACCAAAAATAACGTTTCCATCCACGTTTCTCTCCGTTGCCTTGAACAGGCTGTGTGCTGCAAAATGCGCTGCAATTCAGTGTCCGAATTTCCCGCGCTGCCCTGCGGACGTGACGTCAAATGATGCTACATCCGCAATTTTGATACAGGAAGAAAACAGTCGCAGTAAATTCAAACACTGTAAGCGATAATTATGGATTCTTCTGCCGTCAGCAAACGATCCAGATCAACTGAAAGACACTAAAAAGTGTGACTATGAAGAAAAAGGAGAGTAAAAAACATTATAGCTTCAGTTTGTCGCTCCCGTTACGGCTTGGCTCGTGGCTGCAGTTACCTGAAGCGCCAGTCGCGAGTTTTGTTTCTTAATCTTGCCTCAAGTCCCTTTAAATAAATTTACAAAAACTAAAACAAAGGATGGTTTTGCAACAATTTTAGTTATTTTTGTACAAACACAACACAGTTTCAGTTAGCTATTGTTTTTTTTTAAACTGTCACTTTTGTTTTATTTCAGTTAACGAAAATGTTTTTCAATTTTAGTTTAGTTTTTTCATTAGTTTTAGTAAACCATAATAACCTTGCACTAATTGGGGAATTTCACCTGAATAAATAGTAAGCTACACAGATTCCAAATGCACCAGGACAACACTAACAGTTTAAATAATGTATTAATGTCACGTCTATTAAAACATATGTACTGTATAAAAAACCAGGTTAAACTACTCTGGAAACAAGTGGAGGTGGAGAACTGGAGGTCAACAAAAACAACCTGAAACTTCATGAAAAGGTTAATACAACTAAACAACTAAAAAACAACAAAACCACAAACCAATTAAAAATGCAAAATATATCAAACCATATGAAAGTGCATTCAACAGGTTGTAGCTGCAGGACCACCAGCACGAGCCCAACCGTGCTCGATTACCAGAGTAGAAGAAGTGAGCCCAGTAACAGCCACTGGAACCACAGCTGAGTTGGGCAGGGTGTTAAAAGGGTTCCAGGGTATGGAAAAGCAGGATGGATGGTCCTCTAAAAACGGAGGGTAAATGGAGTAAAACCAGACCAGACAGCAGAGCATCCAGGAGCGCTGAGTGGAACACGTTACATCGCACAGCCAAGTGTGTCGGTTGATGATGAGCTCCTCATCTCACAGGGAGGAAGAAGCTTCAGTCCGATGACGCAGATTTAGACCAGCTTATTTAGGGTGAAGCTGTGAGATACAGGCCACAGCCAGCAGACCATCACAGATGACGAGTCCAAGGCAGAACCAGCCAAACTAACTGCTGACACACCGCATAATGAATGAAGGCATACTTAGGAGCAGATACCTCCCATGATATCATATAAGGGCTGTCTTCTGAACCCAGCGATCACCACAACACTTGTTGCACATAAAATGAGGACGAAAGGTGGAAACTGCAGAGTGAGAAGTGGAAACCTGTCCCACCACACAGGCGAGCCTGTTTCTGTTACATAGATCATTATGAAGTTTTTATCTTTAAAACATAGCAAAAAATGTCTTTTGCACTTTAAGCTGTAAGATTTTAAATCAGAAGATGGTAGAGTGGAGTTTAATGGCTAATTTCAGGCCTGGAAACGAGTTGCTCTAAAAGAACTGTACAGTAAGTGAATCATAGACCGCGGAACCGGGGGGAGGCAGCCGGGCCACGGCCCTGGTAACTTTTGTACTCTGGTAAAGAGAAAAATAGCCTAAATAAATAACTGAAAGCAAGTTGCATTGTTGTCCTTATGACCCAAGTCACTGCGCACCTTCTCTCTCTCTCACCCTGCACCCTCCCCCGCCCCGTTGAAAACTTTCCCTGCAGCCTGCTATATAGGTTACGTAGGCTGCATAGAAATATCAAATATGTGCCTATCACGTGCATTGTTTATCAATACGTCATCATGCAAGCGTTGCGAGCCAACGTCAAAACGTCGATTTCAAAGCTAGCTTGTCATTAGCTGGTTTCCATTACACTTTTTCGAACAATAAAAGCAGTATTTCATAAATCTCGAAAAAGTACAATTGCGATATGTAGGTGTTTCCATTGAATGGTATATCAGCCGTAATTCTCGTAAAATCCCGCCCCAAGAGACTCCACTTTGAGGAGGATGAAGATATAAACATGTTGTTTTTCAGATCTGCTCCTCATCAGGAGATGAAAGCAGCAGATGATGATTCAGAGGTAAAGTTCGTATGTACGGAGCCTCTTATCACATCAGCAGGAAAAACACTCGTGGAGACTTCCAGGACAGACACCTGAAACGTAACACGAATGAAAAACCCCTCAGAATCAACTTCTGGAGTGGGATGTCATTTCTGGATCTTTATTCCACTTTTATCAGCACCAGTTCCTGACTAATGTGGTAAAGCAGCCGCTGATACGAAGGCGCAGTCATACCATGTTATCCGTGGTCACGTTTTATTAAATCCTGCTGACGTATAATTAACATGTAGGAACCAGATAACCGAGTCGTGGTGTTACAAACGTGTGGAAACGACATAAACAGCTGGTGTCCAGTCGTTAATACATGAAGAACTTCAACCATCTACATAATGTCCAAAATGAACTCAGCTTGCTGAGTTACGGCTATTTGGGGATTTTTCATATATGTGACTGATAAAAACTTCCCCCATCACTCCGATTTCACAGTTAATGCTGGTAAATGATCATATTCATCATAATTAAGGAGGAATAACTGGATTCTAACCCCCTACGTCACATCTGATGGTGAGGAATTGCGAAAAAAAAAAAATGTTTCCATTACACTTATGCGCAAAACTGCTTTATCGAAACGTCTGGATTTACGCCTCATGAAAGCGTAAAAACTTTTTGGCGATATTTGAGTGTTTTTTTTTTTCTAAATGTAGGTGTTTCCATGAGCGGTTTTTAATTGCGATATTTAGGTTTTGTGCAATTCCAGGTGTAATGGAAACCCAGCTATTGTTGACATCGTGAAAATGAAGAGACAGACATCTATTTCAACTTTTTTGACAACCAAGCCAAAACTACAAAAGCAGGATGAAAAAAATACTCCTCCTTCCTCAGAGACACAACAAATATCATCTTTTGTAAGAAAGAGAAAACAAAAAAAGGTGCTATTTTTTAAAAAGCTACGTCAGTTTTTGTTTTTTTTTTTCTTGGAAGTATGGCCCCCCCTCGTTCAGATGCGTTCCGCGGTCCATGAAGTGAATGGTTGATAGGGGAGCATGTCACATTTACTATTTCATCCCAACATTACTGTCACCCTTTTAAGATTTGCAAGAATTGAAAGTAGCTCAGATTTCCGTTAGTTTTTAACTTCGTGCTGCAGAGTTTTCAGCGTGAACAGGGCTGAAATTCTCTGCAAACTTCTCACATTCAGAAGGTGAGCAATTATTTGAAGATTCAGTATTGAAAAAGTACAAGTCTTATCTTGGGGTTTATGTATGCTCTCCCTCCTTTCCAGCTCTAGATGAGTCATTCTCGACATCAATATTGCAAGACACTCCATCCCATTGCCAACAGGCCCAGGCCACATTATTAATTTAACTTTTATTTTTCTGTGTTCTCTGCCTGCTTCACCTCAGCCTGCTCAGATCAGTGCAGGAGGTTAGAGGGAGAATAGTGATGAGGGTGATGCCCTTGCACATCGTAGTAGAAGATATAAACTGAACTATTGAGACAAGTTCACATACTACATGGCTAAAGTAGAGGGAAAAAAGCCTGTCCTGTGGTTTTAATCAGCATTGTTAGTGTTGAGGGACTCATCTCAGTAACAAAAGGTTACTTTCAGCCTCTCTTCTGGTTTTGTCATCTGGTTGATATTGGACATTGATCCTACATTATGCAACCTTGAATTGCTGCGAGGTCGAGCACCGGGCTGAGCATGCAGTTCAAGGTTCTTTCTGAAGATGAAAGCAGTTTCAATCCTGAGGCAACATATTAAAATTGATCAGATGAGGTGCTTCGTATCGATTTTATTGATTGTGGAATTTTTTTTTGCAATGAAAATCCAGCAGATAGAACAGAAACGTGTGTCTGTTGCATAAGCAAAAAGTAGCCTTGATGGTTTTCATCACCAGACGATGATTTGCTGCTGGCTTATAGCCAGCTCTGGTCATCGCATATGGTTAGTGGTGCTGTCAAAGCTTGCAAGTTAGCAACAGATGAATCAGGCACAGCTCTCCGCATGAATTATAAATATAGAATGAATAGTTAAGTATAAAATATGCAAAACATATTCTCCATGTATCTCCCCCTACAGCGCCTCTTTTCAATGTATTTTCTTCATTGGTTTGTTTCAGAGCAAACTACTGACCTTTGTCCAGGTCTGCTATATTTTTATTCTTGTGAGAAAATTGGATTCAATTGTCATAGAACCCTTTTTTCCTTTAATTCACATGTTTATACAAATACAACTAGAAATACAGTGACAAAAATATTTTTCCACTGTTAAACCTATAGTCTACAATTTGAAAACCATTTGAGATATTTGAAAAAAGCAACGTCAACTGAAATCCAGCGCTGTTTCCTTATACTGTCAAGTCAAGTCAAGTCAACTTTATTTGTAAAGCGCTTTAAACACAGCAGCTATCGATAACAAAGCGCTGAACAGAAGTAAAACAGAAATTGAATCTCACAGTGAGAACATTAAAACAAATATTAGACATAAAAACAAATCAACACAATGAACAGTAAAAACAGTAAAAATATCAGAAAAAATATGACTTTAAACAACAGACAAAATCAGAAATATGGCTAATGAAGGGTGGAACGCCAGGAAAAACAGGTGAGTTTTAAGAAGGGATTTAAAAACTGCCAGAGACGAGGCCTGTCTGATGTACAATGGCAGCGAGTTCCACGACTTTCTGGGCCTGCCACAGAAAATGCTCTGTCCCCCCACATCTTCCGTCAAGACCTCGGTACATCCAACAGCAGCAACTCAGCTGACCGAAGAGTGCGAGTGGGAGCATGAGGATGGAGAAGCTCTGAGAGATAGGAGGGGGCTAGGGCGTTTAAAGATTTAAAAACATATAAAAGAATCTTAAACTGAACCCTAAAAGTTACAGGCAACCAGTGAAGAGAGGCCAGGACGGGGGAGATGTGCTCTCTCTTCCTGGTGTCCGTCAGCAGCCGTGCTGCGGCATTTTGGACCAACTGGAGACGAGACAGGTGTTTCTGAGATACACCAAAGAGGAGTGCGTTGCAATAATCAATCCGGCTGGTTATAAAAGCATGCATGACTGTCTCCAGGTCGCACCGGGCTAAAAAATGTTTAGCCTTTGCTAAACGCCTCAGATGAAAAAAGCTGGCCTTAACCCCCCCCCCCTTTCTTCCCCTGAGGCCTTTCCCCTCCTCTCCCCCCCCTAAAAGAAACGAAGGCACCCTCCCCTCTCATTCATATGCTTCCCGTTTTATCTCTCCCTAGGACCTGTCCCCCCCCCCCCCCCTAGAGTGGACACCACCCCTCTATCTTCGTGTGTGGAGATGTTATCTACCTTTTTTTATTATCATGCGGAACATTCTTTTTTCTCTCCTCTTTTTCCTTTTTTTTAAAAAATTAAGGGGGGGGGCGGACCTTCCTTCTTCCCCTGATGGGGGGCCCCCCTTCAGACGGAAATTCATGAGAAGGACCCTGAAAACCCTCCCTTTGGACCACAACCCTCTCTTCTATTTTAAAAATAAAATTGGAAACAAAATATCCCAGGGGTTTTTTTAAAAAAAAACGATGCAGAATGCATTCAATAATAATGGAGAACACAGAAATATTAATGAAATGACCATGGAAGTACAACTTTAACAGTGGCTTTTATCTGTTTATCTAGATTTAAAAAGTTGTCCAGCTGAACACCAAGATTTGTGACCACAGTATGTAAATGACCGGACAGAGAACCAAGATCAGCAGATAAAGGCTTGAGAACAGTGGAGTTGAAGACGATGACCTCGGTTTTATTTTCTTTAAAGTGTAGAAAGTTGAGAGACATCCAGATTTTGACATCCTCGAGACAGGCTAGCAGACCTGCTAATGCAGAGGGATTGTTGTGTTTTAACGGGACGTAGACCTGAGTGTCGTCGGCATACAGATGGAATGAACATTTATGTTTCCCGAAGATTTGCCCCAGGGGGAGCAGATGTCACTCGTATATGCAAGCGTACCTGTAACTGCTACATAGATAATCATGAAGAATGTTTAGGTCTATAAACGTGGCAAAAAATGTCAAAATCATGTAATCAGGACTTCAAATAAAATATCAAAACTGCATTCTGATTAAAATTAATCTTTTCTCCCCAGCGTTTTGGCATGGTGTGTATTTTTCTTGCGAGTTTTTGGAGACTTGAAATAATGTTTAATTAATTTAAATTTTTTAAAGTTTTAAGATTTAAAGTTTAATCAGTTTAATCATATGTTTTAGATGTAACTTGCAGAGAATCATACATCAAATCCCGTCAACATGCTTATAAGGTGAAAATAACTTACGCTTCTAGAGAATGCAAAAAAAGAGAAAAAAACAAAACACAGGACTGATGTAATTAAAGGATCGATGATTAATAAACCATGATAGCTGCTGATGAATTAGCCAAGCGACGTGCTTTATTCATCCTTCTTCCACATTAAAAATCAAAAACAGGGGCGCAGAATAAACAGTCATGTGAAGTCATCTTCAGTTTGAAGGCAGAGCTTTTAAAGTCAGAATACCAAAGATATTCGGAGGGGAAAGTCTCTTATAAGAGAAAGCTTTCATCATGATGGGGCCGATGCAATCCTATTTGCAGCTTTATGCACAGTCACTCGGCTTCGTCTGAAAGATGACACTCTTCATCTCCACACCAAAGACTCTGCCTTTCTGCTTCATTAGCGGAAAGCAAAATGCAGAAGCTTTTCACCTTGGTCTGGAAGACCTTGGACCAGCTGCCAATTTTATGATTAGGTTAAGATAAACAGGCCTTTGTGGGGATGGGAACAGGGTGCTTTTTCCTATACGACTGTAGCCCCCTGTGGAAGGTACAGTCATTTCCAGAGAGCTGAGCAATGACTTGTGAAATGTTACTCGCAACTCCGCAATTTAAGAACTCTGAGAACTGTGCTTATTTCATGACATCAAATTTCTCCAACAGGTTCATCTGAAGTGAAGCCATCTCATCTAGCTTGAAAGTTTAGGACACATTTAATAACTGAGCACCTGAGGAGCTTAATAAAGGCCATCATTCATCATCATTTCAGTGGCAGCTCTCTGCCCTCTCATCTACAGTCATTAGGTCCTCTGATCTTACAGGTGAGAACATCCTCTTCTCTCAGCCAAAGGAGATTAAGGGGAAGCATTACAGTGTGCAGCCAAAGCACTGGTGAGAGATGCATTAAAGCTAGCCCTCTCTGTCTAGCTAGCTGGGAGTGCTTAAAGGGGAAGTTCAGGATTTTTGACATAAAGCCTCATTTGCAATTAAACCAGGATACTATATTAGTATTAGTATTTACATCAGTGATCAGGAAAGTGTAGAGCCATCTCTGATTCTGACTAATTAAGCTGTCACTGTGTATTCTCCAGTCCTCCTAATTGCATTATTTTGACTAGAATCTGTTTCTTTGTCTCCTTCACTCTTATTTGTGTGTGTGTGTTTCACACAGTCACAACTTGCTTTAGGATGTGCTTGCAGGTTTGAAATAAGAGGAGTGAAAGAGCCTCCGACAAGACTTTATTGGGATTACAGAAAAACCCTTTCTTTTCTTCGAAATAGTTGAAGTCACATCACTGTAACTGAACACAGGTGGGATGAGCTGCTGTAGGAGTAGTTGTCACATCAGACAGGTGTGGTGGGAAACTGTGATGCTTCCTGACAGTCCATCTGGTCACTAAAGTTTCCACATCCGCACAGTTGCTCCTCCGGTGAAAAAACCTCACTCAAGTGGTTTTCATTGTAATACTAAAGATTTCAAGGAGAAATTCTGGATTTAGTTGTGGTCTTGGTTGGTAGTTGATAGCAGGAGATGCATGGATGACAGGCTGGCGCACACAGGAGATAAAAATGAGGAAATTACTGTATTCACTTACCTTAAACTTAACTATTTACTGACACATTCATACTTTCTTTTTATGATCTAGAGGTGGCTGAGGTGGAGAATTTGGAGATATTTTTTTGCTTATTAATTTATGCATTTACATCTGCATTTACTCTCATCTTTACTTCCTGCATCGGCTGCAGCAGCTGGTGCTTTTCGGCCTCTCAGAAATATGCGGTTATGACTGGACATCTGCTGTCATCTTGGCCTGTTTCACATGATCGCACATCCTTTCAACATTAATCCGAGTCAGTAGAAAGTTCCCATGCTATGGAAAAAAGCAAAAAAAGAATGCATCCACCTGCCCTACGTGACTACAGACCAGTCACCCTGACGTCTCACATCATGAAAGTCGTGCAGAGACTGTTATTGGCTCACCTCACAAAACAAGTGAACACCTTTCAGGACCAGTTAGTTTGCTTATCATTCAGGGGTATGGAAGCCCAAAAGATTCATAATTAAATCAGTAAAACCAACATAGTCTCCACGCTTGAATCAAAACTACAAATGCTGCTGCTTTTGTCTGAGTAAAGAAGCAGCCAATCACGTACTTGCGCTGCCTTGCATGGACGGCGTTAAGTGCTTCTGCAAATGAACTCTTTATTTACTTTTTGAATATTTTCACCAAATCACATTTAAAAGGACTAGAGGCAAGATTAAGAAATGAAACTTGCGATTGCCGAGACTGGCGCTTCGGTACCTGCAGCCACGAGCCAAGCCGTCACGGGAGCGTGCACAAACTGAAGCTATAATGTTGTTTACTAACCTTTTCCTTCGTAGTCCCACTTTTTAGTGTCTTTCAGTCGATCTGGATCATTTGCTGACGGCAGAAGAATCCATAACTATCGCTTACAGTGTTTGAATTTACCGCGACCATCTTCTTCCTGCATCAAAACTGCGGAAGCAGCGTCATTTGACGTCACGTCCGCAGGGCAGCGCGGGAAATTCGGACACCGAATTGCAGCGCATTTTGCAGCACACAACCTGTTCAAGGCAACGGAGAGAAACGTGGGTGGAAACGTTATTTTTGGTATTTAGCGCTTCATCACCCATTAGTATTAAAAAAAAGTATTTTTAATTCCTGCCTCTAGTCCCTTTAAGTAGAGGGTTTTAATGGTGTTAAATGGAGACAGGAGGTTTGTACCTGACAGCGACGAAAAGCAGTTAACTCAGTTTTTTTCTAAATGGTGGGTGGTTAACTGTTTTTGCTAATTAACTCTTTAGTAGCATTACATTATTTTACTGTTTCATGTCATATTTGTTTGTCATTCATCAAAATGGTATTTATTTCATAATGTTGTTTTTACTTATTCACTTATGAATCTTTTGGGCTTCCATACTTGGGGTTGAAGCCATCATCCACCTGCTTCAGAGAGCCCACTCTCATCTGGACCAATCAGGGACCAGATTTCTCTAGAGCTTTTAACTGGCGTTGTCCGATATTATTGGAGTATCATTGGCCGATATCTGAATTAAAATGTGATACTGGAAAATATCGATATTGGTTTTGGTGTATAGATATTAAAATCCTGGAAGAACTTCATTTCCCAGCATTCCTTTCAGAGTCATGTGACTACAGTGCAGCTGCTGCTGCTGCAGACTGACTTGCTTTGAAGCTGCTGATAATATGTCTGGTTTTAAGTTGTTGGTTAAGTTACCAAGTTGTCAGAAACATTAGAATTAGCCACATGTTGGCTAATACCTGCTAGTATCTGATATCTGGCAGCCAGATGTCCAAAATGAGCTCTGGCTGAGTTTAGGCTATTTTTGGATCTTTGAGCTCGGAGCAGAATATAGTTGTATCTCATAAAATATGACAGATACTGTCATATTTTGTATCTCTCATATTTTGTAAGGTTGTACCTCTCAAAAAATGACCTATACTCTACAACCTTACAGTTGTCTGCATAGATCAGTATCAGTTGATATCGGAAATTAAGAGTTGGACAATATCGGATATCGGCAAAAAAAAACCAACAACAAAAAAAAACAAAGCAAATATTGAACATCCCTACTTTAATCACAATTCACCCTGCACAGTCTGAGTCCTGTCATCTGCAGAAATACTCTGATTACTCTGCAGCTGTGGGGGAACCAGTGATGGACAAGAAGCTGAGTACAGAGAACTGGTCAGTCAGTTTGAGGGATGTTGCAGAAACAATCAGCTCATCATTTTTGACTTCATGAGAAACAGGAGTAAGAAAAGCTCTGTCTACATGCTGGGAGAAGAGGTGGAGGTGGTGGAGGAATATACCTGGAAGTTCAGCTGAACTGAAAATGCAGCATAGAAGCACCTACATGAAGGGACAGAGCAGACTCTGCTTCTTAAGGAAGCCATGACCCTTCAGCGTTTGCACCAAGATGGATATCTTCCATTAGTCTGTTGTGGAAAGTGCAATCAGCTTTGCAGCCATCTGTTGAAGCAGCAGCATCCCTCACAGGATTGATAAAGTATTTTTTCATTTCATTTATTTCATTTAACTCAATTTCATATCCAGAGTCTGAACCTGGGCTGGCTGACTGAAACCATAACCAGCGTCATCATGTCTCTTTAGTGAGAGCTGCATTATTGGGGTTAGTTGACCCAGAGTTCTTAAAGAAACCCTGAACATGTTGAACCTGCTTTATAGCTCAGACCTGCAGGCATTGTTTGTGGTTTTGCATATTGTTTTATGGTTATTAAGACATTTAAAAGGTGTGATCCACAAAGTTTTCTTCTGGTTTTGGACCCCCACCATTTCCCCTCCCTTGTTAAAACTGGTACCAGATGATAAAAGGTGATGTGAAAGCAGATAATTGTGCGGGTTGGCTGCACATGATCAAAGTTTCTTAAAGGTGTCATAACCTAGTGTTTTACATACACAATCCTTCTTAAATTATCTTCAAATGAATTTTTATATATAGTTGGGTGGGACAAAAATTTAATGAGCTCATTTTAACCTCTTTTTATCCCCAACTTTTGTTTGTCGCAAGAATACGCACGAGAATTAGACCTGTCTGTAAGCGAGGCAAACGTCAAAGCCAAAACAAAGTTTTATCAGGACAGACCAAGTGAAGGAAATGATGTCCCAACAGAGAAAAACGTGATAAAAACGTAACGGTACGGTTGATGGAGAGGATCCGCGGAGTAAAAGAGTAAAAGGGCTGGACTCTGATGAATATAAGGAGCGGACGTCTGACGTGAAGTTAACCAAACACTGTTAGCTTCTGTAGCTACATTAGCAGCTTGTCCGCTCATCAACCACCGTTTACTGGTCTCTTACACAAAAGATAATAATTTACACAAGCAGCAACACTTACCGACTGCACATCCTCACTGATCAATATAATCCACTGGTGCCTGGTAGTGCTGTCCCTCCTGCTAAAGCACCGAAAACTGCTTAATTTCTGCCCTCCTCGTTGTCGGAGTTACCTGTCACGGTCTACTCTGTGGCAGGTAATAAGCTGCCTTCAGGTGGTGCTAAAGAGGCTAGCTTAGCAGCTCGCTCGCAGCCTCTCTAGTTCAAGTCATAACAGCTGGTCATAACTCCTCCGTGGCAGGTAATCAGCTGCTTTTAGGTGGCGCTAAAGAGGCTAGCTAAGAAGCTAGCAGCCTCTCTAGTTCACATCATTCGGAGAAAGAAATTCAATGTGGAGAGCGCGTGCTTGTGGCCGATTCCGGTGAGAAGAAAGAGCCCGCATTCAAAGACGAAGTTACTTTCACTCTCCGGAGTTTCTGGCATGTTTTAACTGAGGTCCTGTTCCAGTACACATGTTTTAATGTGAAAAAGTGGGATTTCTGGGTGATGACTCCTTTAACTTGTGACCTAAAGAGAAGCATTGCTGATGTCCAAGAGGGCTCATGTTGATGGTGTTTAGTCACATATTTGTACAGGCCAAGCTTCTTTCTCACATTGAGCCACTGGTGGGGAGATTGGCTTCAAGTTGGAGGAAAGTATAACAGCTACCAAAACATATACAAGTATGAGGCTGTTTGTGCAGAGCATGTTGTGAAATCTATCTGGTCTTTACAGAGTAGAAGGAAGGGATCCGTGGAGAGTTTGCATCTGTGCTGGAGATGCAGGTGAGGTGCAGGGCAATGTCGCTGCCATTATAGCTCTTCAAAGAGAAATATCCTGTTACATGTTGTGCTTTATTCATTGATTTTCCACGTCATGGAGCTTGGGTCAAATGAAACTGGAAAATCCTCTGAAAGGAACCATTCATGTAGTTTTTGCTTTTTCTTTCCTTGCCATTTGCAATGAAAGAAAAATACTGCCAGATAAGTGTGGAACTGTTGTTGTTATTGTTTTGTTTTTTTTTCTTACCCCACACTAATAATTGGCAGAAAAAGCACAAACCCACACTGTTTCCTAGCAACCAAGCTCCATTAAACCTTAGTTTATAACCTGGATGCAGGTTTCAAAATGTAAAGTCCCTGCGTTTCTTTGGTGTTTGGCTTATTGCGGACTGCAGCAGCATACTGGGAGGGGAAAACAGACCCCCAGCTCCACAGCCTGGTAATAAAAGTTTGCTCTGAAACTGATGCCTGAAGGGCTGAACATGTAAATACTGGAAAACCAGACATTAACTCACGGGGGAAATAATCTGATAAACAACTCTACAGCTTGAGATGTAGAGAACAGAATTACTCATTTGTGAATTTAGAGAATTGAGCATACTAGATCATTTAAAATAAGCGGCACAATGAGCAGTATTTTCAGTTTGAAGGTGATTGATATATTTTTCCCTCTTTCTTTGATCAAAACTCACTTCCTCAATATCATTGTGCTATTTTAATGAGAGCTGTACTGCCATTTTATTTTGTTCTGTCTATTCTGTCTGGGGTTTCTCTGTTTTTTTTGTCACTGTGATACTGTGATGTAGATTCTGATATGCTACATCTACAGGATATTTCACGGTACCAAAAATCTTTTTCCTTTTTGGATAAAATATAAAACACATTTTTGTATCATTATACTGGATCTAACATATGATTTTTGGAGCATTTTATACACAATTACCATTACTACATAAAAAGTTCCTTTCACCAGCTTTAAATGCTCTTACTAAATCTAAAGAGCAGTGCTGTATTCTTTTGCTCAAACCTTATCTTAGATTCTATATTTTCTCATATTTCTCCTAAAATTCACATGGAGAAATAGGGTGAAACATACTGTGCATGTATATATGTGTGTGTACATACATACAGTCGTCAAAATCATTCATAACCTCCAATTAAAGAAAGGACTCAATTCACAGTAGTAATTCAAATAACAAGAAACAAAAGAAACTAATAATAAATTAAAATTTACAAAATTATAATTTACTGAAAAAATATTGCTTTTGAATTGTGGTTGGAAATAATAATTTTTAAAAAAGCAAACAAAACTTTCCCACACACATAAGAGCACTTTTCCCATGAACAGTGGACCAAAATACCTGTCAACAGGTGTAGTCTTTTTGAACATTAGAGAAAACATCTGATTGCAGTGATTCCCTCAAAATGTTGCACAACAAGATTTTAGCTTTGCAGCCCCATCATGCTTGTTTACTTGTTTTATTTTTTGTGTTGATAATATTTCTTTAAAACCACAATTCAAAATCAATGTCATGATTTTCATATATTTTTTATTCTTTATTACTGTTCTCAATTTCAACATACAGTTTATCACTGACAGCTGATTTTTTTGCTTCTTTAATTTGAGGGTATGGATACTTTGAGGATGACTGTATACAGTATATACTGCTCACAAAAAGTTTAGGATATTTAAAGGTTGAATATGGAACATTTTTATTTAAAGCTATATTTTGAAAAAAAATACCTTCATAAGTCATTTGAAGGGGTTCAGAAAGAAAGCAGCATTTCCTAAAAAAATTATATTTAGCCTGAAAATAAATCTAAAATAAATTTTAACGGGTTTGACAATGGCATTATGTTTACATCTACAAGCCATACACGCCGCCATTACGTGTTGCCAAATACGATCTCTGTGTGTCAAAAGTATGTTGGGCACAGTTAGAGTGAATCCCATTTCACCCCTTACCCCGGCTTTACACCTGTCCGTGACGTGAGCGCAGCGGCTTTGCTGTGACTTCCTCGGCACGAGCATTTACACCGTTTACTGTGGGGCCGTTGAGCACACCAGCTGTTAGATTCGTGACATAACGGAATCACGAGAGGACTGCTAGATCGCCTGTGATTCTCATCCGAATGGTTCATTTTGTCCACATGGTCATGCGTCATGGTTTCTTATTTCACTGTAACCTTGTGGACACGGAGATGCTGTCATGTTCAGGTAGTTCAGCAGTTTAAAAGCTGCTCAGTGGCTTTTGTTTAGGAAGTTACCGGATATTTTACACTGAACCTGTGTCTGACTTCCTGATTGGTTCGATCTGAACTACTGATATTGATGCGGTGTCGGTGCGTGGAGCGTCAAAAAAAGAGCTCCACCAGGAATGCAACGGGATGCGCTTTAACTGGCACCATATTCAGCGGTTAATGTTCCTAGGTTGACCTAAAAGAAAATTCCTGACTGAAGAGAGATGGTCCTCAAACGCACCGCTCCGACAGGGCGTCTCTCTCTCACCGCCGGTGTCGCACGACCGTGTCTCAACATAGCCTGGTACACCAGCCTGACCAACGCCATGTATGAGATACACGGCAAGTCAGTCTGGGTTCCCTCCGTTGGGAAGTGATTTCCACTCCGGTAAAAAATTGACCAATCACAGCACAGCAGTAGAATTATTAACAGAACGTAAAACTCCTCTGACATCTCCACCGCTGTTTCTGCTCTGTTTGAGAAGGGTCTATCTGCGGCTCGCAAGACAGGGGCGTGTCGTAGTGTGGGCGTGTCGTAGTGTGGGCGTGTCGCAGTGTGGGCGTGTCGTAGTGTGATGTTACGCGACGACACGCCCACCAGGCCAATGAGAGCACGGTAAAATCTAGCCCTACCCCTGACCCTTCCCCTAAACCTAACCAGACCCACCCACACTACGACACGCCCACACTACGACACGCCCACACTACGACACGCCCACTGGGTTGCAAGCCGCAGATAGATACACTTGCTCTGTTTTGGTGCGTAACTAACAGCTTCCGGGTCAAAGTCACATGACGCGTGACACAAACGCTTTCTCATATTGGTAGTTCAGCAATAAACAATGCTGACATGTAACAGAGTATTTATAATAATAAAACCAAACATTCTATGTTAATATACACAAGAAAGTTACATTAAATAGAGAGGGCAAAACAACGTGTAAACAGTGACTTCCGGCGTCGCCATAGCAACATAGCAACAGAGTGCCAAACTACGCCAGCTACAATCACCTCTGATTGGTTCTCTCTGGTTCACTTCCCCCTGTTAGTCCCGCCTCTCGTCTCGCATTGGAAATCAGTCTCCAGCGGAGGGAATCCAGACTGACTTGCCGTGTATCTCATACATGGTGTTAGTCAGGCTGGTGTACCAGGCTAGCCTCAACAGGCCGGTGAAAGCTGAGCGGGCTGGTCAGTGGCTACTGAGCTCAGACCGTGACCAGCAGAGACGACCATGTCGCTGATAATCAGTGTGTGTGCAGCAGCAGAGCGTCATAATTCATTGTGGTGATGATGTGAATGTACAGCAGCTGTAGCCAACGATATTTAGCGCAATTCATTATTTATGGGAAACGTTGCAGAGCTACAGGCTAACAACTTAGCTCCAAGCAGCACAGCACACAGGAGAAAAGGGTGTAATGTGGAAGGCTGGAGCCAGGTCACACCAACCAATAGAAACACGTCTCTCATCCACCAGCGTAGGCCCCGCCCATCAAGTGCACTTGACTTCGCAAGCAAAACTTTAGGATTTGCAACCAAAAGTTTTTAACTTGATAGCAAAGAAGACTAATTTGCAACCAAATTTTTTAAAACTTGAAATAAAAAAGGACTGATTCATAAACAAAATAGTTGTTTCTTATTTCAAACATTATTTTTGATTAAAGTTGAAGAAATATTTTGTTTCATATTTTTATTTTTCAAATGCAACCTGTTTTGTTTTGATCTCAAAAAATTATTATTTTTTTGATTGCGACTTACTTTTTTGCTCTCAAATCTCTTTTTTGGTTTCAAATCTTTTTTATTTGATTAAACGATAAAGAAACAAAATACTCTCCATAAATCTGGACATTTACATGGTCTCATCAGTGCACAACAGATCATATTATACCCCCCAAACCCCAGAAAAGTTTAATTTGATGTCATGGCATCTTTAACTTTCATGTACAACTGAAGGGAAATGTAAAAAGTTCATACCTCACTGATATTATATTGTGAATGTTGAACATTAAACTGGAATTATGATGTGGTAATTCCTCCATCTGACCCAATCACAGCCAAACCTTACATTAGATTGACTGGAACATATCTAGAATATTCACTGATGGCAGCAATGTGGAGTTTGAGTAATATGTCTTCCAATGAAAACCAACTAGAGGATTTTTTTAATGACTTTTGATTTTAGCCATCGGGGTGTCCTACATCACTGCCCACCTGGGATCAAAGAACCAAAGATGAAAATTAGCCTTACTATAATCTTGGAGAACATGATATTGTTTTTTTTATTTTTGGTTCATGTTCAGTAAGGATGACAACAGTGTCATAATTTCTTCTTCTTTGGATATAGACAATCAAATCACTTAGATTGAAATAAGGAGTCACACAAAAAAGAAAAAATAATATGATGAATTCTTCTGAAGATACTGGTTGTATTTTTGTGGAAAAATATTGAAAAAAAAAACTTGTAATGGAGCCAAACTAAATGAGCAAAGCTTTAAGTATTCAGGTCATAACCTGGATGATTTATTTTTAACTGAAGCTCAAAATGGCACAGGCAGTTCTGCGGTAAAGGCAGAGGTTTCTTTTTTTCACCAACACTTATACCACTTCATGTAACAGGCCAGTGAATAATTTTAATAAATAACATTTCATATTAAGAATCAAAACCCAAAAGGTCATGTCCAGATTGAAACACCCCCAAAATACTAATGAACTCCGAGGCAGGAGTATTGGCCCAGTCTCAGTCCAACAGCATCGTATGTTACTGGTTTACCAAGACCGAAGGGAGCAATTATGAAAGCCAACGGTAGCCTGTAGTGTCAGATTTTAACATGCCAAGTAACACAGTGGAATGGTCTATAAAATGTAAAGATTTTCATAGCTCTTAATCTTCTTTGTTCTTAATTTTTCCCAGTATTTAACTTTACATTTTTATGATGTTTTACATTGTCTCTTTTTCTGTTACCCCTGCTGTAAAGCACTTTGTGTGTCCAATGGGTACTGTAAAGGGCTATATAAATTAACTTGATTTGATTTGAAGATTAATTAATGAAAGATTGTATTCAACCCAACAACAATCTTTTCCTGAACCACCAAGAAACTTTGGTGTTATCGACCAAGAAATTATTTTGCCTAAACAAAACCATTTAGTTGTGACACCTCATCATAGCCAAATGCTTGAAAATAAAACGAGTCACTTATTTATGAGTATTAACAATATATACTTAATTATGTATATATTATGTAAAGTAAATATTAGATTTGTTATGTGTTATTTGGTATTCTTCTGAACAGAAACAGAATACCACAGAATACTAATGCCCGTTTGCAGGGAACCATTAATTCTATACAGCCAAGTTATGATGCGTTCACACTGTGGTTGTTTGGACTGTGATTCGCTTCCACGGATAGTTTGCTTCATTTGGTGCTGTCTAAACGCCAACATCCTGATGCGCACCAAAGAAGCAGATTCTGGTCCACTTGAAAGCCGGTGGTCTCGGTTCACTTGTAAATAGACTATCACAATATCCAGCAGACCTAATGGAAGTGACGTTTGCCGACCAAAGTAGAGCATCAAGAAGAAGAAGTAGACTGACGTGGGGTAGATTATCGTTTGGATCAGAGGAAAAATAAAGTAAAGAAAAAAAAATAAATAAAGGAAAAAATCATCTTCAACAGTGCACTCTCATTGCAATCCAATATCAATGCAACTCGGTCTGCGTACTTCCCTCTATGTAACATCAATCCTCCCCTCCCGTACCACTGTCATACTTGTTCTATTTACTTATTGATTACTGCAATATCCTCCTAATAGGGCTCCCTCACTTATCTCTCCATGAGCTACAACCACACAGGAGCTATTCCACTTGTATAACCACCAAAACTCCCTTTATTCATCACTTATTCCCTCTGTGGCAGCTTCACTGATTCCCTGCAAAATTTAAGTCGATTTTAAAATCCTTGGGTATACACTCAAGGCCATCCATCACCTCTCCTTCCATATCTGTCTAACTTAATCCATATTTTCACTCCATCCTGTTCCCTCAGTTATTATTAACACATAACATATGAGTCAGTTCTCATAATATTTTTTATCTAAAATGTGTCCCATTCTGTGTAATGATCTAAAGATCCCTATTATTTTAGATACTTTCAACAAAACATTTTTACTTTGTAGTACTACCTAAGAAAAGTTGAGCCAAAGTTTTTTTCTTTTTTAACAGAGGTAATGATAGAAAGTGGAACAGAGAAAAAGGAGAGAGAGAGAGAGGAGAGAAAACATGAATCCACTTACACAGTTCACTGGTGCATCTGTACAAAAACCCCTAAACAACATTCCAAGGTCTCTGTTGGAAAACAAAACAAGCAATCCCCTACAGGAGGACCTGCAGGTGGCTTAAGTATCCTCAGATCATACAAACACACGCAGAACTACGCAGAGAAGAGGTACAACCTAGTCAGCGCAACAGGAAGCAGCGTCACAGTGTCAACATGCATAATAAAGGGTCTCCATGGTGATACAGTCATGCAGATGCAGCCTCGTCTCTGCAAGCAGGAGGAAGCCCGCAAAGCTCAAGACCCAGGCCCCCAGCAGCCACCCAGAGGCCCAGACCCCAGCTACCTCCCCAAAAGAACGGACATGCATCCCTCAGAGGGCGGCAAAAGACGGCCCCAGCCGGAGCCCCCCGCGGTCTTGGAGCCCAGGCCCCAGCAGACAAAGACCAGCAGCTGCTGACCCTACTGGGCGCCGGCCGGGGCAGGGACAGTGCCAGGTCCAGGGCCCAAGCGCCCAAGAGAAACAAAAAAGTTAACAAAGAGGTCTAAAGTCACTAAGTTTGCCATGCTGTAAACAATGGGTCCTCCAGGGAGATACTGAACGGGAGGGGCTGCCCACAGCGGTGCTTGTTTAAAATGGCAGAGGCGGGTGATGCTTTCCGAGACTCAGCAGATGCCGAAGTGGCATTTAAATATTGATACCTGAGCTAATTAATATCTAACTAGATACAAATTTTTAGAATCGATTAATATCTGAGAATTGATTTTTTTTTTTACAACACTACTTCCTATTTGCGCATTCATGCGAGTTCACAACAACACTGTGGACTATGGAAGCCATGGCATTCAGCACCTACTCTGCCAATAATGCAAGCGTAGAAGAAGAAATTCATGCTAAGAGCAACCGAGCTGCGGACAATCACAATTTAAAACAAAGAGAGAAAGAAAAAGATGCGGCTTCATCTGCTGCGGCTTCTGTAGTGTCATGAACTCACATGTTCCTACTCACAAATAGGAAGTGTGATGTTCTACTTTTTAGGCTATAAAAATACACTAAATGATGTCCTTGTTTTAGTAAATTATGGACGCTACTCACTCAGGACACTTGGATTACATTGGACCAGCAGTATGGAGGAATATTGTCAAGTTTTTGTAGACTTTTATGGACTTTTTGTGTTGAGAACTCCATTACTGTGTATGAAAGTTGGTGGATAATGAAAACCTCCCCTGATCTCCGGCTGCATTTGATATTAAATGCAGATATTAATGTATTTTCTAGTCACCCTCATGCTCAGCATGACTGTATTGCCATCACCTGGAGCTGATCTCAGGGGACTCTAGACACACATCTGATGAGCTCTTTTCACTCCAACGAAACCTCATTGAGGTTACTTGTGTGTGAGATCCGTGTAATGGAGATTTCACCGGTCCACCAGGTCCAACTGCAGCCAACCATGCACTGCCCAAATATTTGTAGTCATGTGGACTGAGTGCACTGACTACACATGCACCTGAGTCAATATTCATTTGAGGGAAAAAAAAAATATATCACCATGAAGATTGGGAGCAGAAAACAATCACATCTAGTTTTGAGGAGAGACTTTGCAGGAGATCTTCATTAGCCACAGCTCTATAATATGATATGCATGAAGCAGAGAAATGTGTTCAGTTCTTTTGTGTGTGTCCTGTTTAAAATTTGTGTCCCTGAGGTTCATTCATTCTTTGCAGTTTCTGTTTGTTCTGACAAAAAAAAAAAAAAAAAAAAAATCAACTGAATTGCTGAACAAATTAATGAACTGCTGTATCATGGAAGCCTACAAAATGCACCTGTTTAACTGCTTGTTAACATAAATATCTAATCAGTAAATTACATGGCAGTAGCTCAGTTTATTTAGTCATGCAGACATGAACAAGATTGCTGAAGTTTAAAATAAGTATCAGAATGAGGAAGAAAGAAAGAGGATTCAAGCAAACATAGTAAGGTTGTTTGTGCCAGATGAGTTGATCCGAGTATTTCAGAAACTGAAAGATTCACACAACCATCTCTGGGGTTTACAGAGAATGGTCTGAAAAAGAGAAAATGTCCATTGAGCAGCAGTTGTCTAGAAAAAAATGTCTTGTTGATGACCACAGCAGCAGAAGACCACACCAGGGGCCACTCCTGTGAACAGGAAACTGAGGCTACAATTCACACAGACTCACCAAAACCGGACAATAGAAGATGGAAAAATGTTGCCTGGTTTGATGACTCTCAATTTCAGCTCCATATTGAGATGATAGGCTCAGAAATGGTGGAAACAACATGAAAGCATGGATCCATCCTGCCTTGTATCAATATTTCTGGCAGTTGCTGGTGGTTTAATGATGTGGGGAAGAGTTTTTGGTCCACTTTGGACTTGGTGCAAACCAAGCTTAGCCCATCCCCTAATGAACACAGTGTGCCATCTTTTACAAAGCAGGATGCTATCATGTCAAAATGGACCAAAATATATCCTGTTCCAAGAACAAAGTTCTTGCTTCTTGTGGTGTGGGGAACAGCTTTATGTAACAAGCTTATCTGAAGGATGTTTCCAGCATCTTTTACATGGCCTAATAAAATGACCAGTGAGTGCAAGTTGCGAGTGATCTAGACAACATCAGAAAAGGTGTGCAGAAATCCCAAACTTCATGTGGCCTTCAGATCAACTCAAGAACAGTGTGCTTCATGGAATGGGTTTCCATGGTCGAGCAGCTGCATCCAAGCCATACATCACCAAGTGCAATGCAAAGCGTGGGATGCGGTGGTGTAAAGCAGCCGCCACTGGACTCTAGAGCAGTGGAGGCGTTCTCTAGAGTTACGAATCGCACTTCTCCATCTGGCAATCTGATGGATGAGTCTGGGTTTTGTGGTTGCCAGGACAATGGTACTTGTCTGACTGCATTCTGCCAAGTGTAAAGTTTGGTGGAGGGGGGATTATGGTGTGGGGTTGTTTTTCAGGAGCTGGGCTTGGCCCCTTTGTTCCAGTGAAAGGAACTCTGAATGTTTCAGCATACCAAGACATTTTGGACAATTCCATGCTCCTAACTTTGTGGGAAGAGTTTGGAGCTGGCCCCCTCCCCTTTCAATATAACTGTGCACCAGTGCACAAAGCAGGTCCATAAAGACATGGATGATAGAGTCTGGTGTGGATGAACTTGACTGGTCTGAACAGAGTCTTGACCTCAACCCGATAGAATCGATAGATAGATCAAAAGTCACTCTGTCCTCATCAAGCAGATCAGCTCTCCCATGAACTCCCAGTGGAGTGCCACTTAAAATAATCATTGATAATGCCAGATCAGTGGTAAAACATTCCTAATTATGCAGCACTTTGAGCAGCCATAGTTGTCGTAAATGTGCTATATAAATGACTTTGAGCTCACTTTGGTGATTTTCATGTGCATGGAAAGAGAAAATAACTCATGTCCAGGAACAGACGTCAACAGATTACAGTTGGTGACACTTTTGGACTCTTTTCCTTGGTACGACTGACGCAGAGTGTCCTGTGGTTCTTTAGTTATTCTTATTTTCTAACTTGATGTCAGAAAGCTTTTTAAGAAACAAGAGGACAAAAACTGAGGCTGTGTAATGATTTTTAAGCTTCTGAACTCTCCTCTGACAACACTGATCAATCGCTGTGACCTTTTAGTCTTTTTAGACTTGACCACTGTGACATTTTAGTCTTATTTTTGCATTGTTAATGTTTATATTTACAACACATTTTGAGTGAACAACCATCTTTGTTTACAGTTGCCATGGCTACAAGCATTGTTACTTTCTCTTGGGGCTGGTGGAAATGTGGCTGTGTCCATGTGACTCTACCCTAAGAAAGCATACAGTGCTCAGTGGACACTGGCTGTTTAAACAGAACCTACCATGTGTTTATTGGAAAAAAAAAAAAAAAACTTGCATCTTTGATGTCCAAACTTTGACTGAAGGGCTCACATGTGATCTAATGCAGCCACATACTTCCTATCTGCTGTGGAAATATGGAGATGATCACCTCATCATATTTAAAATGAGTGTTTGAGACCCATCTGACTGTTTCCAATGACACTACTATACTATTCGGTCAATAGAACAAGCTAAATTTTCTTGATAAGATTTGTTGAAATAAGCTGCATTGCCTTAAAACAAGTTCTAATATCTCACTGAAATGTTTCTCTTTAGGTACTTTTGTCTTATTTTGAGTGTAATGAGATATTTTGACTAGAAATGAGAAAAACACACTGCATAAGATCAAAGTTTGTGCTGTGCATAAAACAGTTCTTCAGTACTTCTTCCAATATTTCGTATGACCACCTCTACTCAGCAACACAAACAACACAAATCACTTCCTATTGACAAGTTTCACGGCCAGAACCATGGACCGCCATGTCTGTTGGTTTCTGCTAAGAACTTCCAGTTAATGCAATACAGGGAATTTTACACCGAGGACGTGCGCAAATTAACACACATACGAAGAGCTCCCTAACTTGATGATTTAAAAAGGGATAATACCCAAAAAAGGTTCTGGGAGTTATTGTGCCGTACGTGGGTGCAGCAGCTTGCGAAAAGAAATAAATTTAGACATTGTAAAGTCAGCAAACTTTCCATAGGACAGCAGCTCTGCAGCTACATGACTGACCGGGTCCAGCTATACAGGTGCAGCCCGCAGTCACCATCCTCTACCACCCAAGCCATTTGGCAGGAATCATTCAGATACTGGCTTGGTTGAACATCCACCTTCATGTACACTAAACCGCCATGTTTGTGTATCAACACACAGCCGACTTTGTCGCTATGTAAGTCTATGTTTTTCAATCTTCCTGTTTTTCAAAAAAAGAAGAAAAAAAAGAAATATGCTTTATTATTATTATTACAATAAGGAAATTCATTCTCTGCATTCAACCCATCTCAGGTGGGATCTGAGAGCAGTGGGCTGCTAATTAAGGCACCCAGGGAGCAGTTGGTGGGGGTTAAGGATCTTGCTCAGGGGTCCACAGTAGTTCACCTGAGTGTCGGGGACTCGAACCTGGGTCAGCCACACCCAAAGCCCGCAGACATTACCACTATGCTAACCACTCCCCCTTAAGTATTGAATATGCTTACTGAAATTTATTAAATACTTAGTGCAAAAACCTTTGTTGCTGATTCCAGCCTCCAGATGCCTCGTGTACGGAGAAACCAGTGGAATATGTTGCTCAGGTGTGATTTTGGCCCATTCACACAAACTGCCTTCAAATCTTTAAAGTTTTCCCGTTTAACTTTGGACCCGACATTAAGCCTAAAATGAGCAGTATTACATCCTTTTTCAGGCCAATATACAGTGACTTGACGCGTGTCAGCACTCTAAGCTGGCTACCCTCTGCAGAAACAAGACATCGTAACTTTGGAGAGGCGGGCTGTCGATGAAAGTGCCGTTAAGTTCCTCTTCTGTAAACACAGAAAGCTCTACTTGTGCTACTTTCTCTCATTACTCGAAGCATAGTCATGGCAGAACAAAGTAAAAAGGTGAAAGTGATGTCTGAGCAGGCCAGAAAAAAAATGAGGCAAAGGGATCACAGCAGATAAAAAACACGAGTGGATATTGGAAAAGAATTCAGTTGTTGGAGATTTCTGAAACAGCAGTGTGGAAGCAAAACCCACTCTCTGTTTGTCACTGTATCATTAGACTGGTAAGTAAGTTTGGCTTTTGTATAGACTTACAAAAATGTGATGCTTTAGTTTTTTTTCAGTCAGCATTTATTTAAAACAGAGCTGTATAAGCTGCCTATAGTTTCCTGTTAGCGAAACGCGGCTAGAATTACTATGGACCAAAGCCAACGTGACTCCCTAAACGTTTTGCGCAATTGTGGCTGGTTTGCAGCAATAAATGTGTTCTCTGTAATTTATATAAATATCAAAGAAGTAACAGAACGATCTGCAGTTTGCTTGGTTTAGTTGTATGGTTTTTATACGCTGTTCAGAAGGAAGCAGAGACAGTGTAATGTCCCGTAAGCTGAGCTAATCCAGACGTTCTCATAACAAACGTGAGTTTTGCCAAAGTTACGACTTCATTCAGTGCACAAAACTACAACTTGGTTTCGTGGCCGGTTTTGATTGCGCACTTATCTTTGCATTGTGCGTTTGTGTGTGTGATGTTTCAGCTATGTAAACATATATAATTAGAAACAGTTAAAGGCGCATACCTCTGCCAGAGGTATATCCTCCAATGGTGAAAAATCCTTTAGAAAATTCTTGAATGTTGATGGACACGTTTATTTCAATATTCAAACACGGGAGATGAGATTTAAATTTGCGTCATTGCCGTGAGGCCTGTGAGACATTGGCGCCATTGCAGGTTTAGCGCTCCTAGTGACCAAAAGTTACACGGTATAACTTTAAGGTTCCGGGCGTCTCTTCTGTGAACTTGGATCTTCAGTTCTTTCCAAAGATTTTCAATTGGATTCAATTGACTGGACCATTCTAGCAGCTTTATTTTCTTCTTCTTAAACCAGTTGAGTGTTTCCTTGGCTGTGTGCTTGGGGTGGTTGTCCTGCTGAAACATCCAGCCTCTTTTCATCTTCAGCAGATGGCAGCAGACTCTGGTCCAGAAAGTTTCTCTACTTTTCTCCATTCATTTTTCCTTCAATGATATGAAGTCTGCCAGTACCACATGCTGAAAAACAGCCAGCATCATAATGTTCCCACCTCCAAACTTCACTGTTGCTATGGTGTTTTGGGGATCAAGTACGGTGCCATTTCTCCTCCAAACAAGTGTCTTATCACACTGGAAGAGTTCAGTTTTGGTCTCTTCTGACCAGACTATGTTTCCAGAATGTCATGGTTTGTCCAGATGTTGTGTTGCAAACTTCAAATGAGCATCAACATGCTTTTTCTTCAGAAATGGAGTCTTGCGTCGTCTGCGTGCATGAAGGCCATGGCGGTGGAGTGCATTACTTCTTATTTTCTCTGAAACAGCTGTACCTGCTGATTCCAGGTCTTTCTGAAGCTCTCCACGAGTGGTCCTGGGCTGTTGGAGAACCTTTCTGATTATTGTTCTGACTCTGTCTGAAATCTTGAAAGGAGCACCTGGCCGTGGCTGTGTTCTTTCTACTTCTAGATGTTGGCCCCAATGGTGCTCACTGGAACTTTCAGAGGTTTAGAAATGCACCTGGAATGAATGCCTTCAGTGTGTTTTGCAATAATAAGGTTGCGTAGGTCTTTAGACAGCTCTTTGCTTTTACTATCAAGGAATGCTTCTTGTCTGACACTTTGATGATGAGAAACCTTTTTAAAGGCATCAATCAGGACTAAACCAGCTGATATTACTTTGCACTGATAGAGGACAGGATTACTTTCTAAATACTGACAGACTCCAGCTGCTTTCTTGGCTCTACAGATCTTGGCCGTGTCCCAATACCCACCCTAAATCCTACAGCTCTGTATGAAGTGCACACTTGTCAGAAGTGCACATTAAGGGTTGGAGTGTGCAGGTTGCAAGTGCGGGAAAATGGCAGAATTGGGACAGTAAAGGTTCCTCCATCATCTTGCACCACAATGTCATTTTATGTCATTGCTTCCAAACTCAGCTTCATCATTTCATCTGTTCTTGTAAAATACAGTATATGTTATTAAATCCACACATTAAATCCACACGTTTAATTATTATTAATTATCCGCGACCCTGAACTGGATAAGCGGTACAGAAAATGACTGACTGACGTTTAATTATTAAATAAAAGAATTACTGAACTATTTCATGTAAGGTGGCTGTGTAATTTCACCAGTGTAGGGTTAAATAACTGTTACATTCTAAACAAATGTATAAGAATGATTAAATCGTCTGCTCTTTGACTGTTACTGTTCACATGAATGTCCATAAAAACATGTATGTCAGGTAAACAGGTCTCCCTTGTAAAAGACGCTGCGTCTCAATGGGACTTCCCTATGTAAAAAATTAAATTTAGCTACTTTTATCAGTAAACTGATAACTTTCATTATTCAAATACTTTGAATTTTAATATTCAAAGTATATTTAACAGGGCAAACTTCAGTAATTATTTCACCTACAGCATAAAAGATGAAATATTTAAATGTTTACATCTGAAATGGCATTTTCTTTTCATCACAGGCAGGAGCTCATTCACCAAACGTGGCCATGTTCTGCCTTTATGGTTCAAGATGTCACATGCAGCAATGAATTATGGGCAATATGCTTCGGTGAAGTCTGCATGGATGCAGACTTCACTGAAGTGTGGATTGAGGGCACAAAGGGGGCGTGACAGACTTCTGCCCTCAAGCAGCCCTGGAGAATTGGGACACACTACGCATTTCAACCCCCCAACAGGGGCGCACATTCTAGGGGCACAAGGGTGGAAGTGCAGGTATTGGGACAAGGCCTTTTTTCCCCTTCCATTTCTTCATATGTTCATACTTATTCCCTGTGTCATTTCTCTATATAACACATAATTTATGGACATAAATGTGAGGATTTCTTTCTGTGCATTACCTGGATTGTTGTCGACATCTGGTGAAAATTTTACATCAATAGCTCTACTAGAAATATATTTTCTGAGAAAAACGTTGACGTGTTCAACACTTTTTTTTCCCTGCTGTAACTTTATACAGTCTCCACTTCTTGTAACCAAGGTGTGTGCCACTTGGTGAAGGTGGTATGTAATGCAAAAGCCCTTTGAATGGTTTAGAAAAACCCTGTGCAAATACAATCCATTTATCTTTTGCACTTTTTCCAGATGCAACTAAAGACGTGGTAACGAAGTATGTGTTGCTGTGAGAGGCTGCTGGTAACAAAGTGTCTAATTATATATTCTTTGTTAAGGTGTCTGTTATATTAAGACACAACACTGATGCATCCCCTAATAGGTAATAGTAGGTGCCTTTTATCCTTGAATGATTCATGGGTCAGTCATAATTGGCCAAAAGAAAATCTTAGTGAAAATTAGTAAAACAGCAGCCTGTGTTGAAATAAAAGAGTCTGTCATAAAGCTGAAGAACTGTGTCTCAAGGTTGCTTTAAAATGATTATAAGATTAAAAGAAAATAAGTGGTGTCTCAAGAGTTTTGCAAAGTACTTGAATTAATCAGATTTTTTTTTTTTTTAACGCAGTAACCTGTAACCTGTAAAACTGGTTATACTTAAATAATTGAAAGAGCGGACCTATAGAATAAGTACCCCAGGTATTTGGTTACATGCTGGCATATTTCTGTTATCAATGATTGATGAGTAAACATTATTTACTTTGTTAGATTTTGTTTTCCGCGGCTGTATTTTATTAAATATCCATTTGAAACTTAAGTTATGGATAAAAGTCACTTTCTTGTCATCCTTCTATTCCTGTATTTAAACACCCATGGGTCTCTTAGTGGTGAATGACGATGAGAGCAGCAGAAAGCTGAAACACTCTCATCAATAAATAATGAAATAAACTCATTGTTGCCCGAGTCATTTAAGAGCACCAGTCTTTGTCCAAAGCAGGTCCCGGTGCTTTATCCTACTTCAGCGAAGGTCAAACAGGTCTAATGACGCTCTCCCGGTGGGAGTCGAGCGCTACGCGCTGCGAGGGAAATCTTTCTAGAATACTGAAATGAAGGTCAGCTTTCTGGGCCGCCGTTTCCCACAGTGACCATCTTGCCAAGGGAAGAGGAGATGGAGGATGCAATGCAACATGACCGCTGCACAATTACGTAAGACCGGAGAAAGTGCAACAACAGCATTGAACCCTGGCTCAGAGAAGCGAAAGTGCAAACAGCACACGAAAACAAAAAGGAAAAGGGAGAGGGAGTGAGTGGAGGAGGGGGCAATTCAATCACATCAGTATCCTCGTTCGCGCGATAGAGGGCCGGCGTTATGAACAACTAATGAAATAAGCAAAAGCTGAGTCAGGTATTTGCTTCGGTCTCACTCTGAGGGAAACAACAGAGAGGTGAGGCAAGGAGAGGGAAGAAAGTAGGGTGGAGAAAACACTCATTCCACAACTGGGCAGTGTAATCGTACAGTAACTCCTCCATTATTTCAAGTTAAGGTCAGGGGTAAAGGAAGAGAGAAACTCATCCACCATAGAAAACAACTTCCCACAATCAACCACACCTGTAAGAACTCCAGGCCTCTTCTCTAGAGATACAGCCAAGTCGAACACACAACAGATCTTTAGTAGTTTGGAAAGGCCCCAGCCCAGTCAGGAAATTTATAGACATTTTATTGTTGTCTAATGGAATCAATAGATCTCTGTAATCAATAACTTCTAAAGAATGAGGGATAAAGGTGGAGTGCTCACTGGATCAAAGCCGTGAAATACAGGTAATGGCTGGTAAACGACAAAATCTCAGGTGCTCATCAAACTTGTGGGACCAAAAGACTTGAGTTGAGGCACTCTGAGTTTGTTAGTGCATATTTTATGAATAGGCTACAGCTACGCGTTTCAGCCTTCATCAGGATTAAAACGAGCACAGGTGCAAACTCCCTTAAAGGAATAGTACACCCAAAAAATGACGTGCCTTCATTTTCTTTTCTTTTTTTTTTTTTTTTTTTTTTTTACTTGTCCTGTCCAGCATCGAAGCAAGCAGAATGGAAATCTGATTGCTTTATTCTGTTGAACAGTTTTGCTTTATCAAGCGGAGCTTTATGAATATAAGGCTCCACTTGATATCATGTTTATTCATTTTATTTCTTTATTTAAACATTTGTCTATTACACCATTCCATTTCATACTGCTGGGCCTGACAAGGGAGAAATGAAAGTTAACAGAGGTAATGATAGAAAGTGAAACAGAGAGAGAGAGGAGTAAGGAAGAGGAAGAGAGAGAGGAGAGAAAACATGAATCCACTTACACAGTTCACTGGTACATCTGTACCGCGATCCCTAAACAACCAAGGTCTCTGTTGGAAAACAAAACAAGCAATCCCCTACAGGAGGACCTGCAGGTGGCTTAAATATCCTCAGATCATACAAACACACGCAGAACTACGCAGAGAAGAGGTACAACCTAGTCAGCGCAATGGGAAGTAGAGAAGAGGTACAACCTAGTCATCGCAATGGGAAGCAGTGTCACAGTGTCAACATGCATAATAAAGGGTGCTCCGTGGTGATACAGTCATGCAGATGCAGCCTCGTCTCCGCAAGGAGGAGGAAGCCCGCAAGGCTCACGACCCAGGCCCCCAGCAGCCACCCAGAGGCCCAGATCCCAGCTACCCCCCCCCCAAAGAGCGGACATGCATCCCCCGAAGGGCGGCAAAAGGCAGCCGGAGCCCCCTGCAGTCTGGAGGCCCAGGCCCCAGCGGACCAAGACCAGCAGCTGCCGACCCCACCGGGCGCCGGGCGTCCCCCGGAGCGGAGACAGCGCCGGGCCCAGGGCCCAAGCGCCCAGGAGCAGCCACCCCCCTCGGACCCGGGCGGCCCAACCCGAAACCCAGGAGGACCGGACCCCCAGACGACTCCCCCAGGGCAGGCCAGCCCCCACCCCAAAGTCCCTGCCCCATACACCTGACACCAGGGCGCCACCACCTCTACCACCCCCTACCCCGCCACCACGCTCGCACACACACTCCCCACACACCTACCCCAACACTAGGGCTGAAAGATATACCGTCACCGCCCCCACATCGAGACACAGGCACCCAAGACATCAATACCGCAAGAGCAACCACATACAGGATACAGATCCCCCCTGCGCCCGCCCCGCACAAAAAGCCCCGGAAGCCACAAACAAAACCGCACCCCCCACCAAAGCGCCCGGCCCCCAACCAACCCGCAGCCACACCGCACCACACCGACACCAAGATGCCCGGCACGAATACCGAGATACGAACCTCCGCCCACACCGCCCAGCCCTACCCAACACCTCCGTGTACCCCCCCCCACACACACATACACCCACCCACTCCGCTCTCCGACCTTACATACCCACACTCACTCCTCTCTCCACCCCCAACACTCTCCTCCCTCTACCGTCCACACCTACCCCCACCTCCTCATACCCTCTAACACACACATGCACTCCCCCCACATAACTGCACCAACCCCTCCCCACCCCCCCCACACATACGCCCCCACCTCCCTATACCCCCAATACCCCATACAGTCCCCCCTTACATGTCCAGCCCCGCCCATCCCTCTGACCTATCACACTCCCGCCCTTCCTTCCTTCAGCCCCTCATGACCATCCCTAATAGACACTCACGAGCATGCCACTCCTTCCTCCATCCCCCTTTCCTCCAACCACTTACCCACATCTTCTCCCTCTTCCAGCCCAAGTTCCTCCCTCCCACATTTCCTCTTTCACACTCTCATTCATTATTCTCACATACCCACCTCTCTCTTGCCCATGCCCTCGTGCCTCCTGAGTGGTAGCTCGGGCCGGGGAAGGAGCCGCGAGCTCCAAGCCCCCAACACGTTCCCCCCCCACCACCACCCCCATCCCCCACCCCCGGACGCAGCAGGCCAGGCATCCCCCAGGCCAGCAGGTCCCCCGCAATGCAGCCAGCCTTAACCACTGGCGCGTGAAGTAGCCACTGTCCCCCCCTCCCCCCAGTAGCGCCCGGGAGACCGGGGTATGAAAGGACCCTGTCCCCCCCCACCCCGCGCTCATGACTGTGTGTGTAAGATGTGTGTTGTTTGCAGTTAAAACTAAGGGGCAGTGCCAAGTCATGCCGGGAGTGGGGTCGCGTAGGGGGCATGACCCCCCAACCGGCCCCTCCCTCCTTCCACACACTATATGGCCCGCCCCTCAGAAGTGGTTGTGAGCTGTTGTTATTTTATGTGTTTAGGTGTCTAAGTGTGGTTAAAACTGGGGAGCAGGCTGCCTCTAGACGTGGCAAGCAAAGGCACTTTGGTGCCCTCCCTCACCACGCCCGCTTGACACGCACCCTCCCCAAAACCCTACGTGTGTGTGTGTGAGGTAGAGCAGGGGGGGGGGGGGTCTTGGGAAAGGAGACCAGGGGGGGTATGAATTCCCCCCCTGGAAGGAGAGCCGTTACCGGCATTAGGTACCCCTGCCTCCCGGGATCCCCCCAGGGCAGAAGGGGCAGGCATGGCCACCCCCACGGCCCGGCGTCCAGCGTTCACCACAGAGGGGCCAGCCTCGGCCCCTGGGGGCGCTCGACCACGCCAGGCCAGGGAGGGGGGAAAAGGGACGGGAGCGGAAAGGGTCGGCGGAGGGGCCAGAGTCACCGGCCCAACATCCCCAGGCCTCGCAAACCCCCCAAGAGGCACGCAGAGCTATTTTTTTTTTTTTTTTTCTCCCCCTTTCCTCCCCCCCCCCCAACCCGACACACACAAACCCCACCAATGCACCACCACCCCCGCACCCAAACACCCATCATCCATGCACCCCCACCCACCCACCCATCTCCACACACCCCCACAGGCAGCCACACACACACACAACCGCATTCACGCCCCCCCTCCAGTCACACACCCACCCACACATACCAAGGACGGGGGCCACGGGGCCACCCGCCCCCCCCCCGCCACAAGCCCACCGCCCCCAGCCCCCGGACCACGCGAGACCAACCCGCACGAGACCACCAGCGCAGGCCAGCCCCAACCGACACAGCGGCCGGGCGGGACAGGCACCCGGCGTGGAAAAGACCCGGCCACCCCGCAACCCCCCACCTCCACACACTAGAGCTGAGCGATATGGACAAAACCCCACACCCCGACAGCCACGCCAGACACCCCAACATCGATACGACACGACATGACCACGGGTCCGCCGAAAACCAAGCACCCCGGCGGAAAGCGCAGCTCCGTCCGCTACCCCCAGAGCCCCACACGCAGGACAAGCACAGGGGAAATCCACACCCCCCACATAGCCGCCCCCGCGACACCAACATCCCGGATGCCCACATCCCGACACAGACACGACAACGATACATCCCCCAGCCCCACCACACACACACCCCCCACCAGCACACACACCCGCACGCACACAGCAGAGGCGCCCCGGCCCCCGGCGCAGTGACTAGACGTCACCAGGTCGTGAGGGACCGGCCAAATCCAGAGGAGGCACGTCCCGCCGGCCCGCCCCCCCAGCGCCAAGCCGGGTCCCCCGGCCCCGGAGGCAGGGGGGCCACCCCGGAGCACCGGGGCCCAGGACCCCCCCGCCCCCCCCCGCCCCGGGACGACCCCGGCCACCCGGCGCCAGCCGACAGCCACCGGCCAGGGCCCCACCAGCGACCCGCCCACCGCCGCAGAGCAGCCCCAACCGCTGACCCCCATGCCCCCCATCGGGCCGGGATACAGCCCCGCCCCAGCGGCGAGGCAGCCCAGACCCCCCCCAAGTCAACCGCCAGGGATCCATAGCCATCAAGCACTCGCCGGCACCCAACCCCCACATCGCCGAGGTGGCTCTCCTACACCAACGTTAAGTGATGGAGCTAATCACAGGGGACCAGAGGGAGTGGAATTCATCTAACTGGTTCTTAGAGGAGGCAGACATCGTCTCAATACTGATATGGTCTACTAAGAAATTCCTAAACTGGCTAATGCTCAGATTATTTTTGGATTTCCAGTTTACCAAGATAGTTTTCTTTGCAATACATAATACAGTAAGTATCATATGTGCATAGTTGGTTACCGTGTTGATCTCATCCAAGTCCCCCAGTAAACACAGTGTGGGGCTTGCAGGAAAGTTACACCTGAGCCACGTTGACAGGTCATCACACACCTGAAGCCAAAACCTCTGGACAGGTGGACAAGACCACAAGGCGTGAAGATAATTGTCTGTTGTATTCTCATTGCAGTGCAAACAAATATTTGAAGGTGACAGACCCATCTTGAACATCCTCTGTCCTGTGTAATGTACTCTGTGTAAAACCTTGAATTGTATCAACTGTATATTTGAGTTTTTAGTCATTAGGAACGTGTTTAAACATATCTGTGTCCATGTGTTTTGGTTAAGGGTTCTGGACAAGTCAGCCTCCCACTTCGAAGTTGGAAGGGAAATTGAATCATCCAGTTTTAATAATAATCTATATATTTTCGACAGTAGTTTGGGGATAGAGAGATTCAGGAATTCTGCTACCCTGACCGGAGTCTGCAAGATCAGTTGGTTAGAGGTATATTTTTTGCTTAATATAGATTTAAGTTGATGGTATTCTAAGAATTTAGTACTACTGATCCCGTATTGTAAGGTAAGTGTATTAAATGACAGGAATTTTCCATTTTCAATGATATGTTGTAATTGTTTTACTCCTTTATCCTTCCAATGCACAAAATTAATCATTTTCTTGTTTTGTAAAATATCCAGGTTATTCCAGATGGGTGTGAGTTTACATGGAATAATAGAAGACTCGGTTAACTTCAGGAATTCCCACCATGCTTTCAGAGTAGAGCAGATGTTGATACTTTTAAAGCATTTATGAGATCTGACTGCTGAACTGATGAACGGCAAATCAGAGACATCCAGATCCTCACATAATGCTTGTTCTGTGTCTAGCCACGGTTCATCTAGATGGGTAGGTTTCAGCCATTTGGAAATAAATTGTAGCTTATTTGCTAGGAAATAATAATTGAAATTGGGTGAGTCTAACCCTCCCGGTCTTTTACCTGTTGTAAGGTTTTTAAACTGATACGTGATGGCTTGTTTTTCCAAAGAAATTTGGAAATGTGAGAGTCCAGTGACTTAAACCAACTGGAGGAAGGTTTGGTGGGTATCATTGAGAACAAGTAGTTAATTTTCGGTAGAACCATCATTTTGATGGTAGCAACTCTCCCCATGAGTGATATGGGTAAGTGCTTCCATCGCGTGAGATCTTCCTCTATTGACTTTAATAGCTGGACATAATTTAACTTTATTAACTCTGAAAGTTGTGGAGAAATATTTATTCCTAAATATCTGATATTACCAGACTGTATTGTGGTGTTAGGGATGTTTTGTAAAGTACAATTAACAGATAAAGCTGTAGTCTTGGTCCAGTTAATAGAGTACTCAGATATCATTGAAAATTTATTGATCAATGTGATTGTCTGGGAGAGAGATGTTGATGAGTTCTGGAGGAAAAGCAGTACGTCATCTGCATAAAGACTTATTTTATGTTCTAGATTTTTGCCGGGATCCCTTTAATATCTCTGTCCTGTCTTATAGCGGCTGCTAGTGGTTCAATGAAAATGGCAAAAGTGAAGGGGAGAGCGGGCAGCCCTGCCTGGTGCCTCGCTGTAAACAGAAACTTGGAGAAGTTTGGTCATTGGTCCTCACACATGCATTAGGGTTGTTATAAAATATTTTTATCCAGTCTATGAAATAAGGACCAAAACCAAATTTATTTAATGTTGCAAACAGGAATTTCCAGTTAACACGTTCGAAGGCTTTCTGCATCTAACGAGATGATAGTGGATTCCAGATTATGAATGGTAGCGTAGTCTATTAGATTAATCAGCCTGCGTGTGTTAGTAGAAGAATAGTCGACCTTTAATAAAACCAGTTTGATCTTTTGGATGTATTATCAGAGGAGTTATTTTTGCTTGGCTGATTATCTTAAGATCTACATTTATTAATGAGATTAGCCATAACTAGCTGGAAGTGTCGGGCTCTTTACCTGGTTTTATTAATACGTGATATTTGCTGAATTCATATTTGGTGGTATTTTCTGTTTCTCTTTTATTTCTAGTATCATTTTATAAAAAGTGGGGTGCCAGAATTGTCCAGAACTCTTTGTAAAATTCGACCGGATATCCATCTGGGCCTGGGGCTTTATTATTGGGCATATGTTGCAGAGCGTCATGTAATTCACTTATTGAGAGGGGTGAATCTAAAACCGTAATATTTTCCTGTTGTAGTTTTGGAAGAATGATACTATTGAGAAATTGATTAATATCATCATCTGTGGGGTTTATTTGTGATGTATATAGTGTTCTGTAAAGTTTCTAAAAATGTTATTTATCTGATCAGGATCATGGCTGATACTTCCTTCTGAGTCTTTAACGGGAGGAGATTGTTGCTTTTTCCTTATTTATTTTTAACTGATTAGCTAGAAGCTTGCCAGACTTGTTACCATGGTCGAAGTTTTCTAGCGAAGTCTTTGAACTAAGAATTGTGTTTTTTGGTCTATTATTTTGTTTAACTCGAGGCAGATTTCCTTATATCATTCAGCATGTGTTCCTCCGGGGGAGACCTGGTAGGCGTCTTCTAGTGATTTAATTCTAACTTCTAATTCTGAGATTCTTGCAGCTTCCTTTTTTTATGGAAGAGAAGGAAATTATTTTTCCTCGCATTACTGCTTTACCTGCTTCCCAAAGGACACATGCTGGAGTTTCTGGTACATCGTTGTTCTCTAAATAAATGGACCATTC
>JALJCO010012944.1:0-63337 GCA_023101725.1 Atherinomorus stipes | reverse complement strand
TGAGGTCTGGGGGATCAGGTGTGCATGATGGTGTGATACTTAGAATGCAGTTAGGAAACTGAATGTACAGCTCCACGCTCCCCATAATGCGGCAAAGAAGAACAGTGACGCTATCCAATTTACCGTAACGGACAACACAGTACTTTGCACCAAAGTGAAAGACACAAATTCACAGACACACACAGAGCAAGGCACAAAGTTCAGGGGGATTAATTCACTGCATCATGTCATCAATCCAACCTTACCCCCCACTGACTGAGAGGAAGTAAGATTTTGTAGAAAAAAAAAAAGGAAAAAAAAGAGAAATCGAAGCACAGTGCCCTTAAAGCTGTGCTAATCTTTCTATCTTGTTTCCTCCTCTCCTCTCCCTCCCTTTTGCTTTTCCTATTATCTCAGTTTTTCTCCTCTTTTCACTCTCATCTACTTTTCTATCCTCTCTTCATCAATCTATCCTCTCCCATGCAGCCTCAGCCAGCATGCCTTGATGAACGAAGGCTCTTAGTCACATTGGGGTCAGTCACCACCAAAGCGCATACACAAACACACACATACACACACCTGCATACAGAGGGAAAGGGGTCATTCTGGCAGGGTTACTCTGCACAAAGTCAGCTTCCCACTAATGTGGCTGCTGTGCGCCTGCATCACACCCTCATGATCCAATTAGGGAGCCTGGACTCCTCCAATCAGCTGTTGTGGTGACCAACGGGGTAGACAAGCAGGCGAGGCAGGCGGGCACGCACCAATCTCCTAAGTGCTTTTAGGGGATTAGAGGGTGGGTGAAAAGTAGGGAGGAGGAGAACACCTCTCCTCTCTCTCTTTATTCTTGGTGCTCTTGTTTTGCTGCTGAAACCAGAATGCAAACAATTCCTCTTAATTGGCCACACAAATTTTTCTTGCACTTCCAAAATACAAATTGAAAGGTCCCGCTTTCAACTTAAAAGGTGAAAAGACATAAGCTGGGAAACGAAATAGAAGGGAACCACACAGGGACAAAATATGTCTAAAGTGACCGAGAGTTAAATAAAGAGAGGGACAGAATGAAGAGGTTGAACTTGGGGAAACAGGGAAGGAACAAGGCATAAAATAAGGACAGTATGAGGGGAGAATAAATTCAGACTTCACTAAATTGGAGGTATGTTTCGGCTGAGTATGATCTCCTTTGGCTTTGCATGTAAGCTGGGATATGAGGTAATGAAGGGAAATTCAATATGTTTATATGTGGTTAATTTAAAGTACTGCAGAGAACCAAGACTAAATTTAAGGTGCACTTCTTTATCACATATTTAGGAAAAATAAATACACACATGAAATCAGGCTTATAGGACAAAGCTGCCAACATTTGTTCATTACTTCATTTACTCTCTGTGTACCAATACAGTAAGTCAAAGAGGTAAAACGTTAACTTCTATTAAATTACAATCCTTTTGGAGGTTATCAATAAATCCTGTTCATGCAGAAACGTATGTGTGTAAGTGAAAGGGAAAGTGCATGGCGAAGGGGGCTGTATCTACAGTTAAAATGTTTTAGAATCTTTGTTCTGACATCTATTTTCCAGAATTATGGTAGCTACAAAATACCATCAGGCTCTTAGTGAGGTGAGCTTGTCTACAGTATGTACCCTATGTTGAGCACACATACAACCATACACAGCAGCAGGTAAGCTTTAGAGCAAAAATACACCTTTCCCACTGGCCAAAAAACTTGTTTAAACCTGCGCACAATTGACATTTAGTAGCAGTGGGAAAGGCTCAATGACCTGCCTCGACCCGTGTCGAACAACTCAGCAGGCAATGCGGGTTAAAATCGTTTTCAAACGGCTCGGCTCCAGTCGGCATTCAGACCTGGTTTGAGCTGTGATTTTACGTTAAGACGTTGGGCAGTATGTATCTACATCGTAACATTGCGCCAGTTGCGTCTCATTTAACATACCAAAACAACTCTGCTTCGGCCCAGTTCATGCAGCCTGGGTTCCATCTGCACTCAAAATCCCCCGCTGATTTTTGTCCATTATGACGATGGACTACAGTGCAACAAGAAAGCACAATGACCATGGCCTGACTCACTGTTCATTGTTTACTTTCCTGATTTATGTCGCACGGATGGCATCATCAACGCAGTCCCAGTGTGATGGCCATGTGTGGCTCAGTCCAGGGTCTTTTTGCCAATGGAAAAGGAGCATAATGCCAATTATAAGTGGGTCGAGCAGCTTTTAAAAACCCAAGTGAACCCTCTAATTTCAGTTGGAAAACGGCTCAAAGACAGAGCTAAATCTTATTTCAAATAGTTTCTTTTATCTATGATCTTTGCTGGAATTTATACATACAGTATATCAACTGCTACTGACTCTTCAGTTCAGGTGCACAAATGGTGACATGGTCAATCACCTTTCTTAAGGCAGTTCACCCTCAGAATGATTTAACTTTATTTTCCACTTACCCTGATGGTGAGCAAGACTCTGGACCACTTTTTTAATATGTTAAATGCAGCCGGAGATCAGGACGACTTCTCGTTTCCCCCCAATGGAGTTCGCCAGGGTCCGAGCCAAAAAGGTCCATAAAAGTCTACAAAAAATTGTCAATATTCCTCCATACTGCTCGTCCCATGTAGTCCAAGTGCCCTGAGTGGGTAGCGTCCAGAATTTACTAGAAACTACGCCATTTAGTATATTTTTAGAGTCTAAACAACACTACATCGCATGCCTAGCAAGCACGCCGATGCACGTTCACGAAACTACGGAAGCCACGGCAGATGAGATCGCGCGTTCTCTTTTTCTTTCCTTCTTTTCGATTAATATCCAACCCCTCCTGTGTTTGTCCCGGTTTGTCTAGAGCTCTCGCGCTCTTAGCACAATGTAAACACCAAATTTCTTCTTCTACGCTTGCATTATCGGCAGAGTAGGCTCCGAATGCCGAGGCTTCCGTAGTTTCGTGACCGTGCATGTGCGCGCATCATTGAAGTAAACAATACTAATATATATAGTAAATGACGTCGTTTCAAGTAAATTCTGGACGCTACCCACTCAGGACACTTGGATTACATGGGACGAGCAGTATGGAGGAATATTGACAATTTTTTGTAGACTTTTATGGACTTTTTTGGCTCGGACCCTGGCCAACTCTATTGGGGGGAAACGAGAAGTCGTCCTGATCTCCGGCTGCATTTGACATATTAAAAAAGTGGTCCAGAGTCTTGCCCACCATCAGGGTAAGTGGAAAATAAAGTTAAATCATTCTGAGGGTGAACTATTCCTTTAATACAGTAAGGTAAGCTATTCAATACCAGCTCAAATCCAATAGAGATGTTACGTAAGTGTGATCTACTAAAATGTTAAAGGATCTAGAGGCAAGATTAAGAAATGAAACTCGCGAGTGACGCTACTGGCGCTGCGGGTAACTGCAACCACCAGCCAAGCCGGCACAGGAGCGAGCACAAACGGATTCTATAACATTGTTTACTACGCTGATAAAGTCTTTTTCTTCGTAGTTACACTTTTTTGTGTCTTTCAGCTGATCTGGATCGTTTGCTGACAGCAGAAGAATCCATAACTATTTCTTGCAGTGTTTGAATCCACTGCAACCATCTCCTTCCTGGATCAAAACTGTCGGGGATGCATAAGCAGCTTCAATGGACATCACATCCGCAGGACAGCACGGGAAAATTCAGCCACCGAAATCGCAGCAAATTATGCAGCACACAGCCTGTTCATGGCAACGGAGAGAGACGTGGATGGGCTGGTTCTTTTTGTTTTCTAACGCTTCATCACCCATTAGCATTAAAAAACTGGACATGCTTGCTTATTCTTTTACAATTGCTGCCTCTAGTCCCTTTAAATAACAAATGTTAGCTTGTCATTGCATCAGTCTAACATTAGTATATAAACTTGCTTTTCCCTTTATAAATTATGAAGTGAATGTATAATTGTAATTAAAAGTGAAACATTATTTCAGAACAGAAAAATGTTAATTGTTATGAAATTATTTATAGTGTAGCTTATAATAATTGTGGAATAATCACATTATTTTCTTGTTAAAACCTTTTGGTAATTTTTTGCAGTACAAAATATTTCTTCTTTGAGCAAAACAAGTCTGAGACAACTGAAAAGTCACTATAAATGTACCAGTTTTAATCATCTTGGAGAATTTTCAGCCCAAGCAGGTCTATTTAAAGCTGGTGTTACGAGATCCAAACCGAGAGAACTTTCATTAAAATCCCCGTCCTGGTCAGAAATGTGCAATACAGTTGTATTTATCCACCACTACAGTAGTAGTCGGCACTGATATCCAACTTTCATTTATTTACTTTTTAAGGTCAACATTGCTGTGCCTGTTTGAAACTGTGTGTGTGTGTGTGTGTGTGTGTGCGTGTGCATATGTACCTACCACTGTGCAGGTTTTATCTTTCTCCTAAGCATTTTGCTTGAGGCGTCAGGACCTCAATTAAAGGGAACTGCTTGTAGCAGTCATGAGCCTGACACATACACAATCATATGCACAAATGTGTGTGGCACATACACACACAGTACCTTTAAAGTATGAATATTTCACTATATCTAAGTCCTTTTACCTTGGAATGACCTGATTGTCCCACCAAGTGTATGTATGTGTGTGTGACTTCATTTCCATAGAGGTATGTGGAAGTGCATTCAATCTAGTGCTCGAGCAAAGGCATGGACACTAATACAGACATAGAGGACTTTGTCCAATGACAAAGAATATTTTAAAAGAATTATTGTCCTTTTGTTAGTTTTTACATGTTGGTTGTTAAACGTTTATCCCACATTAACATGGGGTTAAAAATATAACGCGATAACAGACACCATTCATACCACATTTCCCTTTTCAGCCGTTCTAGTTTAAATATTCCCTAAATAATATTCATGGAAAGTTTGTTTTAGGACTGTGAACCTCTCATCACTGGAATTTAGAGCATGTGTCTGTAAATGTGTGCAGCATCGGCTCGTTATCACAACCGTTTTAAACTACATCATCTGATATTGTATGAAATTAGGTTGGATAAAAAGCAAGGTTAACTGAATCATTTGTGGTATCATCAAAAAGGACACTTGTTCCTCACCAACAGTGACGGACAAGAAAAACCAAATAAAAACAACAAATATACAAATTTAACTTATGATAAGCATAAACAACTTTAAAGGATTGTTTTTATATTCCGTCATGTAAAGTTACTAATATATGTGCTTTAAACAGCTGTAACCTACTTAAATAGCTGCAGAGGTAGTAAGGCTGCAACACACACACACACACACACACACACACACACACACACCACACACACGTGCGTAAAATGGGAGCAATAGGGGAATTGCTTTTCTTACTTACTCTTTCTGTCTCTCTTCTATTTCTCCATGGTCATTTAAGAGGCCAAGTTAAGTATCTCAAAAAAAGAAGAAGAAAAAAAAAGCTCCACACATTCTGTGTGCATTAATCAACCTCACCAGCATCTCGTATGGTTCCTGCCTTGCATCAATTACCAAGCTTTAAAACAATTCCCCTCTCTGAAGTGAGTTGTGTGACTTTACAAAAGCTAAGCAGATGGAGAAGGAACATTTAGGAAACAAAGTATAGTCAAATATGAGAATAACCTGGTCTTAGACATATTTTTTCGTATTTATATGAAAGGAATTATTTTTGCCATGATGGCAATCCATACACTGCTGTGTATGGATTTCTCAACTTCTTTTGGAAAGGTGTGTTTTTTTTTCTCAATTTTTTCCATTTTAATGATTTGCTAAAAACTGAGGTCAGGTCAGGTCAAAATAAAGTAAAGGAAAAAGTTCTGCTCACCTAAAAGAGTCAAGGACCCCTCACATGAACGGTTGAAGGGGATGAGAGCCTAAAATAATGAGACATTAGAAAGAAAACATGTTAATTGATAATTGTGAGAATGATAATTATGGATAAGAACATTACATTCCCAGACAACGCAACAGCCTACTGACGTTTTTTTTCTTTCTTCTTCTTCTTTTGATCAGTTATCTTTAACCCTTTCTTCACTTCCCCATCATTTCCATTGTGCTGTTTCCTCTTAACTGTTACCCTGATGTCTCTTTATCCTGGGCTCTCTGACTTACCTCTCTTAAGTTCAATGAAAGACAATTATATTAAAAGTAGTGAATCTCTGCAATGGTACTTACAGTTCACACATATATAGCCACACTCCATGTCTGTTCTGCAGCACACTGCTCTGCTCACTCCTGTGACTGGACAGAGAAAGTAAAGGTTACCAAGGATTGCCAGGATAGTAGATGTTTGAAAGGCAAGGTGAGATAGAACTATTTTGACCAGTTAAACAGATTGGCATTGTGTTGAGTTCACATTGATTTATGCATGACAGGGGGAATAAACAATGTCATGGTAAAAAAGTAAGTAATACCTCTTTCTATTCTAAAGTTTAATGGATTGGGGCACAGAAAAAAAACAAACAAAACAATCAAACAAACAAACAAAAACAAGTCTTGAACTTAAGGAATATAATCTCAGTCAGGCAACAATAAATTACTAACTTGAAGTGAACAATTAATCAGCAAAAGATTATTTAGCCAGTCCTACCCACGTCTTATGTGTTGCTCTTTGCTTGATCACTTTCCCTCTTTTCTTTCATCTATCATGGATAAGTTAAAATATAAAAAGTATTGCCGTTCATGGTGTCAAGTGAGATTCTCTCCTGTCGGCTTGGTGCCTATGCCATAAGTTTTACTCTTTTTTTAATGCCACTGCTTTCAGCAACTGACATAAAGCTTTATTTGGTCTTTTGCATCCATTTTCTCATAACTCAAACTGTAGGTGACAGCATGCATAATGAATCTTAGAATAAAAGATATGTGTTTGTAGGTTGTTAAAACTTTGATGAAGGATATTTGATTTTTTTTTCTCATCTTTATTTCTTATTATTGATATTTTTTTGTTTCCCCCTGAGGGATTACCATCCTATTGTGGTCAGGGGTTTAATGTTCTGCTCTATTTTTGTTGTGTTTGAAGCCATGTTTGTTTGAGAAAACCTTTTGTTTCAACATTACCGCAATAATAATGATAACCGTGATCATTTCGATCACAGTAGCCGTGATATGAAATTTTCATAGCATTACATCCATAATTAAATGTCTTTTGAGCCTCCAGACTGTGAAAATTAATCTTTGGTGAATGTTTTCACAGTCTTAAAAAGGAGGAACTTCTTTCCTGGCACAGATATGGTGTGGGACTGGAGATGTTGGCCATTGACACAAAATTCCCTGAATTGTCTTGCCAAGAATGTTTGACACATATAGTAGTCCCTGTCCCTCTTTACTGTCACAGTACTCTTTACCATAAGACTGCTGTGTTTGTTTCTAATAAATGCTTGGTAATGCAGAAGAAATGTGCATTAAAAATAAATTATTAAGTTAGTGGAAAAAAATGGATGAATAAATGAAGAGCCAAGAGTTCGCCTCTTACTAGGCTAATCAAGCTATCGATCAGCTTAGCTTTTCTCATGGAATTGACCATTTTGAATAGATGGTCAATACTTGGGCCACTTAGGCCATTTAGAGGTGACTAGGCAGCAAGAGCACTGCTGCTACTAATGAGCATGGAATTGAGTCACATTTCACGGAAAAAGCATCTAAGTGTGTGTGGGTGTGTGTGTAATCAGTTCTGCATTCATTTGTTTTTAAAAAAAAAATAAGATAGCACAGTAAAAGATTAAAAAAGTAGATAAAAAGTGATCACATAACCTTATTTACTTAGTCATTTGGTAATGAATTTTTATTTTAGGTTTCTTTCATTGGAGTTGATTCAATACTTAATCAAAGCTGACAGTTAAAAAGACATGGAGAAAAATATAGAGGTTTGCACACACACACACGCGCGCACTCAGCTGAGTGGTGGGAAGGAAAGGGAACCCGAGCTGGAGGAGGAGTGGGATAACAGAAGTCCAGGAATAGTGGCAATCAATGGATGGGTAGATGGGTAGATGGATGCATAGAGGGAGGAAGGGGAGGTTGGAGAAGGGAGAGATGAGTGGTCTCCTGGGTGGAGTGGTGATAGTCTTGCTGTGTGTCTGTGAGACCAAATCCTTACCAAACTGAGGAGAGAGCGGCAGGAAGAGAATGACGAAGGAAGAACAGAGAAAAGAGAAGTAAATAGACATGTAGGGGAGCTTAGGAAGAGGAATGGAAAGAGATAATCTAGGGGTATACTTTGGACAGAGCTTCCTGGTGGAGAATGCATACTGAATGCATTTTTATTCATAGGTTGATTGCTGACAACTGGCAACTCTTTATTTAGAGCAGCTACTTGCATAAGAAATATAAGGGTGGTGATAATTTGTCCAGGCACTTCTCACTCTGATCATATTGCAGCACATACAATGACAGGACCTCCTTCCAAACTCCTTGGATTTTTTTTTTTTTTTTTGTGATCAATTTATTTTTGGTTTTTCCATTTGATTTAAAACAAACAGGCAGATGTGTGAAGCATCTGGTAGACAACAATAGCAATAACAGTTCAGAAAATATAATGGTAGTGTAGCATGTCAGAAGAGTAAATAAATAAATATAGCAATATTACCAATCAAACATATCAATAATATTGAAAATAACAAACAATAACAGATCAATAACAAAATAACAAACATACATCCTGTACAAATAATACCACACCATCCCCCTCCCCTCCCACCCATCCAACCCCCTCCCACAGGACCCAAAGTAAAAAAAAAAAAGAGGACATGGCAGAATAAAGATTTTAGAGTGGAGATGGCATCATCCCAACATGAAATATTTTCCGGTTTGGCTAGGTGCAAATTAGCTGCCCAACGTTCCATAATTGCTATATCTATAAAATCCAACAGCCACTTATGTAAAAATAACAAATGAGGGGTTTCTATCTGCAGGGTATCAACCTTTTAGCAGCAGTGAGACCAGCCAGAAAAAGGTGTTTAGATTTAAAAGATAATGTCTCATCAGGTTTGAACCTAAGTAATAAGATTTTAGGCGAGTAAGGAATCTGCTTGAACAACACTGTGGACAGTACACTGCAGACATTCTTCCAGAAAGCCACAACACCTGGACACTCCCAAACCATATGAAAAAGGTGCCTAAGCTCTTCTGCGAAAATAGAGTACAATTAGGAGAAATCAAGGCTTTAAATTTGAGCAGAATGCGTGGAGTGAGATATGACCTGTGTATGAAGTTATAATGAATAATTTGGTGGTTGGGGTTCCTGGAAGAAAAAAAAAATTGCCAGATCAAGTGCCAATCCAGAGTATTGTCATCTGATGGAAGGTCCTGCTTCCAAACTCTGTTAAGGGATAAAGATTTGTTTGGTGCCTGTATCAAAATAGCATAAACAGTAGAAACCAATCCCTTATTCCCAGTCAGAGCCTTATGAAGAGGGTGTGAACCTAGTGTGCCATCCCAGGGCACCCCGTAAGTTCGCATTGCCGTACGCAACTGAAGATAAGAGAAAAAGGAGGGACATGGTAAGTTACAGCATTTCTGAATGTCTGAGAATGAGCAGAGACCTTCAGCCCCAAAAAGGTCAGAGTAGAGTGAATATACCATTATTTGCCCAACAGAAAAATATATAGGACGTCCCTCCAGCTGGAGACGATAGTTAAAGAAGGGTGATTGAAGATACCAGTTGGAAGACACTTTACAATACTTTTCAACAGCACTCCAGGTGGGAAATAGCTCAGTAATGATAGATCCAAATTTCTGCTTTGACTGTTTAATAGAGAGAAAAATAAGATCTTGTAATCTGTGAGGCTGGAAAAATACTTTACTCAATAGAGCACCAAGATACACAAGATGCTGTGTCAAACCAGGTGGAAAGAGGGCGCAACACAAAGGACTAATTGACTGTCGAACTGCCTAAGCAAGAGGCTCAAGAGATAAAACAAACAACAAAGGCGAGAGGGGGAAACCCTGTCACGATCCTCTAGAAATGGAAAATTGCCTAGAACAAGTGTTCCCTGTCAACACCATTGAAATTGGGTAACTGTATAAGATTTGAATCATAGATAAAAAGTTATGTCCGAAGCCCATACGATGCAAAACCTGCCATAAAAAATGCCACTCAAGGCAATCAAATGCCTTCTCTGCATCAAGCGACAAAATGGCATTTAAAGAGTCTAAGGTGTTGGAAGCTTCTATGATGTGGAGAAGGTAACGAATATTATCTGAAGCAAAACGTTTCTTAATGAAACTAGTCTGACCTGCATGAATTAGAGTGAACAAATGTGGTTCCAATCGGGAAGCCAAGACTTTGGCAAATAATTTAACATCAGCATTTAGAACTGAAATAGGACGATAACTCGAGCACTCTGAAGGATCCTTACCCTTTTTCAAAAGTAAGAAAACAATAGCAGTATTAGTATTATTAAAAGAAAAAAACCATCATTAATTGTAGAATGAATCATTTCCAGTAAAAGAGGACCAGTTTGGGACCAGAAGGCCAGATAAAACTCTGAGGTATACCATCAAACCCTGGGGATTTATTTTTCTTTAGGCTTGCTACAGTAGAGCCTTATGCAGTTCACTTAGGGTTATTGGAGCATCAAGCTCAAGGGCAGTTTCATGAGAAAGCTTTGGAAGTTGTTGAGGGTTTAAAAAGCTTTTGTATGCATGCTCATTATGAATAAGCTCAGAGTAGTCTAAATTTGTGTAAAATGAGCAAAAAATATCATTCACTTCAGCTGGAGCAAAGCACAATTTACCTGTGGAAGATTTGACTGAGGAAATGATAGCCAATTGTTCATTGGTTTTAAGTTTCAAAGCCAGTAGATGGCTTGGTTGGGCACTGTACAAGTGATAAAGTTACCTAGTTCTATGAATGAGAAAATCAGCTTTTTTTCCTGAGTAGTTGAATAAGGTCTTTAGTTAAAGACGCTATACCTGATTTTGCACATTTGCGAACTGTGAGCGAGGTGAACAGTGTAGATTGAACTGTAAGCCCCGCCCCTAACTGTTTCTCCCAGTGAGAAACGCTCCTACTCTCGTTTTTCTCTCCTCCCACTCAACATGCATGAAATAACGTGCACGTTTCATACTCGTGCACAAAGAAACTCTCCAGAGAAAACTTGCATCTTCCAGTGAAATTAGTGTGTTGGTTGCAGTAAATGGCTGCGGATCAGCTAAATGACATTTTCTATCATAACCGGTAGTTTACCCTAACTACAGTTATGTACACAGATGCACAGTTATGACGAGTTATGATGTTATAGGCGACGTTACAACATGACAGCCTGATAAAGTTTCTAACCAGCCCCTTCAAGAAGCAGTGATGTAAAGCTTCGTCATGTTACGGTGTAAATATCACTATATACGGTAGACCAGCAGAGGAAGCGCCAGCACCCGAGGAGGTAAATGTTACTGAGAAGAAAGTTATTGAAAAAAATACCTTTTCCAGGCGGACTTCGAGTCCACATTCAGTCCGAGGCGTCCAGCTGCTCTCCACCTTCAGTACAATCCACCGAGAACACGAACTTTATTCCTTCTTTGGTCTCCTGCGTTTCAAGCCTCTATCCTCCTCAGTTTTGATGCTTACAGGCTGTTTTGCTGAGGTATCGCCACTTTCCCTTCGGCCAACACCATGAGGTTCTGTTTACAAGTGCTGCCGTGCACGCGAGAGAGGATGGCGCTCCTCGTTAGAAAACGCTGAGTGGCTGATAGGAAAGCGAAACTTATGTAGAATGAACCGCATTGGCATGAGGAGCGCGTCAAGCCATCCTTAGAAACCTAAACTAAAAAGGCCTGGATTCATGCATATATGCAATCAATGAGTGATTTTATTTTTTATGAAATTACCTCTTTTGACACACATTATACCATGTAGAAAGCATTTCTCTGAAAGAGATTAAAATAAAATCAGGTACAGGGCCTTTAAAGGTGCCATGACATCAAATTTCACTTTTCTGGGGTTTTGGGGGTATAATATGATCTGTTGTGCACTGATGAGGCCATGTGAATGTCCAGAGTGAGAATCAAAGTTCCTGTTCATAGTCAGTCAGCTTTGTCTCTCTGTTCAGAAACAGTTGAATCAGACAGCAGGCTATCATTCTACGTAGTTCTATCATTCTACGTAATTTAATTGCTCCAATAAGAGCACACTATCAAGTAAACAGCCCCCCCCCCCCCCCCCCTCTCTCATAACGGTCTATGCACCGTCCGCTTCGCCCCCCCCCCTCCCCTCCCTATCTGATTCAGCTACGTGTGTGTAGCTGAGTAGTAACTTCTGTGCAGTCAGGTCTGGGTTTTCAAACAAATGGATTTAAAAGAAAACTTCTGCAGCAACACTGAGGGAGGGGGCCACAACCTTGTCATTACCTGTAAGTTTATTTATTTTCTAAATGGTGTCTTGTCTGATAAACGTAGCTCACTGTCTGAAGTGCCCATGTTGCTAGCAGTTAGCCTTTAGCAAACTCTGACCGCAGCATGACCTAGTTTCTCTAAATAAGGTCATAGCCAAATAAGGTGTAGCCAATCAAAATGAAGTCAACGTGGTCTCCGAGTAAAGCTCCATATTGTAACCGGACCCCACTGTATTACTGAGGAAGTGAGGTCTGGCGTTTCAAAACAATACCCCGCCGTCAAAAATGCAGTTTTTTTTTCTTTGGAGTATTTACATATACAGTAATGCCAACAACATAAACTAGTTTTTACTGCTATGTCATCACTCCTTTAACAGGTCTCGCTCAAGAATAAGCTCAGAAGTAGCATTCAGAGACATACAGTAGAACTTTCTAGAGTTGCAATTTTTTTTTTCTAAGTCACAATATGCTGCCATCTTGTTTTATTTAGATTAAAAGCAAATCCAACTGTTTTATCCCTTTTGAACCCTTTTCCTGCTGACCAAAGTATCCTAGGGTTATCAACAGAGGATCTATTTATCTCCAAAAATCGGTCCAGTTCTTCTTTCATTTCCCTTAAGAAACATTCATTCTGCAATAGAGTGGGCCACTCGTTTGGGGCCCGAGGGGGATTGCCAATTTACCAAATACAGCCCTATGGTCAGAAAGAGACATAGGAAGAAGAGCAAAATCAGAGGCTTTTTCATATAAATGATTAGATATGAAAATATAATCTATATGGGAAAAAGTTTTATGCCGCAATGAAAAGCAAGAAAATTTCCTTAGAGAGGGATTAAATGTCCGCCAGGCATCTACTACCGCACAGTCTGATGCCCATTTCCTTAATGCAGAGGAAGCAAGACGCTGGTTTGCCCCTCACTTACACCAGTTCTATCTAATGAGTGTAACCAAACTGCATTAAAGTCACCTCCTATTATTTAACCAAAATCAGATAAATCCAGCATTAGTTTAGTCAGATGATCAAAAAAGCTCACATCAACAGAAACAAAAGCCACTATTTTTTTTTTACCATTTACAAGAGTTTTTTTTTTTTTTACTTTATTTAATAGTGACTCTACTAAAATTACTTTTGAGCCTTTGCTACATGCAGTCACAACCACTGTGTACAGGCACAGGTCAATATTTCAATATTACAAAGTAGTGTACGTCAGGCAAAACAAGCAATGGTGCTAAAACATACAGCAAAAAACTTTGTGATGCAGTCATTACCAAGATAATGTGATATGTACATATGGATCAGCATTAGCAGCTCATACTGTTTCATAAGAAGTCCAATTTCCTGAGTTACTGTATATACAGACTGCTAGTTAATGTAAAATTCCCTTTGGTGTTTTTCCTGTTTTACTGTAAAATAAACTGCAATTTGAGTGAATATGTTTGGGGGTTTTATGCAGCAGATTTTTTTAAAAAACAGTAAAAACATACATTCATTCATTCATTCATTCATTTTCTTTACTGCTTATCCAGTTCAGGGCCGCGGGGCTTGTTGGAGCCTTTCCCAGCAGTTATCAGGAGGAAGGCAGGGTACACACTGGACAAGACGCCATTCTGTCGCATGGCAAACAAATAAATAAAAAAAAGTGTGCGCATACATATCTATCCCTTTTGCTTAGCAGCTCTACATGATAATCTGGCACTGTTAATGAAAAGTTACAATACTATTTTAGTTATGTTCACCTGTGTACAAATTCAGTATCACAAAATCCCTATTCATGAAATGTCCAGTATGAAAAGCTCTAAGTCATGGCTGCTTAATCCAGTCCTACGAGGACCGCAATCCAGCAGGTTTACCATCTCTCTCTGCTCCAACACACATGACTCAAATTACATAGACCCAATAGCCAATCAAGCTCTGCACAATGACTCATTAACTTGTGTTGGATCAGGGAGACATGGAAAACCTGCTGGATTGCAGCCCTCATAGGACCAAATTGAGAAGCCCTGCTCTAAAGTCTGCAGCAAAACAAAATAAGGAGTACAATTAGCAGTCATCACAATCAAGAGCATGGAGCTTGCCAAACACGTCATGGACAAATTTGCAGTATTTTCATCAGCAAGGCCTGACAAAATTGCTGAGATTTGAAGGAATGATGTAAAATACAAAGTCTTGCATGAAAACTTGCAACATTTGTACAATCAACTGAACCTTTTAGCAGCTCAGAGTTTTTAGTTCCTCTCGTCTTAGTTGTTTGCATCAAAATCAAAAATACTTTCCACTTTCAAAGTGGTGTGCATATTTGGTTTCAAACTTTAGGGCAACAAAACAGCAAAAATTAGATTTGAGGGTTACGAGGTGATGCAACAAGTTATTTCAAATAAACAGGAGTTCCTCCTGGGAGGTCATTTCTTTCTTAGGCAACACGCACAACCTCATAACCTTACTACCACTACTACTATTACTGCTATACACCCACACTCACACAGACACACACTGCTAGAATAGCTGTAAAAACAGGTATTGATGAGAAGGCCTAGTCAATGACCATCAGAGGAAAACAGAGACCACCATTAGCCAGGCAGTCAATCGCTAAAGCATTCTGGGTAATTCTAGCACACACATACACCCAGACATGGGGATACACACATTGACAGCAAGAGGACACCCCCTCAGGGGTATCTTAACCACACACACATACACACACCCATATACACACAGGAAAAATAAATTAAAGCATGGTTGCATTTGTCATAAAATTATACTTTGATTTTCTTTCTCTGTCCATTCTTTCTTTTCAATCCCCACCATGATTTCTACATCTGACTTCTTCACCCTCTTTTACCTCCATTTCAGTGGCTTCCTTTTTTTGTTGTTTTCTCACCCGATGTCTCTTTTTTAGGAATGAACCAGTGGCTGACTGCTCCTAGGGGGTCTTGACCAACTCGCATTAGTGCAGTGCAGTAATTTCTGTGTGAGTTTGAGTGTGTGCACAAGTGGTTGGGGATGATTGTGCATTAGTTGGTCATCTAATCAATGGGAAAAACCACTGAGCCCGGGCCCTGCTTATGTTACCATCAGAGCTATTTATAGGGGAACCTACAGGTCTGTGCACACATACCCGCACAAAAATCCCAAACAGCACACAGGGTCACGAAGACATAAAATCCTTCTCAAATTCAAGAAAAGATTTTAAAAAGAACTTCCCTCACAGCTGGAGGGCCTAATTGCCGTGATTAAAAGAACAGTGTCAGCTGCTGAACTGTAAATGTAAACTAAATAGTGCAAATTAATAGAATTTGCAATACATGCACAAGTTCAGTCGTTTTCTTTAAGTTTGCAGTTTGCACTACAATGTAGTGTCCCAAAAAAAATTCTTCCAACTGTTGTGATGGGTAATGTGAGATCGCTAGCTAACAAGATGGACGAGCTTGAAGTGCTAGCAAGGTCTCAGAAAGAGTACAGAGAATGCAGTATCGTGTGTTTCACCGAGACACAGCTGCACGAACACATCCCGGACTGTAATGCGTCTGTACACGGCTTCAAGACGGTCTGTGCAGACCGGAATAAACAGCTCAGCGGAAAGCTAAAGGGAGGCGGAATTGCAGTGCTGGTCAATCAGCGTTGGTGCCATCCAGGACACGTCACTGTCAAGGAGAAGATCTGCACAAGAGACATTGAACTGTTAGCTGTGAGTTTTCGTCCATATTATTTACCCAGGGAGTTTGCTTGTGTTATTCTGGTAGAGGTTTATATAATACCAGGTACCGCACCAGAGACAGCCTGTGATGTCATCAGCTCTCTCTAAACTACAAACACAGCATCCAAACTCATTCATGGCGATCTCTGGAGACTTCAACAATGTCTCCCTCTCTGCTACGTTGTCAACTTTCCAGCAGTTTGTCAGCTGCTCCACCAGAGAAAATAAGATGTTGGACTTATTTTATGCAAATACAAAGAATGCATACAGCTCTTCTGCCCTGCCTCCTTTAGGAAGATCAGATCATAATCTGGTTCTTCTCACCTCCACCTACAAGCCCATCGTTCAGCAGCAACCAGTCATTAGGAGAACTATTAAAACCTGGTCTACTGAGGCTGAAGATACTCTGAGAGGGTGCTTTGAGGCCACAGACTGGAATGTCCTCTGTGAACCTCACGGAGATGACATCAACACCATGACTGAGTGTTCAAGTTAAAGGGGGACCAGACTGACGGAGGTCTGGACAGAGCTAACGAACTGAACATGTTCTTCAATAGGTTCAGTTCCCCCCTGCCGAAAACCCAACGCACCACACACCCTCCATGAGTCCACAGCTTTCCTGTCCCACCTCCACTCTGTCACCCTGCACATCAGTCACTGACCTGAACACAGCTTCCTCTCCCTCCACATCAGGACATCCTGAGACCTCTTTTGCCTCCACCTCCAGCCTGACTGTCTCCTGTGACCAGGTCAAGAAACAACTAGAGAAACTGAACCGGAACAAGGCTGCAGGTCCAGATGGTGTCAGTCTCAGAATTCTCAACACCTGCTCAGAACAACTATGTCCGGTTCTCCAGCACCTTTTTAACACCAGCCTGAGACAGAACAGAGTTCCTGTGCTGTGGAAAACATCCTGTCTTGTTCCTGTCCCTAAAAAACCACAATCAGCTGAACCAAATGACTACAGACCAGTTGCCCTGACATCTCACATCATGAAAGTCCTGGAAAGACTCTTACAGGCTCACCTCAACAAGCAAGTGAACACCTTTCAGGACCCATTACAGTTCGCATATCGTAATGGGCTTGGGGTTGAAGATGCCATCATCTTCCTGGTTCATAGAGTCCACTCTCATCTGGACCAGCACTTTGAGGGTCATGTTCTTTGATTTTTCAAGTGCATTTAATACTATTCAGCTTGCTTTGCTATGTCAGAAGCTCCAAAACTTCCAGGTGGATCCCTCCACAACCACCTGAATTTACGACTACCTAACAAACAGACCACAGTTTGTGAGACTGAAAGGTTGTGTGTCTGAGATGGTGATTAGCAGCACTGGAGCACCACAAGGCACTGTACTCTCACCATTCCTCTTCACACTGTACACCTCAGACTTCCAGTATAACTCTGAGTCCTGTCATCTGCAGAAATACACCCCACAACTACAGAGTCATCAGAGTATCAGTGATGGACAAGAAGCCGAGTACAGGGAACTGGTCAGTCAGTTTGTGAAATGGTGCGGTAACAATCAGCTCATCTTAAATACCAGCAAGACTAAAGAGATGATTGTTGACTTCAGGAGGAGCAAGAATAAGCAGCATAGTCCTGTCTACAGCCTGGAAGAGGAGGTGGAGGTGTTGGAGAACTACAAATACCTTGGAGTTCAGCTGGACAACAGACTAGACTGGAAATGCAACACTGACTACATCTACAAGAAAGGTCAGAGCAGACTCTACTTCTTAAGGAAGCTGAGATCATTCAACATCTGCACCAAGATGTTGCAGATCTTCTACAGATCTGGGCATGAAAAAGTTCCTCCTTTTTCTGCCAGAAGTGGTGCACTAATAGTGCACCATTACTGCACTATCACTGGCTGAACGGCTTGTCCTGCAAATACGCCATCACTTACGGTGTCCAAACTTGGCGTGTAGAAACATCCTTGTTCCGGGCATGCATTTATGCTCTGAAATCGTTTCCCCTGGGCACACAGGTGTTTCTCTGTGCGATTGAATTAGCAGACAAGTTGCTGGTAAGTGGCTGGTAAGTTGCTGGCAATCGGCTGAAAGGGGAACTTTTTCATGCCCAGATCTGTACAAGTCTGTTGTGGAAAGTGCAATTAGCTTTGCAGCATCTGCTGGGGCAGCAGCATCAGAATCAGAGACTTGAAGAAACTAAACAAGCTGATCAAGAAAGCTGGTTCTGTGCTGGGGATAACTCTGGAGCTGATCGTTCAAAAAGAATGCTGCACAAGCTGATGAAGATGATGGAGGACTCTTCCCATCCTCTCCACAACACGGTGAAGAATCAACAGAGGGTGTTCAGTGGGAGGCTGCATCAGGTTCGCTGTAGGACGGAGAGATACAGAAATTCATTCCTGCCAGAGGCCATCACCCTAAAGAACAAGACTGACTGACTTATGTTTATTTAAAAAAAAAAAAAAAGAAAAAAAAAGAGTGAGCTTTTACAATACTGAATTTCCCTTCTGGGATGAATAAAGTATTTTTCATTTCATTTTCATTTCATTTCATTTCATTTTCAAAATAGACCAAGTATTGTAATAAGTTATTGGGTTTTATTGTTTGTTTTTTTGCTATGTTTTTTCTCCAAAATTATTAGGGGTTCCATTTAAGGGATGGCACTTGCCCTTTTCTTGTCTCTTACTTATAATTTTCTCTTGTCTGAGTCCCCAGACCTCTGAGTTTGCTCCTTTTTTCTCCTCCCTCCCTCCTGTTTTGTCAGCCCCCAAGCCTCTTTCTTCTTTTGACTCGCTACTTGGCCCCCCCCCCTCTCCCCCCCCTCTCCTCCCTCTCCCCCCCCCCCCCCCCCCCCCCCCCCCTCCCCCCCCTTTTCCCCTCTTCTTCCGTTTTGGGATGGGGGGGGGCCTTCTCTCCTCTTAGTTCTTCATATGTTGATTGGATTTATTTTTCCTATTTCCCCCGAAACCTCTGAAAGGTCATATTTGTATGCTTTCCATTTCCCCGAGTCCTTTTACCTCTTTCCGCTCGCCCCTTCCCATCTGGTAACCTCCTCTCCCCCCCTTACCCTTATGGGGTTGTCCTTTAACTTTTTTACCTTTCCACTCCTTACTCCGTTTTCTTCAGCGTTTTCATCTTTGCATTTCTCTCTATTACCTCTCCCCTTTTCCACGCCACTGCTTCTCTCCGTTTCCTTCTTTTTTTTCTCTGCTTTTGTTGGGATTCTTTAAAGTTTTTTTTTTTTCTCCTCTCTTGAGGGGGGGGGGGGGGGGGGGGGGGGGGGGTGAGGGATTTTCAGCTTTTTCCCTGTTTCTGTTTTAGCTTTTATGCACATCCCCAATCCCCCCTTATCGCCTCATTCCGGTAGTGCACCCAGCTGCCCTTTTCGCCCCCCCCCCTACCCCCCCCTCGCCGCGCCTAGACCTTTACTTTTTTCTTTATTTTAATTCTTTTTCTTGTTTTGTTTTTTATTTTTCTTTTTTTTTCTTTGTTATTCTATATTTTTCATAGTTTTTTTTTTTTTTTTTTTTTAATTTGTTTTTTTTCTCCTTTTTTTTTTCCCCTCATTTCCCCCCACTTTCCACTACTGATTCCCCCCAGCTGCTCTCTCTGCTCCTCTCTCTTACGCCTTTGGTGGGTTTTTTTTTTTGTTATTTATTTTTTTTTACTTTTTTTTTTTTCTTTTTTTTTCTGGTTTTTTATTTTTCTTTTTTATTTGGTTGTTTTTCTTTTCTCCCTTCTCCCCCCTTTGTTTCCCCCTCTTCAATCCACCCCCTCCCACTTTTTAACTCCCTCTCATTACCCCTAGAGCTAGGAATTGTGAGGAATGGAGGGATTTAGGATCCTTTTCGATACTCTCTGGAATATATGCTGTTATCCCCCTACCTCCCCACTCTCCTCCTCCCTTACTCTGTAATTTCCCTTGTTCCCCCCTTCTTTCTCTATAGAATTCTTGAATAGTACTTACTCCCAGCTTTTTTTTTCTCCTTTTTTTTTTTTTTTTTTTTTTTTATTTAGATCCAATCACTTATATTTTTTTATTAGGTAGGAGGTGTAATATTTATTTTTTATTGTTATCTATATATATTATAATTTTCACTCCATCTCATATTTAATATTATTGGATTTCTTTTTCCTTTTTCTTTTAGGGAGTATTCGCTCTTCTTCTTCTTTCTTTCCTCCTTTTCTTTTTTATATTATTAATCTATTGCCCTCTTTTTCTTCATAATAAACATTTTTCTTTTTAATTTTCTCGTCTTGTTTTCATAATTTAATTTGATTTATTTATATTTTTATTTTTATCTGGATTTTTTTTTGACTTCTGATCATTTTTCTTTCTTCTTTAAACTTTAGGGTTGGAGGATATTATCTTCTTATCTACATAGAAATGGAGAAATTTATTTTTTATCCTCAGAAGAAACTGGAGGATTTATCTCTCTTTATCCGGAAGAAGGGAAATGGGTATTTTATTTGTTTTATTTTCTTTCCTTTTTTTCTTTCCATTCTTCTGTTCTCCATTATGACGCCTTTCTTTACCCCTCTTTTTCTCTTATCCTCCTTTGCCCCCATTGTCCCTCCAGATTTTCATCATACTCTCACATGTATAGATGCGGATTGATCATTACTCGTGGTCCCGTCCCGACTATTTTATTATCCCCCTTATTCCCCTTCTTTTGTTGTTGGAAAGAATTGACTTTGTTTTATTTTTTTTTTTTTTCTATTTCTTTTCTTCTGTTTTTTTTGTTTTTTCTTCTGTTATACCTATTCTCACTCTCCTATATCCTCAAAATTTAAATTTTAACTTTTGCCTCTGCCTCTTCTCCTCTGAAGTGTTTGATTGTTCGTTATTATTTTTTCTTTTTTTTTTTTTCCTTTTTTTTTTTTTTTGGAATATGTCTATCTCTTTTTTTTTTCTTTGTTTCTTTTTTTTCATTTTTTTTTAGTTTCTATTTTTTATTCTTTTTTTTTCATTTTTTTATTTCAGTTGGATTATTTAGTCTTTATTTTTTTGTTTTGTTTTTATCTCCGTTTTTATTCTGTTTATTTGATGTTTTTATTTTATTTTATAATTCTTTTGTCTATCCTATTCAATTTTAATTATTTTTTTACTTTTTTTTTTTTTGTTTTTTTTATTTTTTTATATTTCCACTTATTTAGTATTTTTTATCTATATTTTTTCCTTTTATTTTTTTCCCCCCTCATTTTTAAATTCCTATTGTTTATTTGGAAATCCTTATTGTGAAGTAAATCATTCCCCCCCCAATGAGTACCTCCCCCCCGTCGCCTTCTTTTTGCCATCTTCTTTTTTTTTTTTTAATGCTTTTCCTTGATTGTTGTCGTTGATATCTATCTCCTTTTCTTATCTTTTTTTTTTCTTTTACTTTTCCTTTCTTTTGTTTTCCCTCACTTCTATCTAATTCTCTACCTTCTCCTGGGAGAGCAGTCTTTAGAGGGAACAGGAGGATTTGGTACTTTTTTAAGTTGAGTCTTTTTTTTATTTTAAATCTTTATTTCATTTTTTTATTTAATATTTTTATTATTTACTTTTTTAATCAAAATCATTTAAGATTATATAAAAAAACTTTCTAAATTTTTGAGCCCTTTTACTCTTTCTATATATACCCCCCTTTATTTTTCCACACTTTTTTTTCCTCCCAATCTTTTTCTGATAATATTCCCCCCGGATGACCTTCCCCCTCATTATACACCCCGAGAGTTCCATGTATTTCTGTGGGGGCTCCTTCATCATGTGGTCTCCCTTATTTCATGACCCCTTCCTCCATATATTCCCCCCACCGAAATTCCCCCACTTCCCATCCATACCCCCGACCCTCAAGAAAGCCCCATATCACTGTGATTCACCTTAATTAATAATTTCTTGGAAGTTTTTTTTGTTTTTTAATTCTCTTTTTTTACTTTTTACACTTTATAGCTTTTAACTTTTATCCTATTTTTTTTTATTCTCTTTTTTTTTTATTTTTTTTCCTCTTTTATTTTTTTTCTTTTTTATTTTTTTATTTTTTTTTACTCTTTATTTTTGTAATTTACCTTTAGATTTTTTTTTTTCTTTTTTTTATATTAATGTATTTTTTTTTTTTTTTATTTTATTTAATGTATATGTGATTTCAGCTATATTGTTTAATTTTGGTTTATTATTTTGTTTACTTTATTTTTTTTTTTCCTCTTATTTTTATTATTTGATCCATGTTCTTTTTTATTTATTTTTATTGGGGGATTTTTGAATTTACCCCTACTTCCTTCCTTTCTTTTCATTCTATCTCCTCTCCTTTTATTTTTCTCTTTTCTTTTTTTTCTTTTTTATTATATTATTTTATTCCACATTCTCCTCCCTTCCTTACCCTCCAATATTCTACACCCCTATTTTCTCTTTTTCCCATTATAACAGGGGAAAATTCGGAGTATTTTCAGGAAATTGTTATGTATATACCCCCTCTTTTTTTTTACCCCTATTCTCCTCTTTTTGATTCCTCTGTTTTTGGATTCTTTTATCCCAATTTAACCTTTTTTCTATGCTCTTCCTGCCCCTCTCTCCTGCACCTTTATAACTTTATGATAATTTTTGTTATGTAGGTGTTATCTTGGAATAAATTATGCCATTTTTTGCCTTTTTCCTCTCTGATTCCCCCCTTTTTCTCTCCTTTCATTTCCCATTAATTTCCCCTAAGACCCCAAATATATATTTATAAATTTTTTCCGGATTATTTTTGTTTTTTGATTTTTTATTAATTTTTTAATTCCCTCTTGATTTGACTGTATTTTAGAGTATTGTTTTTGAGTAGTCTTTACTGATATAATAGTTTATATAATTTTCTATATTATCTATTATTGATGTATGGACTTTTATTTCTTTTCTCCCAACTTCTAGTTCATTATGAATTCCTATGATTACGAGATACTTATTGATAATTATTAATGAATAGTTAGTTATGTGCTAGCTCTCTGTTTCGTATGAGTTCGAGCTCGTCTTTTTTTTTTCTCCTTTTTTTCTTTGTTTTTTCTGATATTTCTCTCTTCTTTCTTTTCTTTTCTTTTTCTTCGGTCCAATATCATATTTTTTCTTTTTTTTTTTTTTTTTTTTTACACACATTCCTTCCTCTTTTATTTAACTTTTTCCTTTTATACAAAAAGACTATTCTCCCCGGGAAACTTTTTAAAATTACCTCTCCCCTCTACTCCTTTTCTCCCTCCCCCTCCCCCTTCTTTCCCCCCCTCCCTCTTTTTATTTTGTTTATTTTCTTTTTTTGTTTTTTTTTTTCTCATTTTTTTCAGCTTATTATACGCTTTTCATTTCGGCTGGTGGGGCCGCGCCTCACGGGCGGGCTGGAAGCCCCCTTTTTTAGTGGCCCAAACCTGCCCCGGCAAGGGTTTCTGTCATCTCTCCTCCGATTTTCCCCAATGAATTTCCGGCCCCTTTTTTTCTTTTTCCCATTTCTTTTTGCAAATTATTATAACAATGCAACTTTTCTCATCGACTCCTTCCACTGTCTAACCCTCCCTCTGCCTCTCTCTTCCTTCTTATCTGTGTTTTCTAGTGGGAGTGAGACAGATTAAAGTCAATGCTGGTTTTACTTATCATACTGTAGCCAGCTTAACCCTCCAAGCAACAGAGTAGAGGCAAACTGCAAAACCATTCACCACAGGATGCAAACACAGTGATACCACAACTGCAAAATCTGTATACATTGACAGAAAATGGTTTGGTGCTCTTTAATGTAGTAATTAATAGTAAATTGGTGGCTCTTGATATTGAGAGGCACAATGTCATCTCAGACATAGACATCAGTATTCTTAGACATCAGTATTAGCATATATGAGTAATATACAACAACCATGAAAACACTTTGATGCAATTATGTGTGGAAGTCAGTGACATGGCTTGTATGATAAAATGAAAACAAACAGCTTCACTGTCTACCCATTTACAATATATTGTCTTTAATAAAGTCAGACTGAAACACTTTCAATGCATGTGTATCTTTGCATGAGTAAATATGTGTTGTGCCCAAATGCATACCCCCACCCTCTTAAGTCTCTGTGTGTTACTCAGAGCCCCCCTCCACCCCCCATCCTCTGATACACAAGCACACAAACATGAGTATTCACACAAACAGTTAGAGCTTAATGAAGCAGAACTCAGCCTGGTGCCCATTAGCCTGATAATTAATAATTTCTCCCTGCCTCCTAACACACTTATCAACTTGCAGAGGAGGTAGTGTTTGTGTATGTGTGTAGGTGTTTGTGTGGTATGTGTGTCTGTTTGCGCCTGCAAGTACTTGTGCACTTAATACAATACTGTGCATGCTGCAGTATGAACTCATGAAAGTTTGAATGTAACAACTATGCCATGGTCGTATCGTCAAGTTGGTGCTTGCCATAGCTAGAACAAAGTTTTTAATATTATATTGTGGGGATCAAAAGGTTTTTTTCATGATATTCAGTCAGTTACATGCACAACTAAGTCAAGCTATGGTTGGTCATTTAAAGGTAGAGTCCGGAGTTTCCCCCTAAAAATAAATTGCAAGTGAAATTCGTCTCATCTTTGGGCGTCTACTCTTGTGTGGTGGTGACTTTGTTTGCATCTCCCCCTCTCCCTGACTGTATTTAGTTTTTTCCATAGACCGTTAACAGAGAGGGACCAACCTTCCGCTCACGTGACCCATTGGTTTCTGAAGAGCTAAAAGTGAAGCAGGTTGGGCATCTCCCACTGTTGCCATCTTGCTGTGTCACGCGTTTTGTCACTCCCGGAAAATACTAAAATGGGCAAAGGCAAGGCCACTCCGAGCTGCGGGGCAAATGATTGACAGTTGACACACTCTGGGCTAGACGCTAACCGAGCTAACTCGAAACTAACAGGAGCTAACGAAGATAAGCTCCCTAAGCGGCGGAGTAAAGGTAAGACACGCTTAGACTTGCTATTTGCTGACTAAAAACCGCCGTTGTGCTACTCTGCTACAAACTGAGACCTTACCGAGAGCCAACTAAGAGCTAATTAGGAGCCACCTGTCGGCAGGCCGGGCTTCCGGTCTGCTGCATGTCAATCAAAAGGACATGCCCTTAATGAAATGAAAAATACTTTATTCATCCCAGAAGGGAAATTCAGTATTGTAAAAGCTCATCAGCTTGTGCAGCATTCTATTTTGAACGATCAGCTCCAGCGGCTCCAGAGTTATCCCCAGCACAGAACCAGCTTTCTTGATCAGCTTAGTTATGTGTAGTTTCAAGATTAAATAACATCTAAATGATTGAGTTATAAAAAAATTTGCCCACCCTCACAGTTGATGTGACCTATTAAACCTAAAATGATTTTTTGAACCAGACTGCAAACATGTTTATTTCTGCTGTGAAGTTGGTGTTATTAACATAGGAGTGTATGGGGATTTGCTCCGTTTTGCAGCTAGCAAATCAAGGGAGAACTACAAAAAAATGACTTCTTCTGGGTAGACTCATACAGTCGTTGGCCACCGGAGGTTGCCGCTTATTTTCCCTTTGGTTTTAGTGTATTCGGAATGTTTCTGGGTGGAGATTTGCGTATTTGTCTCCAGCCAGTGACAGAGCTAAGGGTGTGGAACTCTGTGGGGATAAACCATTCGACTGGAGCAGACACCAGATTCACTCGAATTCTTAAAAAAAAATATGCAGACGCAGCAAAGAAGGCAAAAGAGCTTTATAGTGCAAACTAGGGTTGTCACGATACCAAATTTCTGTTTCGATACCGATACCATTTTGTGTTTCGATACTTTTCGGTACTTTTCGATACTTTTTAAAAAGGTAAACCAAACTCAATATTTCTTTTATTTGTGTTATTGTTCTTGAAGTCTTTATTTCAATTCAATATTCAATTTAAAACTCAGAGAACCAGTAATATAAAGCAATGCCAAATTAAAATCAAAATCCTTCTATACATGAAACATTATATGGACATAATTAGAAAAATTAATTGTAAAACTATCTAAATAAATTACATATTGTAAGGCTTTTGGAATATTTTTTTAATGTGTTTCAAAATGTTAATTTATTTAAAGTTGTGTCTCAATAGTTTATGATATGAAACATTAAATGGGTATAAGGTAATGTCTATAAAATCATGTTTGTGTGACTGACTTCATTATAACATCAGTCAAGTTGTATTAATAATAATAATATATATATAATAACTGAGCATATCATCAGTCAGTTCATCTCTGTCACCATTTTTAAACTTATTTAAACCTTTTAAGGATGTAATAACTTTGAAGAAAATTAAAAATGTATTTATTAACCGTTTATGTGTCGTATGTAGGTTTCTGTAGGTTTCTACTGGCCTGGAAGAGGTTTTGTGCTTTTTACTTTGACAAAACTGAACAACATCAGCACCAGTTGTTCTGACTGAAGTCACTAAGTCCGCGTAGTTTTCCTTTAGAGGAAAAAAGAAAAGATGACGGCTTTGGAAAAGCCCGTGTTGATAAAGTAGGGGCTCAAAGTGCAGTTTGGAAGTATTACGGATTCAAAGCGAATGATGAAGGCGAACCGTTGAACTCTGAAGCACCGCAGTGAAAGCGATGCTACAAAGTCCGTCTTGCTAACGGAGGCAACACTTCAAACTTCAGGTATCCGCGGCAGCGTCCACTCGCCATGAACCAGCCTGCTGCTACCTGACGTCTCCTCCTCCTCCTCCTCAGTGAAGGTGCTTCACTGAGAGCCGCATCATTAACTACGTCACACTCACTGCTGGGCTCAATGCTCTTAAAGAGACAGGCTCAAATTTACCAATTCAGCTGTGTTTTTTTTTCTTTTTAAAGTACCGTTTCTTTTTAAATTCTGGTATAGTACCGTTTTAAACGCATTAGTATTGCGGTACTATACTGGTACCGGTATACCGTGCGACCCTAGTGCAAACTCAAAAACCAGGGTCAATATTGGTTTGGCTTTCACACACTTCCGAGCTTTGAAGGAGAAGCTTGGTGCTGAGGACCGATTTGGCCATTAGCCCTTAGGGGAGGGGCTCTCAGTTTGAACAGTTTCCAAACAGAAATAGGGGGAAAACTCTGGATTCTACTTCTAACTGAACCACTGTACTTGCCTCATAATGGGAAAGAAATCAAGCTATTGACAAAAGTATGCCTGATGCTATGATGTGAACAATGGAAGAAAACATTCAAGACATTCTGACTTTTTAACTTTCCCCATCAGTGAACATTGTATATGTGAGTAAACTAAATTCATGTTGCATATTTTTTTCAATAATGCTCTTGAATGGTTGGTTTGTTAGATGACACCATAGCTATAAAATGAGTATTTTGTTAGGAGAGAGTGATATTTGTGTAATATTTTAAGTGATCTTAGGTCTATCAATCTTTTTTAATCCACTGATTTTAAAGCAAGATAAAAGAAAGAAAAAAACAAACCAACAAAAAACAAAAACATGGAGCTCAGGAACATGTGCAGAGCACTTAAGGCCATTTGAATGTAGCTTAGAGAAGATATATAAAAGTGGTCCAACAGTTTAATCTTTGTGTGTGAGTCTGGTTTCAAAATTTGGATTTTGTTGTTGACCAACACATTAAAGGCGCTAGAAGATGTTTCGGCATTTCAGAAAGCAGAGACTGTTTGCGAGTTTTTTGAATAATGCGCATACGCAAGACAAACCTGCTAGATTCACAGCTCCCTCTCCCTGGCCACAGAAAAACGTGCATGAGCCACTCCACTGTTTAGCAGACAGCAGGTACAGATTCTCCCATTATGTCACAAACACAAGTAAAACAGATGTTGTTGTCTGAACATTGCTAACTGCTAGCAGCATGATTGTTAGTTACCAACTGGAAACATCAGATAAGTGTGCGCAGCTTCCGGTATATTTTAAAATGTAGCTTGCTCAAACCGTTTTTTTCAGGATCCCCTACCCTGCCTTTAAAAAATACTGTGATTCAGGTTTTTGTTTTTTTGTTTTTCTTGGGGGGGGGGGGGGGGGGGGGGGGTTGTGAATGAAAACACATTCAGTATTGACATGATTGTGAACAAACTTGACAAATGTCATGTAAAAAAGTTTCTGGAGAAGCAGACTGCGAAGTATGCATGATCAGACAGAGATGGAGTGTATCCCACAAATTCCTTTTGACACATTCTTCTTTTCTTTCTTTGACTTTGACACTTACTGCCACTGCTGGAATCAATACGTTAATACAAATAAAGAAAAACAAAAGAAAAAGGGGGAAGAGATTAATCCTAAATATTGCTGAAAGAAATTAAAGGCCCTACTATCTTCCTTCACTCGACCTTTCCTCTTTACCTACCTTTGTGGTTCCCCTAACCCCTTCAATGCACCCACTCTACCTCCATTCCCTCCTTCACCTCCTTCCTCTCTATCCCTGTGAATAGAACATCAAAAGCCTCTGAGTTAGATGGGGAATGACAGTATTTGCTATTGGTATGCAGGCAGACATGTCTGCTCCAAAGTGTTAGTCTAAAGGCCTTGGCTAAGTGTTTGTCAAGACTTAAAGCCATTGTTCTCGTCTCCTTTCCTCTCAGATCTCAGACCGCTCCCTTTTCTTTTTCCATCTCCCTCTCTTGCTCCACTTTTGTTCTTTGATGGAACATTTTACTTTGGCTTGTGTATATACAGAGGCCAATATGAGACAACGTGTGTGTATGTGGGAGGTTGTACTTTAAGAAAGCGAATCGTTTTGCTTATGTTTGCTGAAATTAAAACAATAAGCAAAATGCAACTGCTGATTGCAAGATGTAGAAACCAGAAAGTGAAATTGTGTCTGTTTGACAATATAATGTTTTCTGCTGATATTTTTATTTCCATATGGTACAATAGTTGCAAGCATTTGGTTTGCAAATTAATCTCTGCATAAAGCTATTATTTATAAACTGTAAATGCAAGCAGTCAGATCAGTTTGAACTCTCGTGTTATTCAGTTTTCAGAGATCAGGAAACTGACTGTATTGTTAAAAGCCACATTGGTTCTGTCACTGACTTATTGGCTGCTCACTTGATAAAGCAATCATTCTCAAAATCATATTGACGTATTAATATTCTTTTAATAATGAAATGTTTCTTTTTGATCATGTAATTCTCTTTCATTTTCTGCTCGTTTCCCATCTTTTCTCTCATCTCGTAACAATCACCTCACAGTTTCTCTTAAAAACTCAGTGTGACAAACCTTGTTTCAATCTCTGCCATCTTCCTCAGCATGCTTCCTTCTGTTTCTTACTGTTAAACTTGTTGTGTTTTGGGTGTGTGTTTGTGTCGATGCCACATTCCTAACAGGGTTACACTCAAGGCCTGGAAACAAAGCGACTCTGGCTTTGATGTCCAAAGCAATGTTCTATAGGGTGGAACTGTTAATCACTGATAACCCTGCAGCATCTCATCTCTCGCCGTCTCTCCATGTGTCTCACCCCCACTCTTCCATTGTTGCCCTCCTCCTTCACTGTAGCTTAACCTCATACCTCTCTCCTTTTCTTATTGTCTTACTGTTATTTTGTCTCCTCAGTCTCCTTTTCTCTCCGTCTCTTTTCATCAAATCGGTTGACACAAGAGAGTTGCATCTTGTGTTGTGTTTGGCTGATCATCATTTGTGTGTGTGTGTGTGTGTTGTATTGTAGGTGTTGCCAGTGGTGTGGCAGTGATTTTAGTGGTGCCAGTAAAGCAGATTATGAGTTTATTTTGGCGAAGAAGGCTGGTAATTCTTTTAAATCAACAAAGCCGTTCCATTAGCCCCCGCTGGTGTCCTGAAAAACAGCCACTGTAATGCTCCCAAACACACCAGAGTACACAGCTAAACATGCACACTCCTCCGTGGCACTCTGAAACATGCCATTATACAAGTAAGCACATTTCCTTTTATTCTGCTATAATTTTAGCGCATGTATGCATACCCTGTACACTGACACAGAGCATGATTTACAGTTGTGCCCAACCACATTCATACATCAACATGCAACACATATACTCTACTGTACATGGCAACACATAAACACTGATAGTGCCATGTGAAATGTGCTAGGGGTGAGCAAATTTAACCAGCTAGAGTAAAAAATACCCACTGGTTAAACTGATTACTTATAACAGATTAATTTAAAGTGCTGGTTTGAAGCTGGATATAACATGTAGCAACCCAGCTGAAATGAAAGTACAGTATGGCTAATCATACCTTTAGATCAAACAACAAAATTGGCAAACTGCCAAATTTCCCTATGGGGACAATGAAGTGTATCGAATTGGATCAGAAATTATCCACTTTGTGGATATTTTTTTATCCTGCTTTGAGTGGCAGCTCATTTCCTTGACATTCTCTCAGTGAAAGAGCGAAATACTTTACAGTTTATTTGACTTACTTCATGACACCTCTGACTCCAATAATCCAGCCTGGTAAGAGTCAAAGGATAAAATTGAGGACTCAAAGCATTCACTTGTAGATTCTGGTTAAAAGAGAAAATACTGCTGAGCATTCAATTTAAAGGATAACATTAGTTTTTTTCAATCTGGACTATATTTCTAGGAATTTATATGTGTATTTATTCATTGGTAAAATTTCTGTATCACTTCGACACTTTTGGATGAAGTTTAGATTAGTCATGATCCGTGTATACAGTATCCATATAATGGTAGTCAAGGACGCAAAACGAATGGGCCTCTCTATAAGGCATTATCAGCAACCAAACTTTTCTCCAATATTTTAAGATAAATGAATGAATGAAAGAACGAGTAATATTGTCATGTGAGTCACAGTCTCCGTCACAGAGCAGGAATGAATGAGTTATGTTGGGTTTTTTTGTTTTCGGGCACGCTAGCTGCTTTCTCAGCTGTGCTGTGGCCAGTAGAGTGTGGAGAATATAACCCATATAACTAACAGGAAACTAAATCTGAACTCACAGGACAATAGTACGTTTTCATTCATTAATTTGTGAATTCCTCTGACAGCATTGGTGAAATTAAAGCGTTTTGCTGCTGATAATGCCTTATTGAGAGGCCCATTCATTTTGCCCGCTTCACTCCCATCATATGGATATACGTGGATCGCAACTAATCTAAATATCGCCCTCAGGTGTTAGAGTGATAAAGAAATTTTACTGGTGAGTAAATGCACATATAATTTCTTAGATGTTTGGATCATTTCTACTTCTACTTGCATTCTTGATCCCATAGTGTTGTAGTACTCAAGATCGGTCTTGGTCTCGAGACAATTTTTTTAGGTTCTTGGTAGGGATGTAACGATTACCGATAAAATGGTTAATCGTGATAAAATTCCCAACGATTAGTAATACCGTTTCAAATTTTAATTATCGTTAAAACCATAACTGATAACTTCACTTTGAAAAACTCACTATGATGCTACTTATTGCCTTGAAAAGCATCAACAGTCCCAGTTTGCATTATTTAATTTATGATAGCATGGTGGAAAGCAACAAAAGCGCCCATATGGACAGTGCTGTGGAGATTTTCCCCCTTTAAAAAGAACAAAGTAGACGTCTAAATCCATTTTGGATATTATTAAAGATGCTGGTGGGGTTTTTCAATAATACCGCGATAATAATGATAACCATGATCATTTTGGTCACAATAACCGTGATTTGAAATTTTCATATCGTTACATCCCTAGTTCCTGGTCTTGTCTTGGTATCGACTGCATTTTGTCTCGGTCTTGTCTCTGTCTCCGACAGGGCGGTTTCGGGATTTATGAGCGAGACCAGTAGAGACCATTGCTGACAGGCTTTTTGTCCATAACTTAGCTGCTGATAAGACTGAAAAAGGACCCTCTTAAAAACAGCTAATAACAACTTAAAAACATCGGTTGTGTTACGTCTCCCTCCAGCTGCAGTGTGACTGACTGATGCACCTCCTGCGCACAGAGAGGCGCGAGCCGAAAGGAGGAGAGCGGCTGTGTGAACTTGTTAGCATGGCTGTAGCTACCACTGAGGACACTGAGGTCTGGACCAGGACCTCAGTATTTATAATAAAATTAACCAAAAAACCATGAAGCTCAAAAGCATTTACCTGAGAAGACGATTTATGTGCGGATTGGTACTGAAATAGAGATTGTTCCTTGACCAGCCACCTGTATCATAGAACTGATTCTCAAGCTAAATCTTATTTTCATATTTATTATTATCATTATGTTACCAACCTGGCTCAAAGCGGTAACAAAGAGAGGAGTCCACACCATGCACTTAAGTTTCCCAATTAGTATTTATTCCAAAATATAATCAAAACATAACAAAATAAACTAAAATGGGGTATGGACTTGTACATCTGTAGTGAAGTGCTGTGAATGGGTATATGGTAAATGTGTGTGCAATGTTGAATTAAGATGCAAAAACAACCTAAAAAGAGGGCATAACTGTGTGGTGCTGAATGGCTTACCAAGCAGAGGCAGGGAGAGTCACCCACAGATCTGCCTGAGCAGGTTTTTATAAGTTTGGCCACTCCCCTTACAGGTGCAGCCATTCACCACTAATCAGTCAATCAGAGCAAAGCAAGAAAAAACATGGTGGACCATCCATGGGCCATCACACATTAACATGAACACAGTGAAAACTAACTAAATATTACAAATAGGTTGGCACTACTTCTTCCGCAAGGCGCAACAGTGCAACTGCAGTCACTGATCAGTGATCAATCATCCACACAGCAAATGCTCTTGATTTTTTCAGACTTCACGGATGCAGAGTAATTATTTTTATACTTCAGAGATGATGAAGAACAACTTACCTGCAACAGTGATGCTTATCAGGTCATTATTTTCTTCAGGTTAGTGTAGAGTTCATGTTTACTGAACTAACTCCCTGTTTGCGCATCTCTGATTGAGTCTGCGTGGTTCTCACTTCATGCAGCATGTGTGTTTACTTTAGGTTCGCTGTAAATCTGAATTTTGTTTGATTATAAGCTTTTTAGTAGTAATTATATCATTTCATGTTTGTGAAAATTGTCTCATTACTAAACAAAATAGTTGTTACTAAAACTTTTCAACATAGTGAGTGTGATGATAATGACACTGAAGAAATTTCAGATGATCTTCAGAACTCTTGTCATTAGTTCTAAAACAGACAATGAGATTAAAAAGAGAGCAAATGACAGAAAATAAGATAAACTACTGTCCTGCTTGTTAGGAGAGATTTCTGCCAACTTGGCAATAATTAAATTTGATGTTTGCCAAAATGTATTAGTATATAGTTTATCAATTCACAGTGTTTTCAAAACAACAGAGTAAAGATTAATTTTTGTTTTCATATTTGTTTAAAAGCAAACTTTGAAAACCCCTCTCATTTTGATGTTTTGTTATGATTTTTCTTTGATATTTGTGGCCTTGGTCACGTCTCGGCCTCGGTCTGTAAAAGTCTTGGTCTTGTCTTGGTATCGACCTCTAAATGTCTTGACCTTGTCTTGGTCTCGGTTGGTGCGGTCTTGACTACAACACTGATTCAGCTGCGTGTGTGGAGCTGAGTAGTAACTTCTGTGCAGTCAGTTCTGGATTTTCAAACAAATGGATTTAATAGAAAACTTCTGCAGCAGCACTGAGGGAGGCGACCACAACCTTGTCATCACCTGTAAGTTTATTTATTTTCTAAATGCTGTCTTGTCTGATAAACGTAGCTCACACTGTCTGAAGTGCCCATGTTGCTAGCAGTTAGCCTTTAGCAAACTCCGACCACAGCTTGACCTAGATTCTCTGAATAAGGTCATAGCCAAATAAGGTGTAGCCAATCAAAATGAAGTCAACGTGGTCTCCGGGTAAAGCTCCATATCATAACCGGACCCCACTGTTTTGATGAGGAAGTGAGGTCTGGCGTTTCAAAACAATACCCCGCTGTAAAAAATGCAGTTTTTTTTTCTTTGGAGTATTTACATATGCAGTAATGCCAACAACATGAACTAGTTTTTACTGCTATGTCATCACTCCTTTAAAGGGACTAGAGGCATGATTAAGAAACAAAACCCACGACTGGCGCTTCAGGTAACTGCAGCTACGAGCCAAGCCGTCACTGGAGCGTGCACAAACTGAAGCTATAATGATGTTTACTGCGCTTTTTCTTCGTAGTTACACTTTTTAGTGGTCCTTCAGTTGATCTGGATCATTTGCTGATGGCAGAAGAATCCATAACTATCACTTACAGTGTTTGAATTTACCACGACCGTCTTCTTCCTGTATCAAAACTGTCAGGGATGCAGGGCAGCGCGGAAAATTCGGCCACCGAATTGCAACGCATTTTTTCAGCACACAGCCTGTTAAAGGCAACGGAGAGAGACGTGGGTGTGCTCGTTCTTTTTGGTATTTAGCACTTCATCACCCATTAGCATTAAAAAAATGGACATGCATGTTTGTTTTGTTTTTTTAAATTCCTGGCTCTAGTCCCTTTAACGCACATATTCATGTATGAACATGAAATTAAGAGAAGAGATGAGGTTGCATCTGCATGACTGCATCCCCATAGAGACCCTTTATCATGCATGTTGACACTGTGATGCTGCTTCCCATTGCAATGACTAGGTTTTACCTCTTCTCTGCGTAGTTCTGTGAGCATATGTATGATCTGATGATACTTAAGCCACCTGCAGGACCTCCTGTGGGGGATTGCTAGTTTTGTTTTCCAGCGGACACCTTGGAATGTTGTTTAGGGGTTTCTGTATACTGTAGATGCACCAGTGAACTGTGTAAGTGGATCCTTTTTTTCTCTCTCTCTCTCTTCTTCACCCCATTCTCTTTGTTCCACTTTCTATCACTGCTTCTGTTAACTTTCATTTTTCTCTTGTCAAGCCTAGCAATACGATGTAAAATGCTGCTATAAACAAATGTGTAATTAAAGAAATAAAATGAATAAACAGGATATCAAGGGGAACCTTGTGTTCATAAAGCTCCCCCTGGCAAAGCAAAGTTGTTCAACACAAGAAAGCAACCAGATCATCATTCTGCTTGCCACGATGGTGAACAGGACAAGGTAGACGCAGAAGACAGAAAAAAAAAAAAGAAAAAAAAAGAGATCTCATAGTTCCAAGCAGAGCACCTCGCTGTCAGACTGGAGGGGTTCTGGTGGTTCCAAGAGTCTCTAAGAGTTGAATGGGATGCAGATCGTTTGGCTATCAGCCCCTCCTATTGCGGAACCAGTTACCAATTCAGGTTCGGGAGGCAGACACCCTCTCTACCTTTAAGATTAGGCTTAAAACTTCCCTTTTTGATAAGTTGCTAGGGAAGCCATCCCTTAGTTAAGCTGCTAGAGGTTTAGACTGCTGAGGGACGTTCATGATGCACTGGGCTCTTCCTTTCCCACTCATCTCTGCTTCTCCATGTAGAAACCTGTGACAGTATTCCATCATTAACTGTGTTCTCCTCTCAGCAGATCTGGCTGGATAAAAGTTGCAGTATCTGTTGGTCTCTCTTTCTGTCTCCACCAGCCCCTGCCGGTCGAGGCAGATGGGTTCTGAGCTGGGTTCTGCTAGAGGTTCTTCTTCCCTGTTAATAGGGTGTTTTCCTTCCCACTGTAGCCACCACTCCGTGCTTGCTCAGGATGGGGGATTGGACCGGTCAAGCCATGATTCAATCCAATCTGTTGGTTTCCTTAGCTAGGCTATTATGAATCTGACTTGAATTTCTGTTAAGCACCCTGAGGTGACATTAGCTGTGTTCGAAATCATCCACTCATCCACTCACTCCCTATTCCCTACATAGTGTATATGATGTAGTCCACTGTATCATGCAGGTAATGCTGCGACGTGCAGTAGCGGAACTTCAATAAAATTTGGAAAAAAAAAAGACATGCAGTAGCTAACAGTTATGAACAACAGACAGCTTTCCTGCTACGAAGAAATACCATTATTGTTAAAAAGCTACACAACAACGTCACAAAAGCAAATGTTGGTACTTTAACGTTACTTACATTTATTTATACGAAAAGCTGCTTCGACATTTTTCTTCTTCTGCGATCACAAAACACGGTTGTGGTATACGGGAGTAAAATGTAGGGTACATCGCTTGTACATTTACATTCGCAGTGCATTCTGGGTATTCTATAGTGGATGATGTAGTGGATGAAAAGTAGTGAACAGAATTTGAACAACACTCAAAATGGTGTGTTCACTATATAGTGCACTACATCCGTGATAGGGAGCGATTTCGACACAGCTATTGTCATAATTTGACGCTGAACAAATAAAGTTGAATTGAAGTGAAAAGTAGCTGCCATTTTTTCTGTCACAGGCATTTAGCAGTGTGCTACAGCCTTCATTGTCAATACTTCTTTTTGTCTTCACATTTACTCCTGTGGCTTGAAGAAAACGTATTGATTTTCAACACTGCCAGAAAACATATGGGACTGGAGGACTAGCTTAAGTTATCACAGTTAAAATGACTCTCGACTATGATCAGCAAAGACGTTGGCTGCAGCCCTTGTCCAAATGCTGGTGTGCAACCACAGAGTAATTGCACAGACCAAGTACTCACTGACCGTAACAGGGGCTAAACAACCAGCCTGGTGCTTTTTTGTTTGTTGTTGGCCCTGGGCCATCAACCTCCTGGTTATGTCAAACCCTGGATTAGTGTTACATCCTTACTCTGCTCTTCTCCACTCTATCTCTCCCATTTTTTCAAAGTTTACACATGCAGAACAGATATGCAAGAGCAGAATTTCACACACAATCCAGAAAACACCCTGCAGTGTGCTGAGGTGTGATTTAGCTTTAAACTGGAATCATCCTATATAAAATATAGAAATAAATAAATAAATAAAACCTTCACACAGGTTTAAACTACTTCCACTCTCTCTCATTAAGTGACCTGTGTCAGACCTAAGGAAGACTAGCTGCAGCATTTTTCATTCAATTTAATCTAATGGGGATCCTTATAAACTAAATTAAACAAAACAGTTTTGGCCTGTTTAACATATATATATTTTTTAATCTAGCAATGAAAAAGGTGAAAAGCAACTACGTAGCTGCCACTGAGCTACTCTTAAAATGACTAACATACTGTAAATAAAATAATTATCTGCCACCATTTTTTGCACCACATTTTTGGGAACTAACAGGATAAGAACCACATCATACAGCGTTGCCACGTGTTGGATTTGTTTTCAGTCTTTTTCATATCTGCACTATTAGCAGTCCACTTGCAGAAATCAGCATACTTGCCTCAGTGCAGATAGAGAATGGGACGCAGAGTCAAACTGGCAGGCGGAGTGAGCAGCCAGTGGATTTGAGCTTTATGACCTGCTGCTATGGGATACACACAGAGAAACACACAAACATACACATACCAGCTGGAATATCCAGACCTGGCACTGAACAGGATTACCTCTGTCATGGGAGGACTGGTATCCCCTCATCAGAGCGTGCACCCACACACGCACACACACACACACACATACATAAAATCATAATGGTTCACTGGGCAACCTGATAAGAATGTGTGTCAATTGGTGTGTGCATGTGTGTCTGTTTTGCTGAGAAGTCCCTGATGGCAAGGATTAGGGACTCTTGACTCTTCAGTCTCTCAGCAAAGAGCCAACCACCAAAAGCATGTGCTCTTACTCATAGATGTGCACAGACAGAAGAACATGTAATGCTGCTTTGAGTTTCACTTTACTGCTCGGTCCAACATCTGACTATGTTTTATATGCAGCTAAATTAATTGATAAGTTGGACTGGACAAACAGGAAAAGTATTTGTTTCCTTCTTTCAAAAAAGGGGTCAATGTGGTAATATATTACAGTGCAGACAAATGTTTTTGAATTTTAAGACAGCACTTTACATTTTATGCTTATTTAACATGCCGAGGTGTGTAACAGTGCTGTTCATACACAGGGTGATTAAAAAAAAGAATAAGGTGATAATAAAGTTAGCAAATGAGACAAAAAGAATATTTCACGTACATTACAGCTGTTAAATAATGTTTCTACTGCTTGGAGAATGATACTTTTGTTGTTTAGGCCAGCAATTCACAAACTGGGCAAAAGAATTAGAATTTGGTGTTCTCATTCAAAAAAGCAGTTTTTCTCCCAGCTGTGCACATAATCCATCAAAAACCATTTTATCCTCCTAATTTTTTAAGTTTCTGATAGCTTGTAGACGGATCTACTAGGATCCAAATTTGTGTGTAGTAATTTACCCGTGCAATCTAGAATTTTGTGCGAGAGGGTGAACCACAGTTTGTGAGTTATTTACTAAAAAAAAAAGGTGCACGACTGCCGGTGCAAATGTTGGCAAACGCCCCTATACAAATGAGGGTTTTGTGTCTGATTTCAAAATAAGTATGATAAATACAAAAAAGGAAAATAATACAACAGCTATCCATGCAGGGTCTCAGAAGTGGTCAATTTATGAGGACATAGATGAGGAGTTGCTAAACAAATAAAACTGTCTGCAGCCTTAAAGATGGTCTCTGACATCTACAACACATAAGGTGTAGAGCCCTGCATTGGAGCCCCAGGCCTGGGGGAGCCGATGACTTGCGGGCCAGGCTTCAGGCCAATGACCAATTCATTACCTCAGGCCCGGGCCGGGGTCTTCTTTTTTTAAAACCTGCTAATTACAGAGATATGTACGGTATTTCTGTTTAAAGGAGTGATGACATAACAGTAAAAACTAGTTCATGTTGTTGGCATTGCTGTGTCAAATCTCTAAAGAAAAAAACAGCATTTTTTACAGCGGGGTATTGTTTTGAAACGCCAGACCTCACTTCGTCACTAATACAGTTGGGTGCGCTAATGATATAGAGCTTTACCCGGAGACCAAGTTGATTTAATTTTCATTGGCTACACCTTATTTGGCTATAACCTTATTTAGAGAAAGTAGGTCAAGCTGCCCTAGTGGGGACTTTGCTATTTGCTAGCTGACTTTGCTAAAGCCTATCTGTTAGCATCATGGGCATTTCAGACAGTGAGCTACGTTTATCAGACAAGACAGCATTCAGAAAATAAATAAACTTACAGGTAATGACAAGGTTGTGGTCGCCTCCCTCAGTGTTGCTGCAGAAGTTTTCTTTTAAATCCATTTGTTTGAAAACCCAGACCTGACTGGTTAGCAGTCCCTCCTGCACTCATAGTTGAATCAGAGAGGGGGGACGAAAGCGGAGGGTGCATAGACCGTTAGGAGAGAGGGGGGGGGGCAGCTGTTTATTTGATAGTGTACTCTTAATAGGGCAAAAGAATTACGTAGAATGATAAAACTACGTAGAATGATACCCTGCTGTCTGATTCAACTGTTTCTGAGCAGAGAGACAAAGCTGACAGACCATAAACAGGAACTTTGATTCTCACTCTGGACATTCACATGGCCTCATCAGTGCACAACAGACCATATTATACCCCCAAAACCCCAGAAAAGTGAAATTTGATGTCATGGCACCTTAAACCAATTTAAACAGCAACACTTGAATGCAGTAACCGCTTTTCCCTTCTCACCCTCCCCCATCTGCGTCTCTCAAATCCCTACTGTGCAGGTAAGACAATCTGCTTGTTATTAGATTGATAGTTCTACTGCTCCTAGCTGTTGTCTTAATTAAGATAATAAAGAAAACATTTTTGATAAACTTTTGCTACATTTATCCTGATAATAAACGCTGTGCTACGGTTTAAGTGTGTTGGCTTTTCGACCTTGCTGCGATTTGTAAGTCAAACTACCATGCACTGTTGCATTGAGTCATTTAAAAAAAACAAAATCATCAATTAAATACCAGCCAAAATGCTTTATACACTTAACAAATTAAAATTAAAATTTAAAGGAAACAAAATATACCCACTTATGCCACAAAAGTTCTCAGATAAGATCAGAGGTGTACCTATAACTGCGCCTACATGCACCGATTCTCATTAAATAGGATTATGTAGTCATTAAGTTAAATCAATTTATATTCAACTTTATTTTAATAAAAAATATAATGAATATACCGCAATATCCCAAGAGTACTTAACTGCAGTTACAATGACCGACAAGGTTGCCGCCAAAAATCCAATCCATATGCGGCGACTTTGATGTAACACTATTATGTTACACCATAACAAGTAAATGTCTGTAAATAAGGAAGAATGACCACAAAAAAGCCACTTCGAGCTCACACATCGTAACAAAACATTGGTGAAATGAAGGAGTTTGTAGCAGATAATGCCTTATTTAGAGGCTACGTGCGGTTGCCCCATCACTTCCATTATATTTGACATAAGCTGATCTCGAGTGGATATAAATATCTTCCGAAGGAGTTCAAGTTGCACCAAAACTGTCTGGGTGAGTAAATGAACATATTTCATGCTAGAAAATAGGTCCAGAATGAAAAAAATCGAATTTCCCCTTTAAGATACCCACTGCAGTTGGCACAAATGAGGTCTTGTAACCCTCCTGCCTGATAGTAACTGATCAAATTCAGAGCAATGAGGGTGGGAAGGATCATTGTAAATCTGATTTGCCTTTTTTGTTATGGAGCGGTTATAAATGTCCTGAAGTTTCAATTGTTTGTCATAAATGATCCTACGAGCCTGGTTAACTACCACGTTTAGCTCTGTCTTATCTCTAACTGGTTCCCATACCAAGAGATGATGTTAAAAGTGAGAACACTCTCAGTAAATGACCGACCATGGTCAGGGTGTGCTTACTGGCATTGAAGCTTCTCAGCTTCCTGAGAAGATAGGCGCTGATAAAGACGCAACCCTTACTACACATTTTTTGTAAATCAGTTTGTACTTTTTTTGTGCCTGTGTAATGAGATTGCTCATGTTTTTATACAGGCTAACCTTTGATAGATCCCACCCTTAGTGACAATGATCACATTGTTGGCAACAGTAGGGTGAACTAAAATGCTATAGTTCATTGCTGAAAGTGATAACCACTATCCAAGCTCAGATGTAATTATTTTTTATATTTTCAATAAATGAAAACCTGGACCTGTTCCTGAAGATGTAGTTTTATATATATGATATCATGCGAATGATATCTAATCAAATGCCAGCTGACATTCCTCAGCGGAGAGATAAAGATGACCTTTAAAAAAAAAAAAAAAAAAAAAAAAGGGAAAAGAAAGGAGAAATAGTTGGAAAGTATAAGACTTGACCAATGTTAGAAAAAGAGATATTACCCTGGTTTGTGGGGTTAGTTCCCCATAGGGGCAAGAGAAAAAGGTCCATACACACACACCTACACGCACCCACATGCACCCCCACACACACACACCCCACACACACACAATTGAAGCAAGTACATATGCAAAGTAATTTTTCACACCCATGTTTATCTAAATGCAGACTGGCCCTATCACCATTCACTCTAACACTTGCAAATATGTGACAAAGAAAACACACACAAGAGATTTAGCTTTTAAAAAACTGCAAAAAAATAAAGTTTTACAACACAGCTCCTAAACTGCTGGCTATTCCAGTAAAACTGACCAGCAATTTTATGGCAAAGTTTGTGTGCATAATGCAGAGGCACAATAAAACATGGGAGAGATGGGAGGAAAGACAGATGGAAGACACATATAGTGACAGAGAAATAAAAGAGACAAAAAAATTAACCAGATGGAATGAAGGAAAAAAAAAGAAACAGACAGATACACAGAGTGCAAAAAAAGGGAGCAAGTGAGTGCAACTCAGAGACAGAGCATCAATTATTTAGTGAAGGTAACGTGAAGCTTCCTTGGATCAGGCAAACTGTTGGCTTTTCCCCAGAGAAAAGAGAGAATGAATTAGGGTGAATTTATTAGAGGCTGTGCACGTGCGTGTGCATGTGTGGGTGTGAGCACTACCTTGGTTTCTGTTGTTGTGTGGTTGCATAGCCAAAAACACACACACTAACACACACTCATCCTGAGAATCCCAAGCCTGTTTCCAGGTTCATTAATAAAACAGCAGCTCTTTATATGTGCTCTTCCCCTCGCTGTCTTGCCTTTCATCCTCTGTTTGTTCACACACACAGTGGGATTTTATTGTGTTGGTGTGTGCATGCGGGTGTGTGCGTGTGTAAACTCCAACTGGGATTTAGGGATGGCCCGACTGTTTGTTCATCAGTCAGACAATAGTTGACCCCAGTGTGGTACATATAAAAATCTGATCCCTCTTTCATCATGTGTAAAAGGGAACAGCGCTCAGTTCAAGCTTTTCATGCTTTTCGTTGGTAAAGTCTTCCTGATGATTCTGACTTTTATTCTTCACATTAGTTCTGTTGCAGACATCTAAAAGCTGATATATTAGTTTCATTGCCATTATTCTATAACATCTAAGCTCTGAATTATTGTCAGTAAGAAAGTTAATTGTAATTGTGTCGAAGGACCTGAAATTAATTTCTCAAAATTAGGGGAAAATTCACACTAGGGGAATATTCACACTACTGGCTTATAGGGATGTATACCGAGTACCGGTATCGTTTGGTACTGGTTCCTAATCTTAACGATACCAGGGTACCGTTAAGATTCTGGACTAACGATACTCTTATTGATACTTTTTGTACATCTACCTAACCATCGAGTTATCATTACACAGTCAAATAATCACAATGATGGACTAAGACAGACACAATTCCCTTATTCTCCCAGCTGTCCTTCACCCACTTTTATGTCCAGGCTTCTTCAACATCATCTGAACAAATATTCTCCACCGCTGGATCTTGTAACATCTTGTAATGTCTTTATTATTTACTCTAAGTTATGTTATAGTATCAATAAGAGAATCGATAAATACCGGTATCGATAAGGAGTATCGATATTGGTATCGGTATCGATAAAATCATAACGATATACAGTATATCCCTACTGACTTAAAATAAGGGTATCCCTAAGTCTAGGTATCCCGCTAGACTTGCTGAATCTAGGTAGATACTACTTGCAACATCAACAACAGTTTTCTCTTTTTTTCTTGTATTCCTAAAGGAAATTATGTTTTGCTGGATACTCTAAAGGGGAAATGGGTACGGTGAAGGTTAATGAACTGATGAGGTAGTTAGGTCAAAGGCTTATGAGTCTAAACAGGTGGTATTTGTAATCTTTCTGTTACGAATGAACTCGTATACTAAAACTTATCTTATATAATGACATGCCAAAGAAAATACAATGTATCATTCTTACAAAAGTGAGACCTCACCTGAGTTCTGGCACCTGACCCTGCTGGTTAAAACCCCTTTCATTGCCAGCTGTCTTTAACTTTGGCTTTCCCACAGAAGGAGGATGTTTCAGCATTCAGTGAACCTGCTCTATGCTCACCTCATTGCCTCTTCAGCTACTTCACTTCTGAAATGAATTCCCTGAACCTACCCAGTCTCCTCCTGGTTTATCTAGCTGTTTTCTTCTATCAGGCTGTGCTCATTCAAATGTTGGTGTGTGATGAGGTCTGTTCAGTCTAAGGTAAAAGCTTTGGGTATAAAATATTACTTTGAACCTTGACTGGGGCCTTTTTGTGTTTCCATGTTTTCTCAATCAATGCATGTATGAAGTTTTCTTCAAGTATTCCAGCTTCAATCCATGATCCAAAAATAGATATGATGGTTCATTTGGTGACTCCAAATTTACTAGGAGTGACCATGAGTTGTTCTTCGTCTCTGTGTTGATGATGCATTAAAGGGACTGGAGGCAGGAATTGTGAAACAAACATGCATGTCCATTTTTTTTAATGCTAATGGGTGATGAAGCGCTAAATACCAGAAATAATGTTTCCACCCACGCTTCTCTCCGTTGCCTTGAACAGGCTGTGTGCTGAAAAATGCGCTGCAATTCGGTATTATACCCCCAAAACCCCAGAAAAGTGAAATTTGATGTCATGGCACCTTTAAGTTCAGGGCCCCTCAATTCAGTCCTATGAGGGCCACAATCCAGTAGGTTTTCCATGTCTTCTTGATCCAACACAAGTAAATGAGTCATTGTGCAGAGGCTGATTGGCGACTGGAAAGGCTTGCAGTTTATATGGGTGCTGCACTAATCCAGAATGATTGCTGGTGTTTCTTTGTGAGTAGTAAAAAATTATTCCCCGACAAGGAAAGTTCTCCCCTTGTCGACTGGAATAGCAAATGCACAGCAATTGTCTGGCATCTTTGTAATTAACTCTGTAAAGACCAGTCACTATTCTGTTTCAATAGAACTCCAAAGCTTTCTGACCATCAAGGGCAGTAGCGAGTATGTGTGAGTGACTTATGCATAAATTATTAAAATCATCCATTGCATGATAGGGGCATAGAGAATGGATGGAAGTTTGAAATGAACCAACCTGGATACAATTAAGACGTATCAGCTTTTTGGTCATTTAAAATTCCAAGAAATGTTGAAAGAAATTTCTGGTCTTTGACTTCCTCACAAAACCAATCTGTTCTCAATCCATTAAAAAGCCTTTTAAGATGTTTTAGATGAGAACATATACACACCTGGCTTAGGGCTAGGTCTTCGACAGGCAGACTTTAAAACCGGGCAACTCAATTCTGTCCTATGAGGGCTGGCGTCCTGCAAGTTTTCAATGAGTCCCTGCTCCAACACATCTGACTTAAAGGGACTGGAGGCAGGAATTGTGGAAGAATAAACAAGCATGTCCAGTTTTTTTAATGCTAACGGGTGATGGAGCACTAAAAACAAAAAAAGAACGAGCCCACCCATGTTTCTCTCCATTGCCTTGAACAGGCTGTGTGCTGCATAATGCGCTGCGATTCGGTGGCTGAATTTCCCACGCTGTCCTGCGGATGTGACGTCAAATGACCTACATCCGCGTCCCCGACAGTTTTGATCCAGGAAGGAGACATACACGGTAAATTCAAACACTGTAAGTGATAGTTATGGATTCTTCTGCCGTCAGCAAACGATCCAGATCAACTGAAAGACACTAAAAAGTCTCACTATGAAAAAAAAGACTTTATCAGCGTAGTAACCAAACGTCATAGCTTCAGTTTGTGCATGCTCCCGTGATGGCTTGGCTCATGGCTGCAGTTACCCGCAGCGCCAGTCGCAGCAGTCGTGAGTCTCATTTCTTAACCTTGCATCAAGTCCCTTTAAATAAGAGTCATTGTGCACAACTTCATAGGCTGTTGGATCCATTAAAATTGACTGTGCCCCTTGTAGGACTGAATTAAGTAGCCCTGTTGTCCAAGATGTACACTGCAAAGTGTTGTCAAAAGGTGGTGGTAACAGCAGTAAATACTATACAGGAAGTTACAAAAAAGAGAAACCTTTCCAAGTGTTGTTTAACTCCCTCTAATGCAACCTTCATCAAAATAGACCCAAAAAGAAAAAAAAAAGGCAAATACCCCAAATAACTGACTTTCTCCTACATTATTGTTTCAGGTGTTCTAACTGCATATCAAACACAGAAATGGAAACCCAGGTATTGCAGGAATGGTGTGCATGGTTCTCAAGGCAACATTAATTGTTGCTATAGACAAGGAACTGTGACTGTAAACACGCAAATAATGGACTTGTGCTATTTGAAGGAACCTGGACTCTTGATTAAAAAATGTCAGTTTCTTCAAAGGTACAAGCATGAAAACCCTCCGACCGATGTGAAGAACTGCCTGCAGATATAACAACATTATCTTCAAAAGCCAAGCAGTGTTTGACCTGTAGGGTTGGATATTGACCCATGGAATAATGGCACTTCACTAAAAACAAAATGGTCTTTTCAGTTTTTTAGGAAGATATTGTAAGTCCAAACTTTGTTCGAATCATGTTTGTCCTTTCTCACTTGCATTTTCTTTGGCATCGTGCTGTAGTGTTAAGCCATCTTTTGTATATTATTAACAAAGATGTCATGATTATTAATTATTTAACAAAATAATTAATGAAATATTAATAATTCTGAATGAGAACAGCAAATGGAGAAAAACAGCTGAAAAGCTTTCAGACACTTGACTTCAGCTGAAACAGATTTACTGGCTGTATAAGTTTTTTTTTTTTTTTTTTTTTTTTTTTTTTTTTTTTTTTAAGGGCTGTTATTACTTTACCAATGAAAGGAAAACATACAGTCCTATCAATACCAGTCTCTTTTCCCTTTCCTTCTCAACCAGCTCTGTAAAGTGGGTGCAGACACTTCCAAATTGTCCCCATTTCTTCTTTTTCTAATAATCACCTTCTCCATTTCTACAAACTGAACTTATTTTTCTATGCCTGTTTATTTCCTCTGCCTCTAAATTCTGTGTGAGTATATTTGTATTTGGAGCATTACCTGAATACCAAATATAAAACTGTAAGTAATGTATGTAAGTCTCATGTATAATTGTGTATGTTCATGTGTCTGTGTGTGCACTTCTGTGTTAGTGTGAATTTGTGATTGTCTTAAGAACGTGAATACATACGGCTGACTCAGTGATTCTGTCTCCAACTCGGCAGCTGCATCTTATCTGCACCACTGTGACGTGTGTGTGCGGGTGTGTACGTGGTATCTGGAATGGGGATCTTAACAGTTTTCCAAATTAGAGAAGGGGAAACGTCAGAATGCTATTGTAAGAGATCCACTTCCTGTCTGATAAGCAAAAATCTCTCTTCCTCTCACACTCCGATACGCATACACTCACTAACACACTCACCACTCACACACTCCCACACACGCACCCACACACACACACAAAACCCTGACAAGCAAAATTTGCTTTCTATTTCTTTCCGTTCTATTCTTTCTATCTTTCTGCCTTCACTTTCCATCATTCTCGGTTTCTCTAATAAACACAGGTTTGCTGCTGAGGGCAGGCAGGGCAGATGAAAGAGAACAGAGACAGCAAGAAAGAAAGTATTCAGTGTATGGTTGAAGGTGCAAGAGCAAGTAAAACAGGAGTTTTAGATTTGTCCCCTAAATGCCCATAATTGTCTCTAAAATCTAGTAGGCACAGTTTTAGAAAACAATCTAGATTATTGTTTGTTAAAACCATTTTGACTCTTATTGAAAGACTATCTGGAATAGGAAACAATCAAAACTCTGCTTGTCAAAGACTCAACTCAGTTTGAATTTGATGGCTGTAAGACATCTTAGAAAGCTCAAACAGGGACAACAGAAGCAGGAAAGGTTGTGTAATTCTGATATAAATAGCCAGTGGAGCTTTGTTTCTTCTAGCATTTGAACTTTTTCTTTATCTTCATCTTTTTGCCATTTCTCTCTTTTTATCTTACTCCTTCTTGGTCCTTTATCCTCTTATCTAGGACTTATTCCTTTCTTCCCCTCCTATCCTTCTCACTCATTTGGACTCTAAAATCTTTCCTTTTTTGTGCTCTCATCACACTTTTCCTGTGTTAACTTCCTGCTCAGTCTTCCAGTTTACTCTCTCACAACCCTTTCTCTCTTTTACTGAAACTCTCCTCACTTCTGCTTCCAAATTTTACTCCAGATCAAATTTTGCTTCATTTTTTGTTTTTCTTCCACTTGACATTTACCATTTATTGTCATTGTAGCTGTATGGATGCTGTTCATCCTCACAGGTTTAGTGAATTATTTGTATATGCATGTAGACCACATGAATTACGTCAACATGACACCTAACACTAGCTGTTTTTCACATCTCTCATGTAAAGACCAGCAGCCTCTAGTATGATGGTGTTAAGTGACAGAACTGATGTGAAAGCTGCTGCATGTTTCAATACATAGAGTAGAACTTGTGTTCAGGGCTCAACAGTCCTGCATCATCGAGTGTACTGTACCGTACATAATACGGTTGAGACATTAAATGTTTTGGTGACAGCTTGTTTAATCTCACATACCAAATTTGGTCTCAGTACACCAACATCAAACACTGATTTACACTGATAACACATCCTCTCATGGACAGTTAAGTGCAGTGCTGCAGGGTGATCTATAATCCCTGCTTAGCTCACAATTCAGTTGATTAGTAAAGGCCAATTTTGCCAGTTCAGTCAGTTGTCACCAGTCAGCTGTTTAGGCAATGTTTCCAAACCAATTCATTTCATTCAAACCTGAATGCAATTGTAAAATTATCTACAAACTCAGACATTCAGAATGGTTGTTACACCACTGAGTTTAGCTACAGCTAAAGCTCAACCTGCATTTAAACAAAGCTCTTGTACCTGTATCAGGGGTGGTACCAGAATTCCCACTCAGGATGGGCCAGTGGAGATTTGGGTGGGCCTCTGACAGTCTCATATCAAATGTGCACTAGTCTACGTTACAAAGAATGCATCTGTTACATTATCAATTTTATTTTCTACATAACGGCTATTCAACAACAGCTAAACTTAGAGGAACAGGAGAAAACACAAAGCATGATAAGAAATATTCAAATAAACCCGCCCAACTACCTACAATAACGGCCATATATGTGTCCCGGTGTTGTTAAACCAGTCAAAAGAATTTACCATGGAATTAAATTACAGTGAAACAAATCTCTGATGATTATTATGAAATTCTGACTCAATATTTTGTGCGATATTGAACTTATAAATGGGGAAGAGTAAATGTGGCGGGGTATGTGGTTTGACTGTAGAAGGGAGGAGGTGGAGTAGTGTGTAGAGTCGAGACGCAGCTGCGTCTGATTAATAATCACCTGCCTTTTACTGCAGCTGCACATCCGATATTTCTGGACCATTCCTCATGCTCATATGGGTCAATTCTGCCTAATTCAGTCTACATAATGTTTCCTCTCTGATTGTTCACTTTTTCTCAGTAAGAAACAGCTTGTGCGTGTTTCCTTGCATTTATTTTTTAGATTTTAAGTGGTCACGCTTTCACTGCTATGTCTGCAAATATGACGGCTGCTATTGCATAATCTTGTAGTTTCCTAAGCTTTATAAATTAATAGCCTTTTAATTATGAGCAGGTACAGAAACAATATCTAACCGTATCATTTGGAGGTTATTCTGTATTCAAAAGAAAAAAAATAAATCAATTTACAGCCTTGTTAACACTGTTTGCTGCTTTTTCAGCTTGCAGTATAAAAATGCTTATCTATCAGCAGTGTCTAACCCCTGTTTTCCACCTGGAGCGGCAGGCGCACAAATATAGCCAAATTTTCAAGAAAAAAATTTGACAGCTATCTCAACAGATGAAGTCTTTCCCACCAGGCCCAAAGCACCGGGTGCGCAACGCATGAATGGGCTTGTGCAGCAATCGTTTTGGCGTCAGGTCTAATTTTTGCACTTGTCACAGCTGAATTTGTGACGTATGGTAGGAAGTGTGGTGTAAAAAGCAGAGAATTCAGTCCATTTCTAAAAATAAAAACTTCTTTCAAAATAAACAGCTGGACCAAGCAATGATATGTAGGTCGGTCTGCATGTAAGCAGGAGATGAAGACACATTGTGAAGGAAGTGGGGGAGCCAGAGTATTATATGTCAATGAACCCATTCACATGCGCACCGTTTGATTATAATTAGATTTCTTGAGCTTTCTGATTTTTGGGTTGCATGTAGAGGGGCTCAAGGAAGGATATACACACACACAGGAGAAACAAGAGGGTGGGGGACAGGTTGGGTTTCATTCTAGGTGCATGCCACACATGAGAAACAAGAAGGATTGGGTGTCAATAGATCCAAGCACATGCACAAGGTAAACAAGGGGGCTTGGCTTAACATAGGTGACACAAGGACTTTGTAGCGCAGTGCTTCGGGTCCAGTGGAAATGCATAGGTGACCTATCAGGTATAAAATTTGTGTTACCACAAAAATCTGTTCTATTTGTATCCAGTAGGTATTTGGCCTTAAGAGTGCAAGTTTTAGGCCCAGGCCCACCCCCTCCCCCATAACGCTGCTGCTGACCAGTACAGTAAACATGCACAGAAGGAGAATTGAATAACTCATCAAAGAAAAATTCCAGCTGCATTTCCATTACTTTCTAGAATTGTAAAACCTAAGTATCACGATAAAAAAATGATAATGGAAACTTTTTGATGACTGCATTTTCAGGGGGTTGACATTGAGGTGTTATGGTAGACTAGTCAATGTCTTTACAATATCACTATAAACAGCTGGCCTAAAATATTTTTTCCAGCCTTAATTCTTTCAGGCTGCACCAGGCTGTAATGAACTTCCCTTAATTCTTCATTGTTTGGATACTAAAAAAAACAAAACAAAACAAAACAAAAAACTCCTCTGCAAACAGTTTTTATTTGTGCAAGCTTTGCTATAGTAGGGGTTTTGAGTGTTTATTTTGATTTTTTAAAAATTCATTTTAAAGTATGTTTTTATGTCTGTAAATATATCTGTGAAAGGGAGTGTAAGGAATAAACACGTTTTGCTCCCTAACAAAAGCTAACAGCCATTTCATTGTGAATTCATTTGTATAAACATACACATCTGCTTTACTGATTGCAACACCATAACTTTGAAGCATGATCTGCTCATTTAATTTGAGCATAACATTATTTGACCTCGGATCTCATTATCTGATGGTATTATTTTGCTTGTAAGTGTTTTAATTTTGCATGATTTAAGTGAGACCGACATGTTCACAAACATTGTAGATACTGTATCTGGTTTAGGTCAGACTAACAGTCACTTTGTAAAATTATTATTTTCACTAAACTTAGTGTCATGTAAATACGCTGATTAAGTCAGGTTGCAGTTGCACAATTATGGAGTACAGCTTGACCTGTAATCAAGAAATCCCATGACTTAGCCTTATCAGGGGCAGCTGATGCCATCCCTCCAGTAATATATCTCCCATTTTACCAGCAAAAGCGATGGCCATTAACACTAAAACACAGGAAGAATGCTTTGCATGTTCAGCTCTGCTAATCAAGAGTAGAGCTAATGAATTTGTTCTAATGGAAGCTAATTAACTCTTCGTACCAAGCTTCTGACTTTATTTTTTTATTTTTTTGTCTTTTTTCATTATATTAATGCACTAAATTTCACTCACACAAAACACTGGATTGAAATACAATAAGGGCTTTCAAAACTATTTGGTGCTGCAACACTATCAGGCCCAGGCTAACAAAAAAAGAAGAGTTTTATCTATTTGTTTTTCCTTTATCTTTTATTGTTGTCTCTATAATGCTATTATAGATACCCAGCATCTTGCTTAGGCATCTCCACCTTCACATTACAATATCAGCTTATATCTCCTAACAGTTGTTGTGTGGAACTAATATATTCATTTGTCTCCATATTTTGTAAGCTAATGTTAATCAGAGCATTTAGTATTGTTGAGCATCATAAATTCACACTCTGTAACAGAAAATCTGCAGTCACTGTATCTATACATAATGTGTGTGACTAAAAGTGTAAAAGCGTATGGAGGGGTGGGGGGGGTTGCATGCATTTGCCTGTGGGTCACAGTAGGCCCATCTGTTGTAAAGAAACAAACCAAATCAAACACACAGCTAGAAAAAAGTCCCCCACTAAACTTGTCTTCACCACCTTTTTTTCTCTTTCTTTCTCCCACTACCGCATACACAGTACAGTATAAATTCTATGTATACATGGTCTAATGTGGTCCTATGGGCAGTAGATTCTTCAGTAGTTTCACTGTAACAGTGGGTCAGTTTCTACTAAGGGAAACTAAACAGAATTTAGTGCTGGAGAAACTGGCAAACTGTTCAGCAAAATGTTTTTCACACTTCAAGGTTCCAAATCTGCAAGATGACTACAGTTTTACATCATACGGAGACATGACTCGTCTATCTGAGGAAAGTCACATGAAAAATAAGCACTGAGCAACTACTATCCTGTCTTACCCACTCAAATCTACAAAATTGCCTAGAAAAACAAGATAAACCATATAACCCAGAAAAGTACCAATGCCAAACGCTTATACTATCACGTCCTGTTCTTACCAAGTGACTCACAAACAAAATTTGATGTATAAAGCTGTTCAGGATAATCAACCATTAGACAGCAAGACGTACAAGTAAAGCAAAGGATGAAAAAGTTAGGACAACTGGCAGAGGACTGTACAAACACCAGCCATGAACTCAAACAGAAGCCCTGACAGGCTCTGTCCATGGTGCTGACTGCCTGCAGTAGCAGCTTCAGTACAACTCTGACTATAACACACAATCACAACATTCGGGTAAACAAGGAGAGAGCACAATAAATCAAATGGTAATTTTTAGCAAAAATTATTTTAAAGGTCTAACACCAAGTTTTCTTAATAACGGTTAATTTTGACAGGCTTTTAAACACCATATTGACAGTGTAGGAGCTTTGAGAAAAATAGATGAGGAGCTCCACACACTGGCCTTCTGGACTGAAGCTTTTAAAAAAAAAAAATATATATTGGGGTTTAAGTTTGCAGAAGTAATGAAGTGCAGAAGCTTCTTGTTAGAGAGTTTGGTGCTCTTCAAAGACATCAGGTCAAAAATAGATGGGCAGTACAATTAACAGCTGTATAAAAATGCATGACTGAAGTGAAATAAACAGTTTATGCACTTGTAAGTTGGAAATCTGCTTCTATGAGGAGGCCTGAGTACTTTATGATGCTTGCTAATTTAAGTTACAACATCAATTTGGGGTCATTGTTTCAAAAATAAGCTGTAATGGCTCTGGCAATAAAAAGAGAGACAATGAAAATATTTTTCTTCATTATATTTCTTGCCTTTTCATTCACTGCTTAGCATTTACTTTCTTCACTGCTGTCGCAAAAATAAATTTCTCCTACTTTCTGCAGAGTTCAAACAAACATCTTAGTGTAAAGCAAAAGGAATTTCAAGTGGAGCGAAGAAATGAGAAAAGAACTGAGGTATGTACACTGTTTTCTGTCTGTGTTTGTGTTTTACATCCTGAGACAGGGAAAGTTATGAATATGCATTAAGTAAAGCGCTACACGCAGGTGACATGCTTGACTTGTGTTGCTGCTGCGAACAACTGCATTAGACAAATGTTTTCTCCATCTCCCTTCCACTAAGGAACAAGGGAATGAGGGAGACAAGAACAGTATTCTCAGGGGAATATATATTTTTTTCACTCCATGGATGAAAAACTAACACACACTAATGATGCGGACACGCATGCAAAGAAGCCCAAAGCTACGCTAGTAATATATACCCTCAACCACACACACATAAAACACAATCCACCTCACAAAGCAGTTTCTCTTTACAAAGCACATTTCAGTGGGATATTTGGTACAATTTGCCCTCCTTTCCAACTCATTCAGAATTAGTTAGCTTGCTGAGGAGGTATGATGTACATGGAGAACTTTTTAAATAGAATTTTCATTAATCAAAAACTCATTTGTAAATAAATGGATAAAAATCAGTTAAGTTCCCCTCCAATGTGTTTTGCCATGTGTTATTGAAAACAGGAATCTGCTGCCTTGGCTTTTATGATTACTAACGTGAAAATGTTAATAACCAAGACTGTTCTTAAATATAGTGTTTCTCAATCCCAGTCCTCAGCACACACTGCCCTGCATGCCTTAGACGTGTTCCTACTTCCACAGAATTGATTCAGATAATGAACTTCCTTATCAAGTTCTTTGCAAGCCTGTTAATGAGTCTCCCATTTGATTTAGGTGTGCAAAAGTAGGGTTACCCCTAAAGGCCAATTCACACCGGGTCTGTTTGGGATGCGTCCTCTGGAGCGAATTGCTGCCATTTCAGCCAATGGTTTAGCTCACAACAGACTTGTGTCAGATGGCACTTTCCTAGATATAGGTGTCGGGTCTGTTTCTGACAGACACGGGTCCAGTGTAAAGCTTCTGGTACATTCATAATAAGCTTTGCGGGCACTCCGTGCCTGACACGCTGCTGCTGTGAGTTGACGTACCGTGGACAAAGAAACGTCCCAGCGGGAACAGGGCACACATGGACCCAGTGAGAATTGGCCATAAGACATGCAGTGGGTCCTGAGGACCGGAATTGAGAAATACAGCTTTAAATCAATCATCTGCTGTTACAAATTAAAATGATACACCTGACAAAAACCCACTTCTGTAGCTGTACAAGATAAGAAAAACTGAACAGTCTGAATATGGTTCTGGACCTCAGACTTGGTGAAGAAGAGAACTGGAGCAGGGTGTCCCTAGAGGGGAAAAACTGAGGGCCCAGTTTTACAATAAAAAAGGATCCAACAGGAAAGAAAAAAAGTACATATCCATAAATGCTTTTTGGTTTCCATTTAGAAAAAAAGATAAAATAAGGACAGAATCATGTCTGACCCTTAAGTTGAAAAATCTCACACAAAACTTAAAGAGACAATAAGGATGAGAGGGTGAAATATACAGAAATAGCAGACAGCAGAATGAGGAATCAGAGTTATGAGAGGTAGCTGAAGGAAGCAAGGGAAAACAGACCAGGAGGTGGTACGGAGGGGATTTAGGGAGAGGGATATAGAGGAAGGGGTGAGGAAAGACGAAGCAGGTGAGACGGGGTCAGACGGTGGGAGGAAGCTAATGTCTTTATTTCCTGGCGAGGTGGGACCTTGCATTTACCCCTGAGGTCATTGGTCATAGACAGGGTCACAGGGAGAGCTGTGAGGGGGTATCTCAACACAGAGGAGGAGAGAGAATATCTATAAGAAAAAAACTGGAGGGAACAAGAACAAGAGACACAGTAATGGGGGAAAGGAAAGAAAAGGGAGCCCTAGATTCAGTCAAGAGGGGGGACGTGCAAAAGGTGGAAAGGTTGAGAGGGTGAGGGAGGTGAGAATACACAAGGGAGAAAGGAAGGGGACACAAACACACATCCCCATACCACAGACATGAAATAATTGTACATTTGGCCAATAGATTGCTCTTGTCTGCATTAAATATTGAAGCTGAGTGTTTGTACATTTGTGTCTTTGTTGTGTAGCTGCATTTTTTCATCACAGGTAAACGAGGACAAGTGTTTATGCATGAATGTGTATTTCATTCTCTCCAGAGGCTCTGCCATGCAAAACAGCTGACAGATAAATACAAACTGAGTAGATGTATGACTCTTTCTCTAGAGTATTGTTAGCAGTTATCCTCTTAAACCGCTTTGCTTACTGCCTTCTATTGATATAAATCACCTGTCAAATTGTGCAATGACTATCAACTCTTATTTATTTCAACATGTAACAGCATTACCAAGAATCACATGGATTAAGTTTGACAATCATCGCAAGATAAAATAGATTAAATGTCTTTATTGTTCCTCAAGGGCTTTGTTTAAGTGCATTTGCTTCCATTTAACCAATGCGCTTTGTGTTTTCTTACAACAATTTAAACATCAATCAAATATTCAATAAAGTGGTTAGTTGATATTTTTGCTGGTTTTTTTTTTCTTCCTTTTTTCTTTTTAGCATCACTGTTTGATGCCATTTTTCAGAAGTGGTGACATTATTGTGTGTGCCACTAGACTAGGGCTGCACGATTCTGGGAAAAATGTGAATCACGATTTTTTTTTTTTTTTTTTGCTTAAAATTGAGATCACAATTCTCTGGCATGATTTTTTTTTCCATTTAACCTCCTTACCAGCTACAGACTGTCCTCAGTTTCAACTCTCGTCTCACTCACTTTTTTAAAAACTAGCTAACTGCAGGTGGGCTTGCTCCACTGTTGATGTTTTACCATTGGTTAGGGGTGGGGAGGCAATGGCAGTGATGCGTTTAAAGGGGGCTTGAAAAACATTCGGGAAGAATAGAAACTTTTATTTGTGATGCAGCTCATGATTACCTCATGATTAGCTTGTGATTAAAAATGCTTCAGAATAGTTGTGGGTAGAAATGAGATCACATGTATGTGTGAATTGAGATCACAATTTTTTTCCTATGAATTGTGCAGCCCGACACTCGACCCTCTACACTTGTGTTTTGGTTTTACAATACTGACTGTTTCTTTCAGCTCATTATTGACCGTTTTGAAACTCCCCATATAAATCTAGCTCGACACAGACATTAACAGAAAATTATGCTGAAAATGAGGACCTATTGACTGAACTGACTGAATAACCATGGCGGCATAAAAGATGCATGTAATTGACCTATGGCTAAACCACGCCCCCAAACGCGATGAGCCAATCACAGTGCGCACAGCTTTCCCATACACTCGGACATTCTCTGCTTAAACGTCCATTGAAATGCATTGAAGTTAGTCCATTTTTGTTCGTTTTTATGTGTTCTTTTTAGTTTAAAATGGTCAAACGTGTGCATGGGGTGCATGCAACTCCGATACTAGGTATCCTGAGAGGCTGGGTGACAGGGCGTATTTTTTTTGCCTTTTACCAAGTCACATCAAGCCAAAGTTATGCGGCAGACCACAACATCAACTGAACGTGGATAAAATGAACAAGGATGTCTACATCTGTTCTAAGGTAAGGGAACATCGTATTCGAGGCAACATGTTGTCACTTTGCTTGAAAGAAATATGAAGTTACCTTCCCTAACGTTAGTTTAAGTTGGCTAACGCTAGCCAAACATGCTAGTTTTGGTACGTGGTAACGGTACATAAGACGCTGTCGTGTAGTACAGGTGTGGTGTAGTAACGTCGATAACGACACGCCTCTGGCTTCAGCCAGACTGCTCCGCTTCCGTGGCTGTTTGATCAGTTTTATGTCAGATGATCACTTTTTGGCACAACAACAGCAGCCGTGCAGTAGTTTGTGCAAGAAACTGAGGGAGCGACACGAGTCACATCCAGAGATTCACAGGCTGATTTCTACTCCCAGTTTAAGACTTGTGAACAATTTCTTTTTGTTTGTTTGTATTGTTTTTATGTTTTTTAATTTATCTTGTCTTGATCTCTCTGTCTGATCACGCGTCTGTTGTCCGTGTTGACAGCTGTCATCTCCCGAAATGTCACATAGCGCCTGTCACCGAATGTTTGTTTGTCCGAGTGAGTTGAGGGGGCGGGGCTTAGCCATAGGTCAATTATGAAGGCAGCAACTCATGACAGCGTTTGAAACAGACATCCCCATTTACGTATGTCAAGGAGCATAAATGAGCCTTTAGTTTGTCATGGTTATTGACATTTTGTACAACATCCCAACTTTTCTGGATTTGGGGGTCATACATCTCAAGTCCTAAGTGTCCCTGAGCCAAGACAAGAATGTGAGGACAATCCTCGGCTAGAACTCCATCAGCTGGTCTCCTTACTTCTTAGACATTTACAGACAGATGTTAATCAAAGGAAGAAGGGATGGTACACAATGTTAAACACCTTCCCCGTTCATACTTTCTTAAGAGTTGTGTTGCTATGATCAAATATTCATTCAATCATTTTCTCCTCCGCTTTTCCAACCCAGGGTCACAGGGGTTGCTGGAGCCCATCCCAGTTACCATCAGGCAAGAGGCAGGGCACACCCTGGACAGGTCACCAGCCCGCCGCAGGGCCAGCACAAAGAGACAGACAACCACGCATGCTCACATTCACTCCAATTTACAGAAACCAATGAACCCAGCATGCATGCCTTTGGATTGTGGGAAGAAGCCAGAGTGCCCATAGAGAACCCACGCATACATGAAGAGAACATGCAAACCCACACAGGAAGGTCACTGTTAGAATCCCTCCCCAGCCGGGCCTAGAACTAGCGACCTTCTTACTATAAGTCTGCAGTGTTAACCACCACGCCACTGCGCAGCCCAAATATCTAAAAACATGAAATGATAAAAAACCTCCAGTTTCAACTAGGGCTGGACAACAATTCAATATTGATATATATCGATCGATAGAGGTTTTTTCATTGGAAAAAAGAGGGTCAATGAAAGTTCAACATAAAAGCACAGTTTTCCGCTGTAGCCTATCTGGTAGCATGATACTACAGTCACTCCTTCCGCCAATCCAATCACAAACGCAGACCCAGGTAAAGGCTGAATTGACGCGATAAGTCCGCAAGGAAGCGGCATGTTTGAAAAGACAAGTCCATTTAAAGAGCGGATGGACTTTACTGCTCATGTTCTGCAATAAAGTAAGAAAAGCGACTTTAGTGTGAACTTTATTAGAAGTGAGGTCATTCAGCAAAAGCTTAAATGGCCAGGGCTGCACCTAAAATAGCTTTTTAATTTGATAATGGCTTTTATTTTTGATAAATATCTATCGATCGATACAGATTTTTTAAAATCGATAATCTTTTTATATTTCGTCCAGCCCTAGTTTCAACACCTGATATTCTGTTTTAATTCTACTGGGAATAAAATATGAGTACATAAGATTTGCAAATAACTGTATATTGTTTTTATTTACCTTTTCCACAGCGTTTCAACTTTTTGGAAATTAGGGTTGTAAAAAGTATATGATTACAGGTAAGCAGAGAAAATAAATGGCTAAGAATACAAATTAAAGCAATACATGGTGTTAATTATCTAACACCCTATCAGAAACACAGTTATCACGTTGACTGAAAAACGTTAGAATAACGAGCTTTATTCTCAACTCCCTTACTTCCTGAACTTAAGCCAGCTCCTTTGCCTCCTGTCTTTCATTACTGGACAAACTGATTAAGCCAGGTAGTCTGGCCATTGTCCTCACGGTTACTGAGATCGGCACACCTGGATTAATCAAATCGGGCCAATAAGGAAAGACAGGGGAGATGAAGGAGCTGGCTTTAGTTAGGAAGTCATGGAGTTGTGCATCAAGCTTATTCAGTTTTGTAATTTTGACAAAAGTTACTGTACACAATCTGGTTTGAAACTGAACTGTGAGTTGAAGTCACAGGAGCTTTTCAGATCTACGCTTCAAGTCTAGCAGAGGCTGATTAAAAAATTTATTTCACCGGGTAGTTAGTAAAATTGCTTTTAAAAGTAAAGCGTTTAATATTGAAAATTTGTTATTAATGACACAAAAAAAACTTTAAACCTTGATTTGTAAAGTTATGGTCTACTATTTGAAAGTTTGGTCATTATCAATAACCTCATTTAGATAGTGGTTATGGTCCCATAGTACAATCTGCACAATGTGAAGAGGAAAAAAAAAAGAAAAAAAAATTCCCTCCACTCTAGTGGCTGCTGAGCTGAAAAAAAACAATAAAGAAATAGTTCACCCTCAGAATGATTAAAATTTATTTCCCACTTACCCTGATGGTGAGCAAGACTCTGGACCACTTTTTAATATGTCAAATGCAGCCGGGGATCAGGACGACTTCGTTTCCAATGGAGTTTGCCAGGGTCCGAGCCAAAAGGTCCATAAAAGTCCACAAAAAATTGCCAATATTCCTCCATACTGCTCGTCCAATGTAATCCAAGTGTCCTGAGTGGGTAGCGTCAGGAATTTACTCGAAACAACGTCATTTACTATATTTTTAGAGCCTAAAAGGAGTATTGTTTACTTCATGAAGCGCGCACATGCGCAGTCATGAAACTTTCTGCAATAAGTAAGTAGCTGAGTAGCAGCTTAACAACAAAAAGAGAATGGAACAGAAAACACTGGCAGAAGTTGGTAGAGAAAAAAGGCAGACAGATTGTGAGCAACAGGACGGAGGGAAGGCTGCGGGTGTTACATTCGCCGCTGGAGGAAGCTGCAGGTGGATAAAGGCTGCTGAAGAGGAAAACATGACCAATGCTGGATGGAAGGCCGGGTAATTATCGGGTGATGTGGAGGAAGCTCCAGGAGGGAAAATCTGAAGAACCCGAGAACCGTACGGATTGAAAGCGGAGTTTAAACATCGTGTCACCGGCTGATGGAAGCTCCAGGAGGATTTGGGAGTGAAACTGATGCTGATACAACAGACTTTTTGTTGAACAGGTAGCCATTTTATTTTTTTACTTTCATGTGCGAGTTGTACACAAATTTAGTCTATGACAATACTGGCTTAGGACTGGAAACACTGCTGGTGGTTTTCTGTGTGGACAGATGGCGTAGGAACGTCAGCTGTTTATTTTCAGTATTGAACTAGCGTTGCTGTCTTCAGTGATGTCCTGAATGTGTTCAATGAACTCATGAAGTCGCTGGAACGTCGCAGTCTCTTACGGATGCAGAAACTCACGCTAAAGCACACCGTAAACATCCCAGTGGTTGAGAAAGGCAAATATTATATACGTGACCAGATGTTCTTGTTGTCCGTTTATGTGGAATAAATATTACACTGTGAAGCTGTTGTGGTACAGTTGGCTGTGGTTGAGGAGGACGGCCGTACGTACTTGGTGGGATCAACGAGCAGAGAGCGGAGGGCTGTGTGGGGGCAGGTTGCTTTTTTTTTCAAAATTTCTCAACTGATTCTGAAATCGTAGACCATAACTTTAAGCAGTTTTATAAACAGCTGCTGTCTGAACATTTTTTTCTATAGAGAATTTCGTTGCCTTTTCAAACATTTGTCAACCTGTGCACAAGTTTGATTGTAAAACTCAGGCCAGCCTTTTGAAAATGTGTAAACACGCAAGCATTTTTCCTCTTGGTGAAATTTACACTGCTGTGTCAGAATTAAGTGTGGAAGCACTGCAATGCATATGAATGGCCCACTAATGACAAGGGTCACAATCTGCTTTCCAAAAACAACATGGTCACATGGTTTGAAAATCAAATATTGATTCGCATGATAACTTTTGGTCTATCCAGACTATCCATTTATTGTAAGACTTCTATACGGTTACAAATCTTTAACATTTGTATACACATTTATAACAATTTATTTGTTTTATTGTACTATAGTTCTTTTTTTATTTTCAATGGTTTTTAAATTGCTTGGCACAGACTTACTGTGACAGAATGTGACCCATCACACTATAAATAACCACCACGACTTCACTTTTAGACCTTCCATCAAGTGTCCAGCTCCAGTTATTCCTGTCATACCTCTGGATGAGTGTGATGGAGGAGGCTAAATTTATCTCTTTACCTTTCTGAGGCTGAATAGACCCAACAATGGCACCGTGTCCTTAAACCCAGACCCAGACTTCATAAGCAGGGAATGGGACTATATCTATGTCGACCTAAACTTGCATTTCTATAAAGCAGCTGCCATCAAAGCCAGTAGTAAAAAAGTAGAAAAATAATGTGTGTTTTCCTTTTTTCCTTTTTTTGGTTGACTTTTTTTTTTGGTATACAGTAGATGTCTTTACATGAAACTGAATAAGTTAACGCAAAATGTATAATTCTAGTCATGACACATTACTGGCCCTCATAATATTTCAACTATTTAGAGTCGGTTAAGAGTCAAATTAGATTATAAAAACTGTAATTTGATTAAGAGTGGACTTGACTGATTAAAGAAATCAAATTGTTTATTTATGTACTTTGGTGGTGCCAAACAACAACTTGTATCACTTATTCCGGTTGCATATTTTCTGTCGTTCTGTCCGATCCAAACTGCTGTATAACTGAGTGACTGGGGATTACCACAGTGTGGACTGACATGATGATTTTGGGGATTGGGTGCAATATATTTTATTTTTGTGATCCTCTGTAATGTGACTCATCTGACTACAAATACACTTCAAGTCTGAGTTTGCCTTTAGACCTATATTTCAATCTTGTTCAAGTGTTATTTTTGTTCCTGGTTTTAGTATTTGACATCTGTATGACAGAATGTGATTCAGTCAGCTATAAATATGGATGGCCTTTCTGCTCGGCCAGCTGCCCAGATTAGCAACTCTTCCTGCTTTTCCACTGGTCTCAAAACACACTCCAGTGCATGGACACACACGCACACGCATTCATATTCTCGCAAATCCTGACTGTAACTTGCATGTAAAAGGAAAAAGTTGAAAAAAAGGAGGAAATTTGCTGGGGTGACAGTAGAGTAATGTGGCTTTTCTTAAAACTAAACAGCTTGATGTAGAGCTGGACTATATATCGAATACTCAAGGTATTGCGGCTAGTCCCCTGTGGGACGTAGAAAATGCCTATATTTGTCATATTCAAGCATTCAATTGCTTTTAGTTGCAGGCGGGGTTTTTCACTCCTCGTCTCTGCACTGCTCTGCACAGACAAATAAAACAAGCGCTCCTATTCGCGTACATCACATGTGCTATGTGCTACATTGTGTGCCTGGCAGTAGCAGCTTCTCTGCAGAGTGCTCAGGTAGCGTAGCAGCGCGAGTTATAAAAAACAAATGGAAGAGGAAGAATTTCAACCAACTAACTTCTGTAACTAACACACATACACAGCACAATACTTACAAGGATTTAAGTTTTCCGAGGCTCTGTGCGTGTAGAACACATTTGGTGCACACATGAGTCGTTTCCTTGCTGGTTTCTCTGATAACTAGCTCAAACATTGCCGGAGAAAAATTTCTTTCTTCTCTTGAGTTGAGTAAAAACAACAAAGATTGTCATTAAGGTAAGAGCACTCACTCGCTTGCATAAATGTATATACGTTTTAACAAAGAGCTTTTTAAGAAAAAGATGTGTCACACCAATTAGATCTGAAATCCAAATGTTTTAACTGTTTTTAGCATAAAATAACTTACTTTTAGTAATAATCAACTAATTTATTCCCTTTTAATGTAAATTATTAACACCATGAACTAATTTTCTCTTTCTTTTACCAAAAGGCATAACAGTAGTAGTAGGCACTTTGTTTAGTTTTAAAATTTACACAATGTTTATTGCATTGCTACTAACTGTTCAATAAATAGGCTAAAGTTTTGATCAATTTTGTTTAATTATGATTTCATCTCTTTGGCATGAATATTTCAAATCAACAAATATTCATGCAGTATGAACAGTAATGTTTAATGTATACACAGAATCGTCTTACTGATGTGATTATATGCATCAAATTCCAAACAGATTTCAATGTGAGACAAAGATAAAACAAGAAACAGAAAATGCATTTTTTAAATGAAGATTTTTTATTTCAAGGGGGAAAAAAAATCCAACCTTAAAGGGCTCTATGTGAAAAAGTGATTACCCCCAAAACCTAATGGCTGGATAGGTAAACTTTAGCAGCAACAACTGCAATCAAGGCTTGTGATAACTGGCAGTGAGTCTTCTGCAGCGCTGGAGGAATTTTGTTCCACTCATCTTTGCAGAATTGTTGTAATTCAGCTACATTGGAGACTTTTCCAGCACGAACCGCCTTTTTAAGGTCATGCCACAGCATCTCCATGGGATTCAGGTCAGACTTTGACTAGACCACTCCAAAGTCTTCATTTTGTTTTTCTTAAGCCATTCAGAGGTGGACTTGCTTGTGTGTTTTGGATTATTGTCCTGCTGCAGGACCCAAGTGTGCTTCAGCTTGAGGTCATGAACAGACCGTGGCCAGACATTCTTCTTCAGGATTTTTTGGTAGAAGCAGATTTCATGGTTCCATTTACCACAGCAAGTCTTCCAGGTCCTGAAGCAGCAAAACAGCCCCAGACCATCACACTAAAACCACCATATTTTACTTTTAGTATGATGTTCCTTTTCTGAAATGCTGTTACTTTTACGCCAGATGTAATGGGACCTACACCTTCCAAAAAAGTTCAACTTTTGTCTCGTCAGTCCACAGAGTATTTTCCCAAAAGTCTTGGGGATCATCAAGATGCTTTCTGGCTAAACTGAGACGAGCCTTTATGTTCTTTTTGCTCAGCAGTGGTTTTGGTCTTGGAACTCTGCCATGCAGGCCATTTTTGCCCCCCAGTCTCTTTCTGATGGTGGAGTCATGAACACTGACCTTATTTGAGGCAAGTGAGGCCTGCAGTTCTTTGATGTTGTTCTGGG
>JALJCO010012943.1:0-63401 GCA_023101725.1 Atherinomorus stipes | reverse complement strand
CCGTCCCAATACCCACCCTAAACCCTACACCCTTGTATGAAGTGCGCACTTGGCAGAAGTGTACATTAAAGGTTGGGAAGTGCAGGTTACAAGTGCGGGAAAAGGTAGAATTGGGACAGTGATTTTTTCCTCCATTTTGCACCCACGTCATTTCATGTCATTGCTTCCAAACTCAGCTTCATCTCTGTTCCTGGTGAAGAGGCATCTTTTTTTAAACATAAACTGAATAAAGTTCATTTCATCTGTTCGTGTAAAATAGATATAATGAAATCCACACAAGTTTAATGAATAAATAAATGAATTACTGGACTAATTTCTGTAAGATGGCTGTAGAATTTCACCAGTACAGGTTAAATAACTGTTACATTCTAAACAAATGTATAATAATGAGTAAATTGTTGCTCTGTGACTGTTATCGTTAGCATAGAATGTCCATAAATGTCCACATGTCCATAAAAACATGTATAAGTTCTTTGAGTTACATTGTTAATCACATGAGTTGAAAGGCTTACAGAAGTATGGTTACATAATTATTTTTATCCTTAATTTCATTGTAAATCTAGATGCTTTGGTATTGTATACTTATTTAGTTTTTGCTTTTTTCCATTAAAATGTTTGCTTAGTATTGTATTTTAATTCAGTTAACCTGTGTTTTTGTTGATTGTATGTTCAAAATTTATGTTGATCTGGACCCCAGGAAGAATAATCTTCACTGGTGAAGACTAATGGGGATCCATACTAAACTAAACTAAACTAAACTAAACTAAACTAAACTAAACTATGTCAGGTAAACAGGTTTCAGACCTCCAGTGTCGAGCGCTTCGGCCGCCGTGTGCTCCTCACGTGCTTCAGCAAGTATGTACGCAATCGCTCCTGACGCTGACGCATGCGTCCACAGCAAATATATTCCAGCCTACTGTAGCGATACCGGACTAATGAGCTGCAGCGGGTTGTTTGTTCTCACGTCGAGGTTCTTCTGAGGAAACAGTCACTCGATTAGTTTGATCACTGATATGACATCATCAGATGTGAGCCCCAACGTTGAAGCAGCATTACTGCCTTCATTTGCACTGTGACTGTAAATAATTTCAGTTATGACTATTTAAGTTGGGCTGTTATTTGTGCCACTGGCTCAAATTATTTTGGTTCTTCCTGATTAAACCTGAATGCTCATTAGAGGTTATTGATGTTTAACCTTTTCATCTCAGTTCAGGAAAAAAAATGGAAACAAAAATCCTTTTTAGGATACTCAGTAAACTCTATAAATACAGGTAAACGAGCTACTTAAATAGATATATTTGCTTCCTCACATGATCGGATCGGTGATCGTTTTTTAAAACTCTCTGATCGGTGATCGGTCTCAAAAATCCTGATCATGTAAAGCCTAGTTAACTTTGCCATACAACAACACAGCAAGACAAAATAAGTAGTTCTGTGCAGTTAGAAGTTAATCAGACATGTATTTACATAAATACCCGATGTTTAGGAGGCTGGGCTAAAGGCTAATAGCTTCTCAGTCGTGAAACGAGCCGCCATGTTGTGACATCGGCGACGGTACAGAGTTGAGGTCCGCCCATTGACTTACATGTATAATCTAAGCCGTGGAAAACATGAAAGATGCTCCAGAACAACTAGATTGGAACTGGTTTGTGGGGTGGGATCATCAGCCAGTTCAGAAAAGTGTGATAATGCTGAGGAATTTGGGGAAATCACATTTTACAAGCTAGAACCAGAGTGGACCTGTAGCAGCTGCCTACAGTCTGTCTCCACCCTCAGATCCACTGGTTCAGCAAAAAAGCCCGCAGGACCACACCGAGGGAACCGGAACTGTAAGGAGCGGCCCGGGACAACACAAAGCAGACAACAGACCCAAAAAAGAGTTTGACAGAGCCAGGCGTGACAGCTAACAGCAGCCGCAAGCTAGATAAATAATTAGCCTTTAAAAAATGAGCAGATAACAACTTACATGGTTCCAGTGGAGTTTTAAATAGTTCCCGTTTATAAGGATGAAGATGGAGGAAAGGGTGCAGCTTTGGAAGCAGCTGGAGGAGATCTGATGACCAGAGACGTTCTCATATAACCGAGCAGCAGCTGTCTGCCGATACAGGAGCTGTATGACCGATGTGATGAAGCAACGATGGATGACAAAGAAGATTTCCGAGGAGATGATCGCAGTTTCATTGTGTTAGAAGTCTCAACACGCCGGTTTCTGAACTTTCAGTAAACAGATGCTCTAGACGATCAGAGAGGTCCGGTTGCTGCCTGTTTACCGGTGAGTACGACTCCGACCTGCTTCCTTATCCTCTTCAAAATAAAATCTGAATCTGTAGAAAACCTAAATAAACTAACGCTGCACTTACGAGCTTTTAACCATTAACTGTCAACACAATTTGAAGGCTGAGTCGTTACTGTTTTTCTGTAAAACTAGAAAAGGAGCTTAAAAACCGCAAGAAGAGTACTCTCCATTCTCTCGCAGACGTCATATCCGGTTTCGGCTCACAGCGCCACCGTCTGGTCAGAAAAGCAGCCATGTTTTCTAATAACTCATCTATGCAGCTGCGCTTGTTTATGTTACATAGATCTTCATGAAGGACGTTTTGGTCTATAAAACATGGCAAAAAATGTCAAAAACGTGTCATCTGCACTTTAAGATTTCAATGTTTACACCAGATTTTCAATTATTTTCATTTTTGTAGCAAAAACATGGTTGCGCAAATTTAAAAGTCTTTCAGTCACACTTTTAACAAACCTTAATAAATTTATTATAACACAGACTCCTTATTGCTTTGCATCATTACAATTCTTCTCTGATTCTGACTGAAGACACTGAGACTTAATATTTTATGAAAGCCTTCATTTATGCAAAAAACTGATGTAACACCAGTGACAAAAAAGCAGTTTATCTGGTCTTTAGATAAATGAAGAAAAAAAAAGTGCAAAATCATTTAACTTTCATTTATGCATATTTGGGTTGTCACAACACTAAAATTTCATTCTTGATACCGATACTAAAGATGGTGGTTGATACTTGATACTAGTTTCGATATTGAAGGGGAACCCCTGCCCCCCAACATGAATAAATAAATAAAAATAAAATACCAATCCAAACAACGAAACAACAAAAATATATGAATTTATATGAGAAAAGACCTTAAAAATGGAAAACAAATGATTATTTATTAATTTTTTTTAACAAGTCCTGTCCAGCATCATAGCAGCAGAAAGGGGATCTTACTGCTGTGTTGTTCCAGGCAGATTTGCTTTAAATTATTTTAAAGATCTAGTTTGTGCCGTCTCCAACTTCCCTCTGTGAAGTAAAAACTTCAACCACCAGTTACTGCACGTATTATGTGTCCTTTTCTCACAATACTAGAGACCAAATCAAGTAAACAGTAGAACAGACAAACTATTTGGGGTTAAGCTGAGTGAGATGCTGCTGCAGCAGAAGCTTGTGTTTCTACGAGGGGGCGGGGTTTGCGGCAGCAGAAAAGTAAACGATGCGCGTTTTCACATCAGTCTGCACGAGTCTCCAGTAACACAGGATTTATCGCTAGTGACTTGCTGAAACAAGAAAAGTTCACAGAGAGGTCTAAAGTCGCTAAGTTAGCCACACTGTAAACAATGGGTCCTCCAGGGAGATGTTGTACGGGACGGGCTGCCCGCAGCGTTGCCTGTTTCAAATTGCAGAGGCGGCTGATGCTTTCGGAGATTCAGCAGACGCCAAAGTGGCATTTAAATTAAGTGTATCTATCTGCGGCTTGCAACTCAGTGGGCGTGTCATATAGTGGGCGTGTCACATAGTGGGCGTGTCCTATAGTGGGCGTGTCGCATTGTGGGTGGGTCTGGTTAGGTTTAGGGGAAAGGTCAGGGGTAAGACTAGATTTTAACCGTGCTCTCATTGGCCTGGTGGGCGTGTCGCCTAGTAACGTCACTCTACGACACGCCCCTGTCTTGTGAGCCGCAGATAGACCCTTCTCATTTAAATATCGATACCTGAGCTAATTAATATTTAACTAGATCATTTTTAGAATCAATTAGTATCTGAGAATCGATTTTTTTGACAACACTAATGTGTAGTCATAAAATCAACAGCTTATGTAACAATGTAGTCCAAGTTTAAATGTGGAAAAAGACATTTTCTTTAAATATTTTGCCGTATATTTTTATATTTTGCTGTATATCAGGACCACTGTAATGCTACATTGCCAAACTTTACCGTTACATTTCCATCTGTACATTGTAATCTTCTTTAGTATTTAAACTTAGTTTCGTGTTTAGATTTCTAGTTATCCGAGTGGATTACTATATTTTATACTTTTAATTTTTTATATATATATATTTTCATATTTCATATTTTTTATCTTATAGTTTTATTATTATATTTTATTATGCACCGTGGGTTTGAGAGGACTGCAATTTTATCTGTGTTGTATGTCTAACATGGAGCACATTTGACGATAAAGTTGAGTTGAGTATAGTTGAGTTTGAGACGTGCAGACAGAGCAGCCATCTTGGGTCAGACCAGGCTGCCGTCAGAGTGAATGTTGAGGAAAGTGGAATATAAAAGAAGAATATAAACCAGACCTTGTGTGATTATATACATTGTGTGTGTGTTGGATATTGATTTAAAACAAAGAAAGAAAGAGAAAGAGAACGTGGGATCTCATCTGCCGTGGATTCCGTAGTTTCATGAACGCGCATCGGCAGGAGATGTAGTATTGTTTAGGCTCTAAAAATATACTAAATGGCCTAGTTTTGAGTAAATTCTGGACGCTACCCACTCAGGACACTTGGATTACATTGGACGAGCAGTATGGAGGAATATTGACAAGTTTTTGTGGACTTTTATGGACCTTTTTTGGCTCGGGCCACAGCGAACTCCATTATATGAAAGTTGGGGGAAACGAGAAGCCTTCCTGATCACCGGCTGCATTTGAGATAAAAAAGTGCTCCACAGTCTTGCTCAGCATGAAGGTGAGTGGAAACTAAAGTTACATCATTCTGTGGGTGAACTATTCCTTTAAGCCATATAGTAAAGAATTCTCCTGGAAAACATCATCCACCCTGCCTTTAAGATGGAGGACTGACTTCTTCGTCACCATTTTGCTGCAGATTCTGCTCATGAGTTCCAAGTTACCCAGATTTTGCTTTTGACTTAAGCAAAGAAGCAAAGTGAAGCAACAGTGAAGCTGGATTTTCTTTAAAATAAACATGTGATAAACAGTTATTGGTGCTAATTTTACACTCCGGTGCAGTGAGATGACAGCGTCAAACCTGAAAAGCTTGAAAACATCAAAGGAACAGAGAAAAATGTGAGATTTGCGATGACAAACGGGATAAAACAGCATCTAAATCTGGAAGTCTGACAGGTTCTTTAAAAAGCCTGTAAATGAGGGGGTACCTATAAATATGCACATCAGCCTATAAGTGCCCCCGCAGCTACTCCGAGTCTGATGCGTTCAGGTTTCACTGAAGCTGAACCTGCAGCGAGGTCCAACCCTCACCTGGCCAGCTTGTGCAGGTTGGAGAAGATCCCTTCAGGAACGCTCTCGATGAGGTTGTGGTCCAGGCTGAGCGTGTTGACGCTGACCAGAAGAGCGATGGTGTCCCAGGGGATGTCCACCAGGTTGTTGTAGCTCAGATCCAAGTCCTCCAGAGTCTCCAGGAAGTCCTGAGAAGGTGGGGAGAAAAAAAAAAGGATTAAACAGGGGAAGCGGAGAGAGAATTAAAGTAAATGTGGACAAATTAGTTATTATGGCTCAAAACACAAAAATATAAACATAAAAGAAAACAATTTTAAGGTTGGGTGGAGATGATGTTCAGGAGGAGTCAGATTTCCCCGATCGATGCTGCACAATCAAAGCTTGTTGTTTCTTCTAATTACCTCTGAAACGCTGGTAATCAGTCGGCTGCAGAAATGCCACGAGAAAGCGAATGTTGCGGGAGGAGAGAGACAGATAACAGCCTGTTGATCGGCTCGTTACCAAACTGCTCTCACAACGCAAACAATCAGGACTATTTAAATGTCAAAAGCATTCAGCTCTCATCACAACAACTCAGCCTTTATTGGTTGTTTTCAGTCTCGTTTCTCAGCAAGAAAAGAAAGTAAAAGCTGTGAAGATTCATTCTAAGAGCAGAAAATGACTCCTAACTGGTCTGTCAAGACAACAACAGTAAGTGAATTTAAGAATTTAACAGTGAAACTTCAGCAGCTGCTCAGTTTCCTGCTCAAACGTTTGATGATGTAAGAACTGAGACGTCATGTCTGGATTGAAAGGAGGGCAAGATGTGCTTGTAAACAGATAAACAGGTCAATAAGGGGTGAGAGTTTCAGCACAAAAATCAACATCATCAAACCTGGTAGCAGAAATGTGGTTTATTATAAACACGAAAGTTTAATAAGATAATTCAATGGATAACAGAGATAATACTGAACTCAGTACAAAAAATGTCTCCATTAAATTGAAAGGGAATTAAAAGTCTAGATAATGTTTACTATTATGATAATGTAAGTAATATATAATAGGCTCCAGTATGTAAAGGATGTTTTGGACAACTGTGGTTTATCAACTTCCTATAAGAATTCCCAAAGTAACCAGCTGATATAAGGTCATGGAAATGCATAGTGATGGTTGCGTAGGAGATGGATTTCATGTTTTACTTAAATGTAACAATGTATTATTTGTCAAATATAGGTAAAAGTATTTGCCAAAATGTTACAGGCAGCATCCATCAATGTATAAACTCCTGATGCTTCTTCCGTCTGATCAACCAAACATAATATATACTGTAAATTGGGTGCTTTCTTGAAATGGGTCTTGTTCCTCCAATTGGGTTTTTTTCAATGAGTTCTGCCAATGTTAAACATATCTTTTTGTTACTATGTGATATTTGTGCTTTATACCATGATATATACAGTGGCTTGCAAAAGTATTCATACCCATGACCAAAACTAAATTGCTCAGAACAGAACAAAGCAAAAGTGGGTTTCACCTTTTTATATGAAAGGAAATGGCACAAACACAACAATCCATCACTGTGTTTGTTCGTAAGCGCTCTCTACTATGAATAGGTTGTATAAGTCTGTATTTCATTGTTGCAAAAGTATTCACATCCTTGCACCAAAGATGTTCTTTTGAGTCGAAAACGATTGCACACTATAAACTATTGCCTCACAGTGTCACAGGGCGGTATTCAGTCCCAGGTGATTTGTGTATCCTTGATTGCTCCCCATAATTAGTGCCCAATAGTCACCTGTCCACAGTCATCCCATGCTTGTCAGCAGACAACAGTCATGAAGTCCAAGGAGCTCTCAGAAGACCTCAGAAAGAAAGTTGTAGAGAAGCATAGAGATGGGCAAAGCTATGTAGCCATCGCAAGTTCACTCAATGTGCCAAAAAGTACTGTTGCATCACTGGTCCAGAAGTGGAAGCGGCCACAGTACCACTGTGAACCTCCAAAGAACAGGGCGCCCCTCCAAGATCACGGCAAAGGGCAAAAGGAAATTCTCAGGGAAGCCGGAGCAAAACCCCTCCGTCACTCTTGAAGACCTGAAGAAGTCTCTCCAGGGTGCTGGGACTAACGTACACAAGTCCACAACATCCCGCACTAGGGCTGTGTTAAACGATTATTTTTTAAACGATTAATCTATCGATTATTTTTTCGATGCATCGATTAATCTAACGATTCATTTTTTTAGCTCGATTCGACTCGATTCGATTCGATTATCGATTATCTCCTCATAAATTGACAGACAGCAATTTATATATGCAGATATAGATAACTAAAATGTAAAAAAGAGCATGAATAAAAAGGCAGTGGAAGCAGCAGCCTGTCATGGACTTTTTCATGAACCAACAGAATGTAAAATTTATGTTGAAAACACAGTGGACTGAAAACAGGTCTTTAATTCTTTCATTTACATGAAAATAATAAAAAAAAGTCATTATTGAAATAATATGATCATGTAAACTTGGGAGGATTTAAGCTAAGACAGATATTATTTTCCAACAAAAGATAATGAAGATAAGTAAACATTCAGAGTTGAACATTATATTGAACATGGGTCTAGCTTCCAGAAAAAGTGCTTCTTCATCTTTATTCTGTTAATGTTTAATACGGGTGCCAATCACTTAGAAATGAAATTAAAAATTCTTTATTTATCCCAGAAGTGATTACACAATACTATTACCAACAGATGAAACACGAACATGAGGTTGAGAACGTGACTTTAATTATATTCAGTCAGAGACGAGACAGCTCCCTGCATCAGCTGTAGTTCACACCCACGGCCAGCAGATGGAGCTCGTGCTTCATGCTGACCGTCTCAAACAGGCCTGACGTGTCTGAAGACATGGCGTCCATCTCACGGAAGTTGTCTCATGTCTCATTAGGCTTCGGATTCGCCATCCCTAATATATAGTTATACCTTCGATAAACGAGTGTGGGCCTTCACTGCCTTACACTTTGGAAACTTGGAAGAGCCACTCGCGGAGATCGCGCCGCCTTCTTTGTTTTAGTCTGAAGTCGCATGGCGCCGCCATCTTTGTTTTGATCTGACGACGCATCGGTACGCATATTTTGCGTCGACGTATTTTTTGCGTCGACGTAATCGGTTACGTCAACGAATCGTCCCAGCCCTATCCCGCACTTTACACAAGGAAGGTCTCTATGGGCGTGTTGCAAAGAAGAAGCCATATCTGAAGAAACAACATCTCAAGGCTCGTTTGCAGTATGCCACCACACACGTAGGAACGTGTGATCTGGTCAGATGAAACCAAAATAGAACTTTTTGGCCTGAACGCCAAGAAGTATGATTGGCGCAAAGCTAACACAGCTGATGATCCAGCTCATACCATCCCTACCGTGAAACATGGAGGTGGGAATATAATGCTATGGGGCTGTTTCTCTTCCTCCGGTCCTGGTGAGCTTGTCCGTGTGCAAGGGATTTATGAATAGTGCAAAATACATCAACATCCTGGAGGAAAACGTCTTCCAAATCTGCAAAAAGCCTGAAGCTTGGGAGGAAGTTCACCTTTCAACAGGATAATGATCCAAAACATACGGCTCAGTGACACAAGAATGGTTCAGGAAGAAGGAAGTGAAGGTTCTAGACTGGCCCAGTCAAAACCCAGATCTCAACCCAATAGAAAACCTGTGGAGGGATCTGAAGATTGCTGTCCACCGAAGGTCACCAAGTAACCTGACTCAGCTGGAGCAGTATTGCAAAGAGGAGTGGGCGAAACTGTCCAAGGACCACTGCACAAAACTCATTGCTGGCTATCCAAAGCGATTGGTAGCTGTTATTGCTGCCAAAGGAGCTGCAACCAAGTACTGATTGTGACTTAATGACTTAGTGTGAATACTTATGCGACAATGAAATACAGACTTATACAACCTATTCATAGTAAAGAGCGCTTACGAACAAGAACAGTGATGGATTGTTGAGTTTGTGCCATTTCCTTTCATATAAAAAGGTGAAACTCACTTTTGCTTTGTTCTTTTCTGAGCAATTTAGTTTTGGTCATGGGAATACTTTTGCAAGCCACTGTATGTATATACCGTTATACCTCAAAAACCAACTGAATTGGCCCAAGCAGGTGACTTCTAATTTAAGGCTCGCAATAACCTCTCACAAAGAAATAGTATGGGTCCCTGATGTTCCTTGATCCCACAGGGATTAAATAAACTATATATTTTAGGCAAAAAGTTGTGTCATTTATGGTTTAAAGAGGTCATGTGACCTCTGTGTTTGCCAGAAAACTACAACTTTGGGCTTAAATGGAAGCCCAAATGTCCCCTATACAATGATACCAAACAACCATATCTAAAATATTCACAACTTGAGAAGTAATAGCCAAATATAGGGTGAATATAGGGCTGGACGATATAGAGAAAAAGATTATCGATAAAAAAAAAATCAGTATCGATCGATATCGATATTTATAAAAAAAAAGCCATTATCAAATTAAAAGCTATTTTAGGTGCAGCCCTGGCCATTTAAGCTTTTGCTGAATTACCTACTTATAATAAAGTTCAAACTAAAGCCGGTTTCAGACTTGCATTGCGGAACATGAGCGGTAAAGTCCATCCGCTCTTTAAACAGGCTTGTCTTTTCAAACATGCCGCTTCCTTGCGGACTTATTGTGTCCGGGCGCTTTCATACATCAGGAAATGTTGTGGTTGAAAAGTTAGCACAGCCTCTTGTGCTTTCAGCCAAAACGACGTGCCGCAACATTTCCGCTCTTGTGACATGTAGAGCAGCCGGTACATGTCCGCTACATCTCCGAGGTAAAAGACCGGTACGCATGTCTGAATGCAGCGTTACAAAGGACAGAGTTCCCAATATTACCGCTTTCCAGTGGAAGTCTGAAAGGGCATAACACTGAAACCCAATAGGCTACAGCAGAAAACTGTGCTTCTATATTGAACTTTTATTGACCCTCTTTTCTTTATATTAAAAAAACCTCTATCGATATATATGATATTAAATTATCGTCCAGCCCTAGGTGAATAATTAATCATTATGCTAATTAATCAATAATTATGCCAAAACCAGAACCCTGACAGTTTGACATCTGACAAAAATGGACCTCAATAAATCAAACTTAAGACCATGATGATACATTATCAGAAACATTCAAATAATCCCAGAAATTTAAAATAGGGGTGGGACTTGATAAACAAACAAACAAAAAATCTTATTAATAAAAAGGTTTGTAATTTATCAATTTTGATTAATTGCACAACAATGACTGCCCCAAAGGGTAATTTTTTTAGAAAATGGATTTTAGTGGACAACTGAATCCAAGAACAGACACAGACATTAATATTGTTAACTCAAGCTCTACTCAAGAAAAGACACATTTGTTTTTAAATTGGAAAAAAAAAATGAAATAAATTGAAAATATCCCTTGTAGCTATCTGAACCTTTCAGAAAGACGGACAGAATCAACTTCTGAAATATTATTCAGCATATTCTACTGTATGTGGCCAATGCTACTCGGGAATAAATAAAAATGGAAAATTAAGACTTGTTTTGATCAAATTTAAGACCTTGGATCTTAAGTTCAGACATTTTTAGGCTGTTTCTCAATACCAAGTACGCTAAAAACATACTAATGTTCTTGCTAGTATGGACTTGTTGGAAGTACAGACCTCCGAGGACAGATGGATGCAAGTACACTCATTGCACAATTGGAACAGAAACGTACTTGATTACATCAAAGATGCTGAAGTTAAGACAGTAATCTATGATCAAAATGATAAAAGCTCTGCTTGAATGTGGCAGTTAAGTACAGCTAATCTGTGCAACCGTCTTACTGTTAGCTACCGTTAGCTGTTCAACCCCTGTTCATGAAACTGCAAGTCACCTTTAATAATGGTTTAAACTTCATCAAACCACAAAGAAGTTGAAGTAAAACAACTCTGTTGTTGAAAAGATACAAAACAAACGTGTAAATTCATGAGTATTTTTAGCACTTTTCTCCTCCACCATTGTTGTGCCGCAATGCCTTATGGGATATAAGGGTGTTTGAAGTCCACAAAAGTCACCTCCAATGCAGACTTAGAAAGGTGGGCGGAGCAAGTACACAGATTTTATTTTATTGTTCCATTGGTACAGTCGAGAGTTCGGTTTTCTGGATTTCACTGCACTGTTTTTAACCTTGGTTTTAGCTTTGCATGTGACCAATAAACTTATCTATCTCTCTATACTTTGACCTCGACTGCTGATTTTTCAAAAGTACACAAGAATGCAAATACGCAAAAGTACGCATGTTGTGAAACGGCCTTAGACTTTTTAAGACCCTGCAAGAACCCTGGTATATGGCGTATACCTACGTATCACATAGACTACACCTCTGCGCTGGGGTCACGTGCCGTTACGTCAGTCACAACGGTCTACGTGGTTAGGGTTAGCAGGGTTGCAGGAATGGCTCCTGGCAGGTGTGAGCGTACCTGGAAGGCTCCTTCTGATATGCTGTGCAGCTGGTTGTTGGCCAGGATGAGGTGCCTCAGGTTCACCAGCCCCTGGAAGTGCGAGTCGTCCAGGACGGTGAGGCGGTTGGCGTCCAGGTGGAGGGCGTGGAGATCCTGGAGGTCGGCGAAGGTGTACGGACGGATCTGGCTGATGGTGTTTCTGCTTAGTGTCAGGTGGATCTGAGCGTGGGGAGAAACAAAGGCTCAGCGTTGCATCCCGAAAGACTAAAACCCACACAGAAATACAGATAAAATGGTACTAAATCCACCAGAACGGATCAAAAACACGCAGCTGCGGTGGGAAAATTGCAAGCTGCTAAATACTTCCACTGCACATCAAATATCAGCAGTGTGAGGATGCAAAAGCATTTTCTATTAACACCCCAGAAAAGGTCAATTTGTTTGGAAACGTGCCGGCACCGGGAGGACATCTGTCACCACCAAATCAATCCAACCTCATTTCCCACGTTTCTCCGTGTGTGAGCAAACATCGTCTGAGGAAGCGTCGCTTTCACACATGAAGGAAGCTTCCAGCTGTGACGAGAGTCTCTATTTGGTGATTAAACATCAGGATGTTGCTGTTTATCCCTCTGAATCCTCTCCACCTCCGATTTCACCTCACTCATGGCGTTGTAAGGAGCAGATGTTCCAAAAATGCAACATTCATTCTCAAAATGCTGATTTGAAATTCAGATTTTAACATGATGAGAGGAGAAGTGTTGCACGATATTACTTCCTCCAGGTCTGGTGTTTCAGCAAGCAACGCCCTGAATTTTCCCAGAATACCTTCCTGCAGCAGATGTCCTCACACCTGCAGTTATCGCCTCCGACAGATGGTGGAAATTACAACAACAAATACTGCCAAAACAAACAGAATTAAAACATGTGGAGGCTGCAGTCGGCGGGATAAACCCTGGCTCGCGGCTCAGCTGAAGGGCGGCCGCAGTGTTGGCTTTCGGATGGATCATACCGGCCTGCAGGTGCAGGAGGGCCATGAGGAACAGCCTCTGAATTGTTGTTAATTTGTGAACTTAAATCTGAGAAAGAAGAAGTTTTAAGCTCCCTGGACATCTATCTGGAGGTGCATCTGCAGTTTTTCCTATAAGCTTGCTCATCTAATCAGTATGGAACACATTTCCAGTCCATAAACTTAATAAAACAGTAGACTTTCAGCTGCTTATTAGCTGAAGTTTTAACTGGAGACGCTTTAAAAACAAAATATAAAATCAGATGAAACAATGTCTAAAAATGTTTCTTTATTATCAGAATACTTCTTTAAAGGCATATGTCACCTCTGGGTGAAATTGACCCCCCCCCTAACCGACCCAGTCATTCTCTGAATCTGGCGGCACTGACTTTAGCTTAGCTTAGCATAGTTGCTATAATCTGGCGTATCCAACTAGCACCACTTGGTGAAAGTGAACTAATAAACTCGAGACTTTTTCCAATTTTGTGACTTACAGACGCTAACGAAGATTAGCCCAGTAGGCGGTGGAGTAAAGGTAAGACGCACTTAGACTTGCTATTATCTGACTAAAAACCATTGTTGTGCTACTCTGCTGCAGCCTGAGACCTCACCGAGAGCAAACAAGGAGCTAACTGTTAGCTACCGGTCGGCAGGCCGACATCCGGTCTGCTGCCTGTCAATCAAAAGGACACGCCCTTAATTATGCGTAATTTCAAGATTAAATAACATCTAAACGGAGGGATTATAAAAAAGATCACCCTCTCACAGTTGACATGAAGGTAAACTTTACCTATTAAACCTAAAATGTTTTTTTTGAACCAGGCTGTAAACATGTTTATTTCTGCTCTAAACATGTTTATTTCTACTGTGAAGTTGGTCTTTTTAACATGGGAGTGTTTGGGGATTCGCTCTGTTTTGCAGCCCCTAGTGGATGAAGAAAGAACTACAAATATTTCCGTCTTCCGGGTAGCTTCATAGTTAGCCACCAGAGGTTGCCGCTTGGATATTACCCACAATTTCATGACAAATATGGGCAAATGGCGAAAAAATTGGCAGCCAAAGAAACGAACAAATGTGAGTATTCTTTTTGCAAATAAAATATGAAAATCGCTTCTTTAAGGTCGCGTTAATGTATTACAGACAGTTTTATTACACGTGAAAAAAAAATTGCTAGTTTCGTAAGATTACGTGCATCTTCTCATGTCTGGAATGCAATGTTCAGCTTCAGTCGAAGTAGGGCTGGGCGATATATCGATTTGAAAAATATATCGATATATTTTCAAATGAGATATGGAATTGGACCATATCGCTCATATCGAGATATGGAGTTCAATGTGTGTTTGTTTTGTCTTTGTATATAAATGCTAACCTTACTAGGGTTTGTTACATTTAATTCTGTGTAATGTTCCATACTTGCATGTGCGAGTATAATTACATACAGTATTTTACAGTATTTCTGTTTACATTTTATCATTCTTTGAACAGCTGAGCATTATTTCAACTGGTCTGTTTAAATTAAACTACTTGTAATGTCATATTTGGCTCTGACTGTAACAAAATATTTGCTCTCACTTTGTGATAAAAATATCGAGATATATATCGTGTATCGATATTCAGCCTAAATATATCGAGATATGACTTTTGGTCCATATCGCCCAGCCCTAAGTCGAAGGCGTCTTCTTTTCCTTTCATTTTTATGTTTTTTGGCCTAAAGCTGAAAAAATAATCCAATCACCCAGCAAGGGAGATTATTGCTGCTGCAGACGGCATTGCGAACTCTTCCAGAAACAGCCGTGATGTCACTTTACTGTGCCATGGACGACTGTTGGTAGCTCATGAAAATCTCAAGGGTTGTTCCATTTCTTAGGGGAGTAATTCAAGGGGAAGGGCTAGGGTAGGGGTAGGGCTGAAAATAGGAATTAACATTAGCTTGGTAACATTAACCCACAGCTGTAGATCATTCGATTTCTCCAGATTTCCAGCAGCTCAGCGCACATCTGCTTCCATACAAGCCGGTGGGGATCACTGATAACATATGCGATTGTTGAAGGGGTGTCCCAATTTGTAGGGCTGACTTTAAGCCCTACTGCATGTTGCTCTGTTTTAAGTGGCAAGGGGAAAAAAAGAGAAATGAGTTTGGCCTTTACAGCGTCACAATGGGCATTTTTAATAAAAATCCTTAAATAAAGAACCGTAATCATCCATTAAAATCCATAACAGCCACGCAGAGCTTATGAGAAACTAATGACCGAAGGCTAATGACCAGAAGGAGACGTACAGAACCCAAATGATCTGGATCACAACCTCATCAGACACCTGGCAAACCAAACTGAGTGTGACAGTAAAGGTGTGTAGAGAGCTGAACCCTGACCAGGCTGGACATGTTGGCGAAGTCCCGGTGCCTCAGCGTGGTGATGAAGTTGTCCATCAGTCGGAGCTCGGCCGTCTGGCGGTCGATGTTGGGCGGGACGAAGAGGAGGCCCGTCTTGGCGCACAGCACCGTGTAGGACGGCAGCAGATTCTGGCAGGTGCAACGCTTTGGACAAAGCATGGAAAAGCAGGAGGGGAGGAAGGACAGGAGGATGAGGAGAAGGCAGACCAACGAGGAGATGGCGTCCATGGTTACTCGTCTGCTGCAAGAGAAATGAGAGAAGAAAAAGTTAGTGGAGGTGTCGAAGTTAATGTCCAAAAAATGAACCTGGAACTGAAATCAGCTTCCAGGATACGTTGTAAAGACGACAAGCTTCAGCTCCAGAGAAGATGGGATTCTGTGTGAATTTTAAAGAACGACAGAATGCGACTATTTCTAAATCTGACCATCCCAAATTTAATTCCTGGTAAAAAAACAAACAGATCAAATTATGAAACTGAGACATTTTATCATGATGGAAAAATATCTCTGATTGCGAATCTGAACACATCTGTAAAAGCGTGGAACAGGAGCAACAAAAGGCTGGAAAATAATATTAGGAGGGGACTTAAATAGCTAACTGGTTTAACAGGGAACAGGTCAGTTACATGACACAGTTCACCCTGAAATCCAAAAATGCAGGTTAGAGCTCCATCATGCAGAGAAGAAGCCATATGAGACCAGGATCCAGAACCGCCACCACCCGTCTTCTCTGGACCACATACAGGATCCAGAAACACCACCATTCGTCTTCTCTGGACCACATACAGGATCCAGAACCACCACCACCCGTCTTCTCTGGACCACATACAGGATCCAGAACCACCACCATTCGTCTTCTCTGGACCACATACAGGATCCAGAACCACCACCCACCCGTCTTCTCTGGACCACATACAGGATCCAGAACCACCACCATCCATCTTCTCTGGACCACATACAGGATCCAGAAACACCACCACCCGTCTTCTCTGGACCACATACAGGATCCAGAACCAACACCACCCGTCTTCTCTGGACCACATACAGGATCCAGAACCACCACCACCCGTCTTCTCTGGACCACATACAGGATCCAGAACCACCACCATCCGTCTTCTCTGTACCACATACAGGATCCAGAACCACCACCATCCGTCTTCTCTGGACCACATACAGGATCCAGAAACACCACCATCCGTCTTCTCTGGACCACATACAGGATCCAGAACCACCACCATTCGTCTTCTCTGGACCACATACAGGATCCAGAACCACCACCATCCGTCTTCTCTGGACCACATACAGGATCCAGAAACACCACCATCCGTCTTCTCTGGACCACATACAGGATCCAGAACCACCACCATTCGTCTTCTCTGTACCACATACAGGATCCAGAACCACCACCATCCGTCTTCTCTGGACCACATACAGGATCCAGAACCACCACCATTCGTCTTCTCTGGACCACATACAGGATCCAGAACCACCCACCATCTGTCTTCTCTGGACCACATACAGGATCCAGAACCACCACCATCCGTCTTCTCTGGACCACAACAGGATCCAGAACCACCACCACCCGTCTTCTCTGGACCACATACAGGATCCAGAACCCACCACCATCCGTCTTCTCCGGACCACATACAGGATCCAGAACCACCACCATCCGTCTTCTCCGGACCACATACAGGATCCAGAACCACCACCATCCGTCTTCTCCGGACCACAACAGGATCCAGAACCACCACCACCCGTCTTCTCTGGACCACATACAGGATCCAGAACCACCACCACCCGTCTTCTCTGGACCACATACAGGATCCAGAACCACCACCACCCGTCTTCTCTGGACCACATACAGGATCCAGAACAACCACCACCCGTCTTCTCTGGACCACATACAGGATCCAGAACCACCACCACCCGTCTTCTCTGGACCACATACAGGATCCAGAACCACCACCATTCGTCTTCTCTGGACCACATACAGGATCCAGAACCACCACCATTCGTCTTCTCTGGACCACATACAGGATCCAGAACCACCACCATCCATCTTCTCTGGACCACATACAGGATCCAGAACCACCACCATCCATCTTCTCTGGACCACATACAGGATCCAGAACCACCACCATCCATCTTCTCTGGACCACATACAGGATCCAGAACCACCACCATCCGTCTTCTCTGGACCACATACAGGATCCAGAAAAAAACACCATCGGTCTTCTCTGGACCACATACAGGATCCAGAACCACCACCACCCGTCTTCTCTGGACCACATACAGGATCCAGAACCACCACCACCCGTCTTCTCTGGACCACATACAGGATCCAGAACCACCACCACCCGTCTGCTCTGGACCACATACAGGATCCAGAACCACCACCACCTGTCTTCTCTGGACCACATACAGGATCCAGAACCACCACCACCCGTCTTCTCTGGACCACATACAGGATCCAGAAACACCACCATCCATCTTCTCTGGACCACATACAGGATCCAGAACCACCACAACCCGTCTTCTCTGGACCACATACAGGATCCAGAACCACCACCATTCGTCTTCTCTGGACCACATACAGGATCCAGAAACACCACCATCCGTCTTCTCTGGACCACATACAGGATCCAGAAACACCACCATCCGTCTTCTCTGGACCACATACAGGATCCAGAACCACCACCATTCGTCTTCTCTGGACCACATACAGGATCCAGAACCACCACCATCCGTCTTCTCTGGACCACATACAGGATCCAGAACCACCACCATCTATCTTCTCTGGACCACATACAGGATCCAGAACCACCACCATCCGTCTTCTCTGGACCACATACAGGATCCAGAACCACCACCCATCTTCTCTGGACCACATACAGGATCCAGAACCACCACCACCCGTCTTCTCTGGACCACATACAGGATCCAGAACCACCACCACCCGTCTTCTCTGGACCACATACAGGATCCAGAACCACCACCACCCGTCTGCTCTGGACCACATACAGGATCCAGAACCACCACCACCTGTCTTCTCTGGACCACATACAGGATCCAGAACCACCACCACCCGTCTTCTCTGGACCACATACAGGATCCAGAACCAACACCATCCATCTTCTCTGGACCACATACAGGATCCAGAACCACCACAACCCGTCTTCTCTGGACCACATACAGGATCCAGAACCACCACCATTCGTCTTCTCTGGACCACTCACAGGATCCAGAAACACCACCATCCGTCTTCTCTGGACCACATACAGGATCCAGAAACACCACCATCCGTCTTCTCTGGACCACATACAGGATCCAGAACCACCACCATTCGTCTTCTCTGGACCACATACAGGATCCAGAACCACCACCATCCGTCTTCTCTGGACCACATACAGGATCCAGAACCACCACCATCTATCTTCTCTGGACCACATACAGGATCCAGAACCACCACCACCCGTCTTCTCTGGACCACATACAGGATCCAGAACCACCACCATCTATCTTCTCTGGACCACATACAGGATCCAGAACCACCACCACCCGTCTTCTCTGGACCACATACAGGATCCAGAACCACCACCATTGTCTTCTCTGGACCACAACAGGATCCAGAACCACCACCATCCATCTTCTCTGGACCACATACAGGATCCAGAACCACCACCATCCATCTTCTCTGGACCACATACAGGATCCAGAACCACCACCATTCGTCTTCTCTGGACCACATACAGGATCCAGAACCACCACCATCCATCTTCTCTGGACCACATACAGGATCCAGAACCACCACCATCCGTCTTCTCCGGACCACATGCAGGATCCAGAACCACCACCATCCGTCTTCTCCGGACCACATACAGGATCCAGAAAAAAACACCATCGGTCTTCTCTGGACCACATACAGGATCCAGAACCACCACCACCCGTCTTCTCTGGACCACATACAGGATCCAGAACCACCACCACCCGTCTTCTCTGGACCACATACAGGATCCAGAACCACCACCATCCGTCTTCTCTGTACCACATACAGGATCCAGAACCACCAGCATCCGTCTTCTCTGGACCACATACAGGATCCAGAACCACCACCATCCGTCTTCTCTGGACCACATACAGGATCAAGAGCCACCACCACCCGTCTTCTCTGGACCACATACAGGATCAAGAGCCACCACCACCCGTCTTCTCTGGACCACATACAGGATCCAGAACCACCACCACCCGTCTTCTCTGGACCACATACAGGATCCAGAAACACCACCATTCGTCTTCTCTGGACCACAAACTGGATCCATCACAGCGACCCTGGTCCACATACTGTACTGGATCCATCACAGCAGCAAGGCTGGAAACAGGAGAAGAGTCCTGCTGCTGAACTGGTCTGCCTGTCCAGAACTGTTGAGCAGCTAGAATCCTGCATCAGACCAGAATGGGACAACTTTCCTCTCCTAAACCTCCAACAACTGGTCTCCTCACTTCCCAGATGTTTACAGACAGTTGTTAAAAGAAGAGATGACACAGGATGGTAAATGCCCCCCATCACCCTGGAACTACTTTTTACAGACGTGTTACTACCATCAGATTCAAAATCAGCTCAAATTTTCAATGAAATGGGAAAACGTCCCAGTTCTGTCATCCGATATGTTATCTATGTTTGTCAATAAAATATGTTGAAGAGACTCTGTTTTGTTTCCGTTTTACACAGAAACGCAACCTTTTTGGAAGCGTAAACATCTGCTTCTGAATGTGACTCAACTCCCATGAACTTCTCTGAAAAAAATACTTTTGCCATGTGGAGCAGAAAATGCAGCTGTTGTGTGTATCTGAGGAGTTTCTACGACTTCAAAGAAATCCATTCCTTATGCTTCGCTAAAAAGTCTTTTCAGTCAAATAAAAGTATTTTGATGAATGCTTGAGAAGGAGGGAGCGGATATAAAAGAACGAGGAAGAGAGGCAGAGCGGTGGGTAGCAGAGGTGCTAAATTAAACAGTTTGTGGCTGCAGCTCATGTTTTTTTGTTGCTGAGTCAGTCATCCTGCAAGCGAGAGTAAACAGCGTTTATATCATCAATTAAGCTCCCCGCACTCTAATGACTGCAATCTAAAGAAAACACTGAAAGGCAGGAATGACGTGAGCCTTGCTAAATAAATCTTATTGATTCCTCTCTGCATTTAACTGTCCATCTTTCCAGTCAAGATAATATAGGTTACACATTCATGCTGATTTCTCTCCATGCGGTTTAGAAGCTCTGAATGAATTCATACAGAAGGAACACCACACAAAGACAATGATTTCAACATGTACGCTCGTTCAGATGCTCCTGGATTCCTGCATTAACATAGACTGTAAACGCATGGACGCATTTCACGCCACACACCAAGCAACTGCATGGAGGTCGATAGCAAATAACATCAGGAAGAAACACACTTTTATTTTCAGTGCTGAAATATTCAAACAGCAGCTCGACTGCAGCCCAGAATACAGAGCAGGAAGTCTGAATCCCCACCGCGGTGAGGTAGGCGGATGTGATGGGGAGATGGAGGGGAACGGGATAAATGCAGTTTGTTCTAAATATCAGCAGGGAACCAGAAGACGTCTGCACCAACAGGAGCATTCAGGGAATGAAAAGTGAAACCTGGATTGAGATTTTTCAGTGTTTGTTGCAGATTTTTGTGGAGAATTAAGAGGATGTCTGAGGCTGCTCTCAGTTCCCTGCCATCTCTCCAGGATTTATGCTTCACTTGTAAAAAGTTGCCAAAACCACCCAAACATGTTTCTTGTTGAAAAAGAAAACTATATATATAAAAAATCAATTCAACAACAGCTATTTCTAAACCTGGAAACGAAATGAAAAACACAATCCCTATGACCTCAGAGAGAGTCTGCCCCCTGGTGGTGACAGCTTGTATTGACTTAAGTAAAATGATCCACTTTTAATCCAACAATCGCACGCTTAAATCTGTCACATCAGGTTTTAGAAAACCATTAATAAAAATTATAATTTCTTAAACATTTTACCCTGCATTTAACAAGAATACCATCCTCAGCAATATTCACTGCATGCAAGGTGATAAATTATATCTGTGAATCATCGTTATGTCCTCCCTTACCAAAAAGAAGTATTTCTTTAGTACATGTCATTAAGTATACTCAAGTAAACTAAAGTATATACCCCAAGTGTACTTTTATTTACCAAGTACACTGCTCTCAGTGTACTACGAGTATACTAACAAGTGTACTTCTTGGGACTAAATTGGCCCAATTTAAGTATTTAAAAGTATATTTTTAAGTGTACTTAAAGTAATCTTCTGGTATACTGTGAGTATACTCGTACTAAAACTTCAAGCTTACTTTTATTTTTAGAAAGTACACTTTAGAGTATACTGAAAGCATACTTCTAGGTATACTGTTAGTTTACTCGTACTAGAACTTTAAGTTTATTTTTACTCTTGCAAAGTACACTTTTAAGTATACTAAAAGTAGTCTTCTATATATTCTCTCGGACGAGAAAAGTTCCTCTGGGCGATCATACGCAACGTCACCATAGTTTCACGTATGTGCAGTATTATTTAACGGCATCTTATACTCATTACTGCCGTGCTACGTTGCTCATTAACAAGGTTACTGAAGTGGTGACGTACACGTTTGAGTCATGGTGCAAAGAAGACCCAGCTGTGCCGCAAGGCATCATGGGAAATAATGAGGATGAGGAGGTGTGGTCATCTCGCTGCTGTCTGCAAAGGGACAGCGGGAGCAGTGAGTGATGCTGGGAAACAGGGAGGGAGGGGCTGATGCAGGCAGCTCCTGATGAAGGGGGGGAGCCATATAAACTTTATCTGTCTCCAGGAAAAGTCGCTACATTTGTCGCTAGGCACTTTTTTGAAAATAAGTCGCTAGAGGGTCTGAAAAGTCACGAAACATGGCGACAAAGTGGCGAAGTTGGCAACAATGAAGTAGACTTTAAAGTATGCAGATAGTAACCTTTTAGGTTTGTTATGAGTTTACTGATAATACTTATAGTACACTGTTAAGTGTTTAAATACATTTTCAAATATACTGAAAATGACCTTACTATACTTCAACCCCCCTTTAATGCTGAGTAAAAAATATGACAAAATTTCTGTCAAAAATAGATTCAGGTGTTTTCTTTGACTCCAAAATGGTCCAGTAACATTTAAACTCTGTATGTTTGAAAATGTACTATGAATGTACTACTATTAAAGTATATTGTTCAAAAGTTTAAACATAAATAAAGGCTAAATTTGTTAAACTTTCAGTATGTTTATTAGTAAATGCCAAGTAAACTTTAAGTATCTTTCTGATAAGTACATAAATAGTAAACTGAAAGTATACTGTCTTATTTAAAGTTTTAAATGAGTATACTTAAAGCATACTTGCATATACTACTTTTTGGTAAGGGCTGGGCTTGCACACCTACACAGGATTTGAATTTTACAATTCAAATAACCTTTTTGCCCTCAACCCAACTGAATAAAACTTATTTAAAGCCGCAAATGTTACAAAAACTTTTTTAAAACGGCGTCTCATTTTTTAAAATAAATATCTGCGACAGGAAGCTTGCTGTAATTCTTTGATAGCCACAACATTATTTCTATTTTTTTGTTTTGAAATAAAAAGAAACCCCTAAACTTCTGCAAGAAGACAATGGATGCATTAGATTTTATGGGATGTCTTTATCTTTTAAAACTTATGTATATATATATAAAAAGCCTATTATTTTCAAGCTAATTCTTAGAAAAAAAAGTAAGTTTGGAAAAATATTGCTGGTACTTTTGATGTCATGTGAAAATTCCATTCTCATCATGAATGCAGTGCAATCAGACATTCTCATCAAGATAAGGTGGAACGGGAGATTCTCATCATGATGAGGTGGAACAGGAGATTCTCATCATGATGAGTTGGAACGTGAGATTCTCATCATGATGAGGTGGAACAGGAGAGATTCTCATCATGATGAGTTGGAACGTGAGATTCTCATCATGATGAGGTGGAACGTGAGATTCTCATCATGATGAGTTGGAACGTGAGATTCTCATCATGATGAGGTGGAACGGGAGATTCTCATCATGATGAGGTGGAACAGGAGATTCTCATCATGATGAGTTGGAACGTGAGATTCTCATCATGATGAGGTGGAACAGGAGATTCTCATCATGATGAGTTGGAACGTGAGATTCTCATCATGATGAGGTGGAACGGGAGATTCTCATCATGATGAGGTGGAACAGGAGATTCTCATCATGATGAGTTGGAACGTGAGATTCTCATCATGATGAGGTGGAACAGGAGATTCTCATCATGATGTGGTGGAACGTGAGATTCTCATCATGATGAGTTGGAACAGGAGATTCTCATCATGATGAGTTGGAACGTGAGATTCTCATCATGATGAGGTGGAACAGGAGATTCTCATCATGATGAGGTGGAACAGGAGATTCTCATCATGATGAGTTGGAACGTGAGATTCTCATCATGATGTGGTGGAACGGGAGATTCTCATCATGATGAGTTGGAACGTGAGATTCTCATCATGATGAGGTGGAACGTGAGATTCTCATCATGATGAGGTGGAACAGGAGATTCTCATCATGATGAGGTGGAACAGGAGATTCTCATCATGATGTGGTGGAACGTGAGATTCTCATCATGATGAGTTGGAACGTGAGATTCTCATCATGATGAGGTGGAACGGGAGATTCTCATCATGATGAGGTGGAACAGGAGATTCTCATCATGATGAGTTGGAACGTGAGATTCTCATCATGATGAGGTGGAACAGGAGATTCTCATCATGATGAGTTGGAACGTGAGATTCTCATCATGATGAGGTGGAACGGGAGATTCTCATCATGATGAGGTGGAACAGGAGATTCTCATCATGATGAGTTGGAACGTGAGATTCTCATCATGATGAGGTGGAACAGGAGATTCTCATCATGATGTGGTGGAACGTGAGATTCTCATCATGATGAGTTGGAACAGGAGATTCTCATCATGATGAGTTGGAACGTGAGATTCTCATCATGATGAGGTGGAACAGGAGATTCTCATCATGATGAGGTGGAACAGGAGATTCTCATCATGATGAGTTGGAACGTGAGATTCTCATCATGATGTGGTGGAACGTGAGATTCTCATCATGATGAGTTGGAACGTGAGATTCTCATCATGATGAGGTGGAACGTGAGATTCTCATCATGATGAGGTGGAACAGGAGATTCTCATCATGATGAGGTGGAACAGGAGATTCTCATCATGATGTGGTGGAACGTGAGATTCTCATCATGATGAGTTGGAACGGGAGATTCTCATCATGATGAGTTGGAACGGGAGATTCTCATCATGATGAGGTGGAACGGGAGATTCTCATCATGGATGCGGTGGAACGGGAGATTCTCATCAGGAATGCAGTGGAACAGGAGATTCTCATCATGATGAGGTGGAACGGGAGATTCTCATCACGGATGCAGTGGAACAGGAGATTCTCATCATGAATGTGGTGGAACGTGAGATTCTCATCATGATGAGATGGAATGGGAGATTCTCATCACGGATGTGCAGCCAAAAGTCTGCCGCAACTCTGCGATGCTATCATGCAGTTGCTCGGCGCTCGCTAAGTGGACCTGAAAGACCTGATGCTGAGTCTATGAATTCATCGTATATGAATAGTTTATGTAGCTGCAGCACGTTTAGTGCGGCAGGCCAGTCTTACGCTATAGGAAGTGGTGCAGCATGAGGTCTGCTCTCGTCCTACTGAAACAACTGCAGCTCAGCATCATGGGTACCATCATGTGAGAGTGAACAATCACTGAAAGGATTTTCTCTCATATTATAAAACCAAACCTTGAAACATCGGCCAATAACATGAGCCAGGAGTCATTTTAGTCAATAAAAGAAAAATTCTAGCTGTAACACGGAAAGAACTGACCAATGATAAATCATTATTACATTTTCTACTCCCTTCAGTCCATTGCAAAGATTAAACCCATTAATTCGGGTTTCTTGTGATCATTGTAGCTAATTGTCATTACACAGAGAATTTTCCAGCGCGGCCGTCTGACGGTTTGGATAACCATGAGTAAAAATGTGTTTAAGTGGATGTGACAAAGAGACTAAAAGCTACCCTCCCGCTGTGATGCAGAGGTGACCAAACCTCCGTTTATTTACATCCATATCGGCAGTTATTGCTGCTAATGTATGCTGATTTATGAGATTACTTTCAGATGGATTTAGCCGTTGAATCCTGATGTGGGGAGATGCCGGGTCTCCGAGGAACACCGCTGCTCTGAGAATAGATTTCATTTGTTTAGTCAGGCCAGCTTAGCGTGAGAAAAATGCAAAGCAGTCGCACACTTCTCTGTCTCTGTTGCCCTCTCCTCTTTTGATCTCTTGCTTCTTCTCTTACATCACTCCTTCACTCCATCCCTCCACTCATCTCTCTGTGAGCATCATCCCCTCTTCCAACTGTTCTCCTCTGACACACCAGCCATCCCTTCATTTCTCTTGTCTTGCATTCCCCTCATTACTCTACTTCTGTCTGAACTGTTGCCTCTATCCATCCTTCCGTTTCTCTGTTTTCATCCCTATAAAACCATTTATTCATCCATCTTTAAATCACACATCTCCATCCTTTTTCTCCTCTCTGCACCTCTGACATATACACTCCTCATTCATCCATCCATCCTTACCTCTTACTACCATTTATCTTCTCACAGTTTACTCACAGTCATCCTTCCTTTCATTCGTCAAGGTTGATTTATTCCAATCTTTCACATTTTCCAAAATAGCATCTTTTAAACTGCACGTTTCCAGGTGGGACGTGCTGACATGAGTGAATGAATGCTGGGTGACCTGACACTTTCTCTCTTTGTCAGACGGGAATGAAATGTGGAAATTTTCACACATCTTTATTTTAGAGATGGTAGGTCTACGTGTTAGTATCACACTGACTTTTGAACAAATTACAGGCTCCTTTGAAGCTTTAAATGATATAAAAACACAGAAGAACTTTAGAGACAGTGGGGGGAGTCCTAACTGATATCTGGGTGTTGTGAATTATTGCAGGCGAGGTGAAAATAGAGAAAAGACTGCATAATGAGATGGGTTTGCAAGGAAGGCCTGGGCAGGATTTGATCCCCCGACTCCGGGGTTAGAGTCGTGCACGCTAAGGAGGCGTTGACATTTGGAGTGTGTACTTTTTACACTGCAAAAGGAGTTGGAGGTGAGCGGATTCATGCTTTTAGAAACGTGGTTTGCTAGCTATTTACTATCAAGCTAATGAGCTATCTCAGCTGTTATCGTTAACCTGCTTGTAAAACATCAGCGCAAACATCTCTGCGCCTGAAGGCGTGGTTTCGGGTGGTGTGTTATTTTAAAATGTAGCTAGCTCGAGCCGTTTTTCCAACATTGCCAACCCTAGCTTTAATGTTTCAGACTGGCTGAAAAAAAATTTTTTTTTAAAAAACAAAACAGAATAACTTCAGATTTACTGCTGAAGTCAAAGAAATCTTGGATTTGCCAGTATTTAAAGCTGCAGTCTATAACTTTTAAAAAAATCTTTATTGGAGATGTGACGTTCATGAACGCATGAATTCGTTTGAATGGCTCTTTTGAATGAATGATGAGAATCGGATCTCAGTTGTGATCCATTCATTGAAGAGCCATTCTTTTCTTATATCCGAACTGCCAATGCTGCTTTCATGTGACGTGTGAGTTTCATGGGAATTCAACACTCTTTATTTACGTGAACACATATATGGGCAGGAAGTGTTGCTTAGAAACCATGAATTCCAAAACATTTGGAGTTCATAGTAATACAATATCTATATTTTTACTGTATTTTTCCTGCATTTTTAAAATATTCCAATATAGTAGATTTGATATAGATACATACATTTTTTCATTTTTTATTCTTTTAGAGTCTGAGTTTTTTTCTCATTACTAAAATGTCCTCGTGTGGAAAATTTTTAAGTGAAGTCACATAAAGCCGAGCCGCTCTCTCTCCTGCATCTGCCATGGTGCAGACAGACCGGTGACAGGAAAAAGAAAAAAGGAGGGGCTCCTCCCGAGGCGCGTTGAGCGCACTTGGGCAGGGCATCTCTCGCCGCGCGTCAGGGGCATCAAGATGCTGGAAATCGAGCATCTGACTTTTTAGTGACCCAGCGTCCAACTTTGGGCGTCAGGCGCGATTTTGACACCCAAATTGCATTTGGTGTGTACGCAGCCTGAAGGTCTTTACACACCTACTCCGAATATTTTGTCCGAAAGATTCGCACAGCAATAGCTTTAATCAAATTAAAGGGACTTGAGGCAGGAATTTGAAAAAAAACAAACCTGAATGTCCCTTTTTTTCATACTAATGGGTGATGAAGCGCTAAATACCAAAAATAACGTTTCCAGCACGTTTCTCTCCGTTGCCTTGAACAGGCTGTGTGCTGCATAAAGCTGCAATTCGGTGTCCGAATTTCCCGCGCTGCCCTGCGGACGTGACGTCAAATGACGCTACATCCGCAGTTTTGATGCAGGAAAAGATGGTCACGTTAAATAAAAACACCGTAAGCGATAGTTATGGTTTATTCTGCCATCAGAATACGATCTAGATCAACTGAAAGACACAAAAAATTGTAACTACGAAGAAAAAGCTTAGTAAACAATATTATAGTTTTCCAGCTCTGCCATGCGGACGTGACGTCACATGACACTACATCCGCTGTTTTGATATAAGACGAAGCCGGTCGCGGTAAATTCAAACACTGTAAGCGATTGCTATGGATTATTCTGCCGTCAGCAAACGATCCAGATCAACTGAAAGACACTAAAAAGTATAACTACGGAGAGAAAGGTGAGTAAACAGCATCATAGCTTCAGTTTGTGCTCCCGTGACGGCTTGGCTCGTGGCTGTAGTTACCTGAAGCGCCAATCGCGGCAGTCGCGAGTTTCGTTTCTTAATCTTGCCTCAAGTCCCTTTAATGTCAAGTCAATGGGAGCATTCACATCAGTGAGAAAACACTGTCTTGCAATTTGCGACGTTTATTTTTTCAACTGAGGTTGATTTTCTTAATATTCGCATCCGACAGATACACAATACACCAATCATAGAAAGCGCTCTGACCGTCACGGAGCTGGTCGCAATCAAAAAGAGAAAGGAAAAAAGAGAGAAGTGTCGCTTGGTTGCTGCTACTGTATCATTATGGATCAGGTGTTATCATCTTTGTGTCGCAGCATCTTGTTTGGCAAACGAGGGGAAAAAATATCACAGCTGAAGTAACAGTGTTTCCCTACATGTTGTAGCTGTTCCAGGTTATTAGCTACAGGTATTACATTTAAAATCCACATTTTGCATCTCCATGGTCAGATCAGCTGTTTTTTCAGCATCCAGAAGTTTACCTGCAGCCGCCTCTCCCTCTGTCACTGCTGCATGTGGTCACGTTCCTTTGGAATAACAAATGCAAATTTGTTCTTGCAACTTCAAGATTTCGCGTTGGAGCAGGTGTGTATAGACAAATGCATCAGTATTTCTCCTCCGAATTATTCACAATTTCGTGCCATTTATTTGCATCGGTCCCAGTGTGAGAAGGCCTTAAGTCTATGCTTTTCTCAGGTTACAGACTCCAGCTTTAATTTCTGGTTTACAATCTTACTGAGATCTGTGGGCTTTATCAGCGCTGACAGCAGAGTGTCATCAGTGTAAAGAATTAATTATATTGTACGTAATGATCTGGAACAAGCTGGCTGAGAAGTTGCATGTTATAGAGAACTGAAGGAGGGCCATGATTGAGCCCTGTGGTACGCCCCAAGTCAACTTACTGTTGGGAAACCTGCTATTTTCAGTGGCGAAGAGAGGAATGAGCATAAATAAACAAATATTTGAATACTCAATTTTAACCCAGGACTTGGATGTGAACAACAGCATCAAAGACAGCAAATGAATTTAAAAGAACAACCACAAGAACAACCACAGGCCAAAGTTACACAAGTCAAATTCTTTGATCACATGCGAATCCATTTATCTTTCATACACAGCATCTGAGATCAATCAATAAGTTTAATTGTCATGAGAACCTATTTATCCTCATAAAAATGCAATATCGAATGGCTGTAAAGATTAGTCTGGGATAAGACACCACACCAGCAGGTCTTACCATCATATGAGCCCGAGAGACAGCTGTTCTGAGCCAAAAGCCACAACAGCATGAAAGATGAGCCAATCAGAAAGGACTGAGGGTGGGGGTGCTATCTCTGATACAACCAAGAGCTATTCCAAACACAAACAAAGACAAATGTGAATGTGCCTTGCTTTAGAGCCAAACTGCAGTAGGAAGAAAAGCTGTGGCCTTGGCTCATTATTTAGCTTGGCTCCTGAGCTAACAGCAAGAAAAGCATAATAACAGGGTAGGATGAGGAAAGGGAAGGAAAATCAGAGCTTTTAGGGGAGAAGCTAAGGGAGTAAAAGCTGAAGAAAAGTTAGTGTCAACAAACATGTTGAAAACGAAGGAACAAAAAGCAGAGATGTAGTGGTTGGTGGGCGTTTGATAAGAGTAGGACTTTGGAGAAAGGACAGAAAGAGGAGAAATGACATTTTAGCCGGAGGTTGCCTTTTCCAACCAGCTGGTGGGGATGTTGTGCTGCAGCTTAAGCAGTGTGCACATGCAAACGCAGTAACGTGCACAGTCAAGGCTGAGAGGAAGAGGAACGCCATGGTGCTACAATGATCAGTAAACTGCTGGAGCAGAACAGAGTGAACCAGAGATTTACAGACGAAGATGAACCAACGAGTCAGAGCTGGGAGAAAAAACTCCACATTATCATTGGAAATATTCTCAACTCATTTCTTCTCTGCTTCCATCGTCGCTGCCGTCCTGCGGAAGCAACGCCTTTTCATCCTTCTGAAACAGCCACTACACCTCTACCTGATTCACTCCCAACAAATCTCCTGGTTTAAGTGTGTTTGGGAAACCCATATGAGGAGAAGCTGTACAACTGTTAAATACAGCCATTACCAGGAATTATATCTCATTTTCCTGATCTGAAGTTCCAGTAAAGACGACGAGCAGTTTTCAAACTGATTATAAGGATAGAGAAGAGGACAGAAATCCATACTATCTATCCAATTCTGTTTGAATGTGGTAGCTACAATTTTAATTCCTCCCCACCAGTAGGTGGCACACACACATTTGCTGACTTATTTAGCATTAGCAACATTATTCACCTTATTCCATTTTGGCCTCCAACTTCCGGATTACAGTGTTGCAGTAGTCTACCACTACCTCCGCGGCAGTTCAGCAGATGAACGACATGAATAGATTTAATGCTATTTAATGCTATAAGAGTTCAAACATGAGCAGCATTCATTGCTTTGTCCGCGGGTGCCGCAACAACTGGAAGGAGAGAATCTGAGACTTTATTTTGACTAATGGTGGTGCTAGCCTCAGCTGATAGCAGTAGTAGCTGCTCTATCTAGTGGTGGACTCTAAACCTTATTCTTTATTTACGGTCTATGCTCTAAAAGCAGCTTTAATAATCAGTTCAGCGCCTGCCTTTTAATGGATTTTAGCTTTTAAATGAGGCATAACATGATCATATTTACAGTAGTGTCCTTAAAACAACTTAGACTTCTAACTCTCCCAATCTTAGCTAATATAGCTAACTTAGAGTTAGTTAAGTTATAACTAGTTAATAATTAGTTAATAATTAGTTAGTTAGAGTTAGTTAAGTTATAACTAACTTAACTTTGAACCGGAACAAGGCTGCAGGTCCAGATGGTGTCAGTCCCAGAGTTCTCAAGACCTGCTCAGAACAACTATGTCCGGTTCTCCAGCACCTTTTTAACACCAGCCTGAGACAGAACAGAGTTCCTGTGCTGTGGAAAACATCCTGTCTTGTTCCTGTCCCTAAAAAACCACAACCAGCTGAACCAAATGACTACAGACCAGTTGCTCTGACATCTCACATCATGAAAGTCCTGGAGAGACTCTTACTGGCTCACCTCAACAAGCAAGTGAATACCTTTCAGGACCCATTACAGTTCGCATATCGTAATGGGCTTGGGGTTGAAGACGCCATCATCTTCTTGCTTCAGAGAGCCCACTCTCATCTGGACCAGTCAGGCAGCACTTTGAGGGTCATGTTCTTTGATTTTCAAGTGCATTTAATACTATTCAGCTGCTTTGCTATGTCAGAAGCTCCATAACTTCCAGGTGGATCCTCCACAACCACCTGGATTTACGACTACCTCACAAACAGACCACAGTTTGTGAGACTGAAAGGTTGTGTGTCTGAGATGGTGGTCAGCAGCACTGGAGCACCACAAGGAACTGTACTCTCACCATTCCTCTTTACACTGTACACCTCAGACTTCCAGTACAACTCTGATCCTGTCATCTGCAGAAATACTCTGATGACTCTGCAGTTGTGGGATGTATCAGTGATGGACAAGAAGCCGAGTACAAGGAACTAGTCAGTTTGTGAAATGGTAACAATCAGCTCATCTTAAATACCAGCAAGACTAAAGAGATGATTGTTGACTTCAGGAGGAGCAAGAATAAGCAGCATAGTCCTGTCTAAATCCTGGAAGAGGAGGTGGAGGTGGTAGAGAACTACAGATACCTTGGAGTTCAGCTGGACAACAGACTCGACTGGAAATGCAACACTGACTACATCTACAAGAAAGGTCAGAGCAGACTCTACTTCTTAAGGAAGCTGAGATCATTCAACGTCTGCACCAAGATGTTGCAGATCTTCTACAAATCTGTTGTGGAAAGTGCAATTAGCTTTGCAGCATCTGCTGGGGAAGCAGCATCAGAATCAGAGACTTGAAGAAACTAAACAAGCTGATCAAGAAAGCTGGTTCTGTGCTGGGGAGAACTCTGGAGCCGCTGGAGATGATCGTTAAGAAAAGAATGCTGCACAAGCTGATGAAGATGATGGAGGACACTTCCCATCCTCTCCACAACACGGTGAAGAATCAACAGTGTGTTCAGTGGGAGGCTGCGTCAGGTTCACTGTAGGACGGAGAGATACAGAAATTCATTCCTGCAGCAGCATCACCCTAAAGAACAAGACTGACTGACTTATTATTATTATTATTATCAATGTTATATTGTTAAAAAAAAAAAGGAAAAGAAAAAAAGAGGGCTTTTACATTGTCGAATTTCCCTTCTGGGATAAATAAAGTATTTTTCATTTCATTAGCATAATGGCAACAACAACAACAACACAGAGCATTGGCTCAAACAGATTACCACGACTTAGCAGAATAATAATTGTTGTGATCATAAAGGCCCGTTTTGTTCACATAAACATCCCTCCATCCAGGTATTAGCCGACACAGTGAAAAGGGTCAATATGGCCGCTGCATGGCTGCAGGACCGTCCCATCCCTGCCATACTGGAGCATCCCAGCGTTAGCTCCGTTAGCTCGTACCGACATCCAGGCGAAGTGAGAGGTTGCTGGCTGGACTTGGACTGACACCGGCTTTCAGAAGAACATGTTCTTGTTCTTCATGCAACAGATCATGGACGACTTTTACGCCCTTGAAATGATTTTATTTTTGTTTTCAGTAAAATCAGACGATGTTTTTCATCGTGGTCTGTTATATCTGCCGCCGCAGCGCCCAGAAATCAGCTGATCGCGTCGCTCTCACTTGATTCCTGCCGCAGCTCACGGCTGCCTGCTTGGTGACTTATTTGGGGAGAGATCTGATTCCCTCAGTACATCTGATCTGAAAGATGCAGGATGATGATGATGGAGCTGAGGATGTGCTGATCAGGGATGGCTCTGCTCAGTGGAGCTTTCCTGGATGGATTTTCAAAAGAAAGACTGAGTTAATGCAGCCACCGAACATGTTCAGCAGATGGTAGATCTAGGAGGCTAACAACAGTTTTGAGGGAAACAGAACTGATGATGTCATTTTCACTCTGTTATGAGAACTGGTGAACCAGACATGTTTTCTTGGAGCTTTTCAGTCAGGTTTTCCATTCTTCCAATGTCATGTGAACAATATTGAGAACACGCCTCACCGGAAGTGCTAAGCCAATGCAGAAACACCTTGGTTGAAAAAGAGGGCAGGGCTGAATAAGGTGAATATAACCAGAAAACCGTTAATTAGCATTAGAAAATGTTTAGCTTAGATGTCCAGGAGGAAAGCAGCAACCTCGACAGGGCTTTTGAGCCCCCTACCTTTACCCTCATACTGCTTTGTTTGTTGTCCGCTTGAATTTTAGAAACACCAGGTAGATGCTGTTTCTACATAGAACAATCAAGCTAGCAACTCCTGAGCTAATGCTAATGGAGTGTACTTTTGAAACGTCATCAGTAGAGGTCCAAGTACTTTTCTAATTCAAAGAACACATCAAGATAAATACGCTCCACATTCCTGGATGTGTACTTGCTCCGCCCACTTTTCAGAGTCTGCATTGAGGTAACTTTTGTGGACTTATATCCCATAAGCCATTACGGCGTAATGGTGGCGGAGGACAAAAGTCATGACTTTAATAACATGACTCACGACTGCCGCTTCAGGTAACTGAAGCCACAAGCCAAGCCGTCACGGGAGCACAAACTGAAGCTATAATGTTGTTTACTAACCTTTTTCTTCGTAATTACACTTTTTAGTGTCTTTCAGTTGATCTGGATCGTTTGCTGATGGCAGAAGAATCCATAACTATTCCTTACAGTGTTTGAATTTAACGCGAACGTCTTCTTCCTGTATCAAAACTGCGGATGTAGGTCATTTGACGTCACGTCCGCAGGGCAGCGCGAGAAATTCAGCTACCGAATTGCAGCGCATTTAGCAGCATACAGCCTGTTCAAGGCAACGGAGAGAAACGTGGGTGGAAACATTATTTTTGGTATTTAGCGCTTCATCACCCATTAGTATGAAAAAAAATGGAAATGCATGTTTGTTTTTTTAATTCCTGCCTCTAGTCCTTTTAAGCATTATACTGAAATTATTGCGAATCATGATTCATAGTTAGATGATTCATTGTTGTATTTGAGTATTGTATTGAGTAATATTAGTCACTGTACTTGTTTAAATTGAGGACTGATTTTTCTGTGAAAGTTTTGTTCTTATCAAGTATGGTCTATTGTGTCAAGAAATTTTGTTAAATTACAGTGAATGCTTTATTTAAGTTGTCTTTGTCTAAAACCTTTTAGACTTGATGAGCTTTTCTAAACTGCTTTCAAAACTCCTTTTTGGATTATGTTTTGCTATTTTGTGCAGCAAATGTGTGCGTTTGATTTTAATTTCAGTTTAAGCTCAAAATAAATTAATGAAAATTAAGTATACCATGTCAAATTTAAAAAGTAGATTCTTATAGCTCAAAGCTCTTGAAGAGGAATAAACTGGAAAATGACACAAAACCATTACAATTGCTTTAGTTTTCAAAGAAAAAATGTCAATCTTTTGTAAACCTTGTCTGGATTCAGAAATGCTTGTTTCTTTCACATGTTTTAGTTTAATCTACCAGAGGCAGAAAACTCATTGTCATAATGATGTTTTAAAAATGCTTCCAAAAGTTTAAAATGTCATCCCATGAGATCCTAAACTGCATTCACCCGTTTCCACCGAACTGTTCGTGTGTCAGGTAGCATTTCCATCCCTGCATCATCATGCTGTCTCTGTTCAGCCTGCAAAGCTCCCCGTCACACTCAGCTTGCTACTCATGCTACTTCAGTGGCCCAGTGGAAGTAGGATTAATCAATAATAACTGACATCTACAGGGTCAAATGATGATGATGTAAAAGTTAAGGATGTCAGCGTTGGCTTCATACATATGAATGTGAACATGGTGTTATCACCCATTCCAGTACGACATGTTTTTACAGAGAGGAAAATGTTAAAATCTGCAAATGTTAACGATTTAACTGTAAAAATAAAAGCTACTGTCTTCACCGATTCTTTTTAACCCTTTAATGCACAGTGTCTATGAAAGTGAACATCTATTTAAAGGCTGGTATATTCGCAAATAGTCATCCAATACAGTCACTCACTGAAGAATAAATAAATATATATAATAAAAATCATGTTTGTATACTATATATATATATATATATATATATATATATATAAATATACACAAACACAATCACACATGTATCAGTCAGTCAGTCATCAGTCATTTCCTGTACCGCTTATCCAGTTCAGGGTCTGTCTCCACACAGGAAGGCCACAGTAGGATTTGTTTGAACCCCTCCCCAGCTGGGAATTGAACTAGCGACTTACTGTGAGGCTGCAGTGCTAACCACCACGCCACCGTGCAGCCCTACACACATGTATGTTATTTTGTAATGTTTTTTCACTATTGTGGATTTAGCCTTTTCTTTAGTTGAAGGGTATGGATAATTTTGAGGATGACTGTATATATACTGTATATCTATAAATAAATGAATAAATAAATAAAGATATGTATATCTTTATATATATATATTAATATATGTGTGTGTGTGTGTGCGTGTGTGGATATTTATTGGGCGATCAATATTGTTGATTGATATCGACATGAAAATATGATAAAAGGGTAAAAGTCTTGTTATATTTTATATTGCACGAGGTGATACAGTCTCAAGGCCACATTAAAGTGGGATACTTATGAGGGTCTTATAATCTTTTAAATCTCATTACATCAATATGTTGAAGCTTCTACAGAAAGGATCAAAAATACAAAATTTGGAACTAAAACATTATTTCCCATTCTTTTAATGATGCTAAATTCCTGAATCTGCGCATGAAGAAAATGTCTCTGAGCATCTTCAACCATCAAACACTGAGCAGCTCCACACTCACAGTTTAATAATACATTGAATTTGTACTTTAGAAGCTACAGCCCAGTAAAACAACAACAGCTGCAGGTAAGAGACAGCACACCGAATGTTTGCAGACTCCCAGGCTGCATTCTTACACCGTACTCCACCAACAGCAGGGGAACTCAGAGATGCTGCTCTGCTTGATGTGATTGTTGCATCTCTGCAAGGCAGCGTGAAGGCGAGAGACAGAGAAAGGCAGAGAAATTGTGATTTCAATTAACATCAATCACTGTCTTCTTTTCCAGTGACATGCTAATGGTTTTCACATACGCACAATGCATTGGTATTGAAGGGATGTGATGGAAATTGCCATTTATATTCAAATGTCATCACTGTTACGCTCATTACAGGCCACATGATGCTGACAGGCTCAAACTTTAACCAGGAGCTGTAATCAGTCCCATGCTGCCATTTAAAGCCCTGAGACGAGGCTCAGTGCTCAGTTTCACATCCAGTTTATCCCTCACACACTGACCCCGACTTTACACCTGCTCCGTGACCGCAGGACCGCGCAGTGCAATGGCTTTCCTGCAACCTGCACGGCGCGAGCATATACACCATTCACTGTGCGCCTGCAGGCGCACCCGCGAGTGCACCAGCTGTTGTTAGATCCGTGACATCACGGAATCACGGGAAGATTGCAAGATCGCCTGTGATTCTCTTCCAAATGGTTCATTTTGTCCATGTTCGTGCGTCATGGTTTCTTGTTTCACTGAAACCGTGTGTACATGGAGATGATGTCACATTCAGTTCAGCAGTTTAAAAGCTGCACAGTGGCTTTTGTTTAGGAAGTTACCGGATGTTTTACACTGAACCTGTGTCTGACTTCCTGTCTGGTCCGATCTGAACTACTGAAATTGACGCTGTGTCGGTGCGTGGAGCGTCAAAAATAGAGCTGGCGCGTGATCAATAACCATTGACTACATGGGCGTGATCCGGTGCGCATGGCGCGCCGCTGTGCTCCGCTCACGTCACGGACCAGGTGTAAAGCCGGGGTCAGAGTCATCACTGCGAGCTGTTTATTAGGGATGTAACGATACACCAACTCACAATTCGATTCGTATCATGATTTTTGACCCACGATTCGATACACATAACGATTTTTAAATTTTTTTTCTAATTTAAAAAAATGTGTTTATTTTTTTTTTTACTTTAATTCTTTTTAAGTATTTTATTTCAATGGCATTTATAACATTTAACTTAATGTAACACAGCCTGAACATAGCTGTAGACAATAATCAAAATGATTGAATTATTAACCAAGAATAAAACATTTCTCTTTTCTCTAATAGAATAATGCTTTTGAAAATAAAAATAATTGAACTGTGCTGTTAATCAAAAATGAAGTTAAATAACAAATAAGTCCTTGACAACTTTCTACATCAAACCTGTTGATTTAAAGCTGGAGTTCTTCAGGAACAGCATCCTGTCCACATGTCGGGTGAGAGGCTGCTCTGATCCCTGCAGAGGAGAATTTCAACGGGAAGATGTCGGGAGATGGTGGCGTTATGATGGCCGAGCATGAGCTGATGTTAACCCGAAAAAATGATGACATACCAGCGCGTCTCAGAGAGGAGGAAAGCATTCAGACCTCACTTTCCCGTTGGCTGGAACAACTTATTTTCAGTTGCATCGCTGGAAACTCCAACATGCTGAAAATCAGCTGTTCAAAGTTAAATCAAAGGAAAGGAGGTCTGGATGCTTTCACTGCTCCGCAGGGATCCGCCACTATTGGTCTTATTTGTTCAGGCTGGATCGAAGAATAATATATATATTTTTTTATTATTATTGGTTTATTTCTTCACACATGCGTGCGCACACGCGCGGTATCCTGTTGGTCGTTTTGTGGCTTTCACGGGGAGTCCCTACCGACACTGGTCCTCCTCTCCGCTCTGATTGGGCGAGCTGTGTGAGGGACCGGCCGGGACTCCACACTGCAAGCGGGGGCTGGTCAGGACAGGATCACCGCTGATTTACCATCACAAGTCAGAGCAAATAAAAACGCCTAAACCAGCAACGGAGCAGCGGGGGTTTCACCACCGTTCCGTGACGTATCCACCTCTCGGCTGTCCACGCGCTCGGTCCAGCTTGACGTCCTACGCGCGTCTGGCCTGCCGAACACGAACAGGACCCCCCTCCTGTCTTTCTACTGGTCTCAGTGTCTGCAGACCCGCCATCGCTCCTCAACCACACACTCCCGAGCTGGATGCGCGCGACTGACTCATCCTGGTTGAAGGTTTAGGTAACGATGGAAAACTGCCAAGTTTCATTTGACACTCACGAAAAAAACGTGGCACTTTACCTGGTGCCTTTAAGACAGACGTGTTGTCTGGTTAGCGACTGAATGCTACAATAGCCTGTAGCCCGATGGGAAAAAGTCATATAGTTTTCTGTGATCTGAGTTTTAAAGCGTCTGAACTGGGCTTGGAGGGTGTCGCGATCCTGCCTTCTCCCACCGCGAAACAGGATCGAGGCTCTGAGTGTCGCGATTTCGATTTTGATACGGGTATCGTTACAGCCCTACTGTTTATCAATATCTCTTGTGATGAATTGTGTTTTAATGACAGGAAAACAAAATAAAACCACCCAAATGCCACCACTGGACCAGTCATCTTGAAGCAGATAAATCACTCTTTGTGGGATGGAAACAAGACATGCCTTGAGGTGTCACATGTCTCCTGTCTCAGTCAGCAGATTTTAGCCATCAGGATGGAAATAATTCATGTTTCTGACAACAATGCAGCTCTTTTATACATGAAACCACATTCTGCCTGCTTATTAAATCCCTTTAGATCATCATCACTGCTTTTTTTCTCAGGGTTGTCTTGTTTCCTGTTTTATTTTGAAGGTTTATCTCCCTGTGTGCTTTGGAAGTACAGGCCCAAAGACGTCTTACTTTGAATCCTATTCAAAAGTCAGGGATTATTTTGTGTCTATAGGTAACTACAAATATGAATGTATAAAATAAGCTGCGGAGTTCCCCATGGCTCCATGTTAGGGCCACGATTGTTCAACATCTACAGTACATGGTGAAAAACAACAAAACATTACCATAACTGTGCTGACGATACTGCAAACCTTTGTTGCATTATATCTTATTCTGTTTAAGCCTTTTTTGTTTCCATTAAATTTCTGTTTTTCTTTTTAAAAATAATTTTTGAGCTTTTTAACTCACTGGCTGCCATTCACGTGTTACTACGTTAATTCAAATCTGAACGTTAACTGCCAATCACGTGTTTCCACGTTAATTAAGGGTTTTAATTGGGGGAGCTGTTATAATCTCTGGCGGAGCTTGTCAGAGAGAACCAAGGGCTCATCATAATTTTTTCAGTAGTTTTTCATCTAATCCAGCGGTGTCAGACAAGCTTAAAAAAAACCTACCAGGAAGTGATGGGCCTCTATGATGCTTCCTGTGTTACCTTGCTAACAGCTGTTAGCCCAAGAAGTATGCTGGACTCTGTTGAGATGGGGAGAGAACATGGTGACCGGTCGTAATCGAAGCAGCTTAGGAGGTGGATGAAGGAGGAAAGTTTGTGGAAAAAGTGATCGGTGACAGACAGACACGATCGATCGAAGACACATTCACAGATGGAAATACAGCAGCGAAGTGCGCCATCTGAAAGTGAAAGTAAGTCAACAACACGCGGTTGTTTCCCGCGGGGGAGGGGGGGGGGCGCACCTAAGCTGCGGTAGAGGGAGGAGGGAGTGAGGGAGGGAGGAGTAGAGAGATGTTTCTGCTCTATGTTTCTGCCAAATATTATGTTGTGAAACAAACTTGTGGCTTATTCAGCTAGCAAATAATTATTTTGCCGCCAAATCTCTTTTTTCATTGTTGTATTTGTTGTTTCATAGAAGTAAACAGCTGTTCAGATGATGAAGGTGTTACTAAAGTAAAAAAATATTGGCATCAAAGACACTTTTCCACTTGAAGCAGACCTCAGCATTCAAAGCTAGTTTTCTCAGCTTTTTGGTCAGAAACAGGCATTTTTGCTGCAACAAACCCATGTTCTACTGCAGATTACTAAAGAATGGAAAAAGCTAGAAACAAATGTTTTTTTTTCTCTGATAAAAGAAGAGAGTCTAAGCTTTCCTTTGGTACATTCAGTGTTTGTATTGGCATAGTATACAATATTCTGTGGATCTCCCAAAATCAGTGAAAATGCTTTAAAATCCTGGCAATATGGAGCGCTCTGCTCGTAAAAGGTCTGGAGGTCAATGAGTTAATGTTTCCTCTGCACCTCACTGTAATGTAGGGATGTAACGATTACCGGTAAAATGGTTAACCGTGATAAAATTCTCAACGATTAGTAATACCGTTTCAAAATTTAATTATCATTAAAACCATGACTGATTACTGCACTTTGAAAAACTCCCAGTGATGCTGCTCATTGGCTGGAAAAGCAGTAGCAGTCGCAGTTTGCAATGCTAAACTTATGAAAACGTGGCAGAAGGCAACAGAGGCACCCACATAGCAAGTTCTCTTGAGATTTTTCCTCCTCTATAAAGGACAAAGTAGACATTTAGACCCATTTTGGATATTTTTTAAAGATGCTGGGGGGTAATTTTATAATACCGCAATAAAATGGATAACCTTGATCATTTTGGTCACAATAATTGTGATATTAAATTTTCATATCGTTACTGTAATGTTGACAAAGTTTTATGTAAAGCACTTTGAATTGTCTTTTACATGAAATGTGAGGTCCAAATGAAGTTGTCATGCATTGCAGCTGTAGCATGCATGTGACATGGATAATTCTGTTTAAATTGAATCCAATTTTAATCCTGGGATTAATTAAAATAATGCAAATGAACATACTGGGTTCACCCAACTAGACAACTTTCTCAGAACAACAGAGATGGGACAAACAGGTATGCCAGTAAATGGAGGACAGGATTCCCCAAATCGGCCATACGAGGGCCTCAACCTTGCAGGTTTTCAATATGTCCCTCAAACACACCTGACCCAAATTAAATAGATCCAACAGCCCATGATGTTCAGGACAATGACTCATTGTCTGGACACATTGAAAGCCTGCAGGTTTGCAGCCCTCATAGGACCGAACTGGAGAACCCTGCTCTATGGTAACCCTAGAGCAGGGGTCGGCAACCCGCGGCAGTTGCGCACTTTTCCCGAGTTCTCCGAGCACTGCAAATGCAGCACGTGAAATAAAATCCAACTCAACTATTAAAATAAAGACATAATTTATATTTTACCATTTTGCAAAGCAGCCCATTGAGTGTCAGGTGCAACAAGCAGGTAACTGCAGTGAAACGACGAGTAACAGTCCAGCATGATATGATGCGTCTCACAAACCTTTACGCAGCCAATCAGTGTTAATAACTGCACTTCATGCTCACGTGCCGCTATTGTGCAGCATAGCATGATACAGCCCTATTGAATCAGCAATCACGGAATTAAACATTAAAAACAGAATTAATTACAAACAAAGAATATCACTGAGTGTGGACGTGCCGCGGAGCGCTGAACTTTCCTCCTGGCGCACTGTCCCACGAACGCCTCACAGCGGAGCGTCTCTGTTGCGCTGTTGCTGCAGTTCTGGCATTTAAAGTGAATAATAAACGAGCAAAACTTATTTGTCCACTCCGACCCTGTCATGCTGCGCTTTGATCACTTCTCCAGCAGGTAGGCCGACGATGGAGAAGAAAAGTGTCTGATGCACTGAGCGTGTTCAGCGCTGCGTGCGCAGATTCATTTGTTTTCACTGCTGACCAGATTATTTTGCGTAGCTATGTTCATATTTTGTGAAACAGTAGGCTAATTTTATTTTTCGGGTAGCTTACTGCACGCGCCAGTAAAAGGATGACGGCACAGACAGGACGGCGTGTTTGGTTTGCTGCTGGTATATGATTAAAGCTGCGTCTTTTTCCATCCTACATAAATACAACTACTAAAATAGATTTAAAAAAAAAAGTGACCTTCAACCCGACGTCTTTTCTTTTTTTTTAGTTTAAAATGTTTTTCTTGCTGGATGCAGAAATGTGATTTCGTTTTCTCGTTTTTATGTTAAATGCAACACATTTAACGTTAAAGTTTTATTTAATTATCAATGTTAAAAGTCAGTTGATGCTCCAGTGTTTTCTTTATTGTAGGAAACGGGTCTAAAAGGCTGTTTGGCTGAAACAGGTTGCCGACCGGCTTATTTAAGACTTTTACATTTTTGCGGCTCCAGACAGATTTGTTTTTCGGTTTTTTGGTCCAATATGGCTCTTTGAACATTTTGGGTTGCCGACCCCTGCCCTAGAGGGACATATGTACCACTGAAAAGGGCCAAAACATTAAAGAAGATGGTCTGTTACCTCGATATCCTGTGATCTGTTGAAATTTGTAACAGAGTCATAATTAGTAAGTGATGCTTATTTCAGCTTTTAAGGTTTGAAATTAAAACAAAATGAGGATATTAGACAAGCTGTTCATGCAATAAAAACACACGTTCATGATTTATTGACCTAATTTCTATACATGAGTCCTTCTTGGCCATACTATGAAATATATTTTTCCTCCGATGTCACCAGACAGACTTCGTAGATACGTTGTCCAGACATGGATTTCCTGGTCGTTGTCAGTAGTTGAGTTGTAAAAAAGTTTCAGGGGGGATGGAAAAACTCATTGGAGATTCTCTTTAATCTGCCTTGAACGTAAGAATTTTAACTAACATCTTCACTTATTTTTGTTGCCTGACGAGTCCTATTGGTGAAAACAATATAACAGCATGAAGCAGGGGAAGATGGGATTTTTAAACTGGGGGAGACCAAATGATTTCAACTCAATAAGTACATTTTCTGTAATTTAGGCTAAAATCAGCACTCAAGGAGTTTGTGATAATCTATGAGCTAAATGATTTGACTAAAAAGCCACAAGAGAACTCTGAAGCAAAATCATTGATTAACGGTAAACATTGTTAAACAAAGACCTGATCAACACCAGCCATGCATGACGGAACTGGAATTTGTCTGGAATGCCAGTTATCCACCAGAACTTCCTGCCTTATGCAAAATATATCTCATTTAACAGCTTCTGTGTTCAAAATCCCAGTTTTCAGCTTTTCTCAGCTAGATATTGTGATTGGGGAAAGAAAGTTGCTGCTTTGCAGGAGAGACCCTAGGCTTTTTCCAAACCACTTTCACTTCTTATTTTAGAGACCAGCTACCCCCTACAGTTGGATTTTTTTTAATCGGACATGTAGAAGTAAGTTATGGGCTTTGCTTTTCAACGGAGCTCAGGCAGATATTTGCATATGCAGGCGTATGCAGGCGATCATGCTGGACAGAAAAATTCTTCATTAATGCTGGTGAAATATGTGAGACAAACCCTCGTCTAATGTGAACAGTTAATATCTGTTCTACATTTGCCAGGCTCATAACTCAGAATCAAACGAGACTGAATGACAAGTCCAGTGTTTTAGCGAGCTGGTTCACAAGAATCTCAGCTAGCTTGGAGGCCACACGGCGAGCTGGACAAACCAGCTGTGTTGTTATTATGAGACTTGTGGCGAGTTTAGCGACTTTTGTATTGATCAAAAGTAATGATTGAGATTCCCGAGTCTTGAGTCATTGCTCACCTGTGATTATCATCATTTTAAAATACTCCCCGACATGGCAATGTCCAGCTGCTCGTGTGGTCATGCTGACATTGCAGCGCAGTTAATCCTTAAAGATATCCCTTTTTGCTGCGGCTTGTGCAGCTCCCGCTGGCATCGGGCATAAACCAATCATGTTACGTCATTACATGTGTGCGTGCCCTTGTACCCTCAGATTTTATTTCTTTTACTCAACATCCGTACTACTTTGTGATAATGAAACAGTTATATGAGTACTGTTTATATTTCCAGGATTTACTGTAAAAAGGGAGGGGATGGAATGGGGGGTTGGCAGTTTTATGGGGGGGGGGGGGGGGGGGGGGGGGGGGGGGGGGGGATTTTGATAATTTTTATGTCAGGGGGGATGCCATCCCCCCTCAACTCGAGTACTGGTCATTGCTATGCTGATGACACACAGTTGTACTTCTCTGTTTGAACCTCTGGTCTTAATTCAGGACGTTAAAAATGGGATTTCTCAGAAACTTCTTCAACTTCATTGTAACCAAGCTGCCATCAGCCATTTCCTGCAAGAACAACAACAGTCTGCTGATAACATCCTCTGCGTTCGCTTTGACAGTTTTGTGCAGTCGTGTTTCTGAGCTAAAATAAAAAAAACAAAAAAACAATCTTCTAAAGACAAAGATGCTGCATGACATGTCTGAACCTTTTTAGAACCCAGTAGAGGACATATTTACTCCTGGTCTACCTTTTTTGCATCACCTCCTGGTACGTTTTAGGGTGCATTCACACTAGGATAGTCCAGGGACTGTGTTCGATTGGGTGGGGATTTCTGAAAAGTTTCATACAATTCTTTGCTTCGGTTTGCGTTCAAACTGGAGTAACCGAAGCAGACCAAACTGCCTGGTTAAACCACCGTAGTTAAAGGTAGAGACTGGAATCACCCAAACTTTCTGTTTGTAAACACTATTCTAACTGAGAGCCCCCGAATCGCTCTTCAGCCTATTCAGCTTCAAACCTCTTCTTCAAAGCTCGGAAGCGGGTAAATCTGAACCAATATTAACCCTGGTTTTCCAGCGTGCACTATTGAAAGCTCTTTTCACCGCAGAGTACTTCCTTTTCTTGGCAGCGTCTTTCTTTTTTTCTTTCTTTTTTTTTTACTTCCAGAGTTGGAATGACTGGCGTCTGCTCCAATCATGAGCTTCTCCCCACACAGTGTCATGCCCTTTGCTCTGTCATTGGCTGGCTATAAATACAGAAATCTCCACCCAGAAACATCCCGAACACACCAAAACAAAGGGAAAAAGGCAATTACAGTCAGGGAGAGAGGGAGTTGTAATCAAACTCACCACCACATGAGAGTAGAGGCCCAAAGGCACGGATTCAGACGAATTTCACTTGCACAAGTCTAACGTTTATTTTCAGGGGGGGAAACTCCAGACTCTACCTTTGCTCACTAGGGGGCGACGTTCCCCAATACAACCACTGATCAATAATGAAGAAGCAGGAAGAAGAAGAAAACAGAACTTTGTAATTGAAGTGGAAATCTTTCTGCATTGTATCATTAAGCTGCTCCATCTCTGTCAACACATTTTTCAGTTGTTTTGACCTCTACTTCTTCTTCTTGATGCTTTATTGCTGTCGACAAACGTCATTTCCATTGGGTGCGCTGGATAGTCCAATAGTCCATTTGCAAGTGAACCGAGACCCCTGGCTTTCAGGCGCACCACGGTTGGTGTTCAGACTGCACCAAACGAAGTGAATTATCCATGAAATCGAACCACGGTCCGTTTAAAGCGGACCAACCACCCAGAGTGTGAATGCACCCTTAAGGTTGATTTTAAGATCTTCCTCAAATAAACGTGTAAAGCCCTTCAAGGCCTTTTACCTTATTCATCTGATCTTTTAGAATCACTGATCACCTCACCTCTGGCAGAGGCCTTTAACTTGTTTTAGAGAGTTTAAGACCAGAAGTGACAGATTATTTGTCCTTTTCTACCTCTTTAGAGTTGATATTTGTGCAGCACTTACTGCCACACCCAAAGAAAAATAAGGAAAAATAGGCAGATTGCATAGAGGTTGGGAGAAGAGGATGTCCCTCATAAGTCTCATGATTTCCTTATTATTGTTTAGTCTTATTTACTAAAGCTAATGCATTATAATGACATACTCAAAGGCTTTTATCAATATAGCGTGACAAAAAATGCTTAACTTAACATTAATTTATTCATCAGTTGATGCCAAACATTGTTAAAAGTTGACAACGGCCTGAAAGCTGAAACATTTGTCTTTGCTCTCGACGTTTTCATTTATCACCCAGATGTTTTGACATCTATTAAGCTGCAGACTCTTGAGGATGTGTTATGAATGCATGGCGCCGACTGTGTCAATCACTGTTGCCGATCTTTTCTCTACATTCATTTTAATGCCGCTGCAGCCATATCAATCAGCGTGCAGCAGCTCTGCTCAGTGTGAACGGCACTCATCATCGGCAGCGCGAAATCAGCCTCAAAGGCCATAAAGATCAAAGTCGAACAGAAGCATGCTTCAGATTTCATAAAAAATAAAATCTAATAACCCTTTGATCACGCTCTGCCCTTCACTAAATCAATGACTTTTGGATTATGTCCAGAAAGCCCTTTGTGTTTGCTCCTTTTTGATCACAGGATTGAGGGCAATGAGTGATGAGGTGTGCATGTAGCTCTGGAGCTGCAAATAATGTGATGGAAGCAGGTTGTTTGGTTCAGGTGTGAAAAAGCCTGCCCTCAGCAAATCTGGTCAGTGCTGGATTTTTTAAAAACTCATACTTCCAGAGAAGACCGACTGAACAGGAGCGCTGCCTCACTGGAACACTTGAATAAATTCCTCCACTCACAAATTTAGATTTAGATTCTTGCAGCTCCGCTGGAAGCAGGAGATTGATTGTGTTAATAAGCAAGGGCACAGGAATGGTATTTGGTTTGCTTTGTAAAGGCCAAGCGTGAATTGCTTTGCATATTTAAGTGAAGCCGACATGACTTCTGCAGATTTGAGTGTTACTGTAAATAGTGCACACCATTCAAAATCAGGAGAAAAAAATAAACCATGGTTATTCAGTAAGCTCTACAGCATAGATAACATCTGATCATAGCCAGCAGATGCACATAAATATTACAGATTTTCTCTGTCAGATCTATGAAGTCGACCATGTATTTTGCAGGTTTAGCACACAGTTGTCTAGGACTGGGCGATATGGAGCAAATATCATATCACAATATATTGGTTTTAGATGACGATATTTGATATATACTGATATTTTTACCCTAATTTGTCTGAATGGTTCATTTCAAACACATGTTTTTTAGCATTGAAACATGTTTGGCTTAAAGGCATAGATCCACTTCAGTGATGGAATTGACAAAACACTCGTTAGAAATGTTTGTTAAATCGAAATAATTCAGTTTCTTGTCAGGGGAAGTGGGTTAGTCGAGGTGTAGCCGGGTCATTACAGACAAAGAAATGCAATATTATATATCAACAACCCAACTTGCTGGGTTTGAAGAAACCAGCAGTGTAGTCAATAGGCGCTTTCGGACTGTAGGAACCTTTTGGAGTTCCTAGAACCTTTTCGGGAACCAGGCCGCTTTTTTGCGCATTCGGACATATAGGAACTAGGGACCTTGGCCCTCAGTTCCTAGAACGTTTTTAGCTCCTACTCCGAGGTAGGGTCTTGAAACAAACTGAAATACGTAGATGTTTGGTGATTGGTAGAACTGGCAAGCCCCACCCCTTGTGTGATCTCCGCTTCTTCAGGCCCCGCCATATTTAAAAAGTCCCACAGCTGTTTACCTGTTTAACTGTTTACTGTGATTGTAATAACAACAACTATCACAATAGGAACGTACCAATTCATTATTAAATCGATCACAATGGTACACGTGCAAATTGCTTTTGAAATGTCCAAAAGCAATTATTTTCATATTAATTTAATTAACCAAACACAGCTGCAAAGTGTGTCAGTAGAATCTGTGCCACTTTAGTGGACAAACCTCAGTCTGTCCACAAAAGCAGGGTTTCCCAGTCCTGGTCCTCAGGGACCCCTGCCCTGCGTGTATTCCAGGTTTCCAACTCCAGCACACCTGATTCAGATCAACTGAACTGGTCATCAAGTTCTTTGCAAGCTGGTAACGAGCCTTTCATCTGAGTCAGGTGTGTTGAAGTAGGAAAATCTTGAAAATCAGCTGGGCAGGGGTTCTTGAGGACCAGAATTGGGAAACACTGCACTTAAGTGTCCGGGCATACTTCAGTGGAAGGTAAACAGTACCTTAGTAGGGAAGCTTTCCAACGGGGGGGCTGTTCCGTTACGTGATACATATGACCATGATGTTGGAAAGCTGTTAAGCTAGCTTTTATAATAGTTTTGAATAAAAGAGACGAGAAACCACAGTTTTGTATCAGATCTGCTGGAGTATAAATTTGTCTCTGACGCAGACGATTGCATCAAACATGGTCCCTATCAAGATCCTTCCTCATGTGCGAACGCACACTGATGGGGAAGGGTAGCTCTGATAACTAAACTCGAGACGGGTAGTTGTAGGAACTGTGTTCCTAGAACCTCTCTGTTCAAATGCACCAATGTGAACCCTTTCTTGGGTTACATAAACAACACAACTGTTGTATTAAGGGAACCAACCCAAATTGGTGGGTTAAATGAACCCAGCGTGTGTTCTGTCCAATATTTAACCAGCACTGGGTTGGGAAACTACCCAAATTGGGTTGTTTTTAACCCAACATTTCTAAGTCTGTACAAAAAATTAAACTAAAACATTTGCACAACTAAGACTGCGATATAACGGTATATGTAAATTTCATATCTCCCTCATACTTGTATATCGCCGTGCCCTGATAATTTCTACAGCTCTTATCTTTCTATGATAGTGACTGGAGCACTTGTCACAAAAAATTCATGAAGTTTGGTTCATTTCTGAATTTATTAAATCTAGTGAAAATGTGATCAAATCTGGTGAGCCATATACGTAGAGCAACATGAACTATGAATTTTGGTGATGAGTCAGTTAAATTGGCTTCGTTGCATGGCCTCAACTTCATGTGAGCCATTATTGACTGCAGTTGGTAGCTTTTCTTAGCCCTTTTAATTAGGGCTTGTTTGAGCCAATCAGACTTGGCCAAAAATACTAGTAAAAAGTAAAAAAAGTTAAAAAAAAAAAAAAAAAAAACTCAGCATGGACCTGAAAAAGCAAAAAATATTTACCTTAACATGAATGGCCGTTTTGTTGCATAGGCCACATAGGCAATTGCTTAGGGCGGCAATTGCTTAGGGCGGCAATCGCAAGGCGACCCTGCGCCGCCCACACAAGGATTAAAGTTCTCCACCCCTGGTCCATCTGTTTTACCTAGGATGGCAAAAAGGCATAAAACTGCCCTGTTAACATGTCTGGAGAGTCACGTGAAGCCATTTCGAAGCAGCTACAGGTCCCAAGAGCCACTATGCAAACAACAGTTTGTAAATATAAAGTTATGACACAGTTACTGCCACCATCAGGAAGAAAACACAAGTTAACATCTGCTGCTGAGAGAAAACTGGTCAGGAGGGTCAAGAGTCAACCCAGAACCATCAAACAGCAGATGTGCAATGACGTTGAAGCTGCTGGAACATAGATGTCCACAGTTAAGTGAGATTCACATCACCAGGGATTGGTGGTGAAGCGCCACCTTAAAAGACCAGACATTCTGGAGGAAAATTCTGTGGTCAGATAAAACAAAAGTGAGCTGTTCGGCCACAATGTCCAGCAATCTGTTTGGAGAACAAAAAGGTGAAGCTTTTAACCCCATGAATACCATGCCTGGTTTACAGTAATTCAAGTAACAGGAAACTAATAATAATAATAATAAAAAAAATACAAAATGATAATTTAGTGAAATAAGATATTGCTTTTGGATAGTGGAAGGGAAAATAATAATATAAAAAAAAAAGAAAAAAAACTGTCCCAGACACTTTAGAGCATGTTTCCCATGAACGGTGGACCAACATACTGTCAACAGGTGAAGAAGTCTTTTTGAACATTAGAGAAAACACCTGATTGCATAGTAATTGCCTCAAAGTATTGCTCAACAAGATTTTGGGTCAGGAGCCTCATTATGCTTGTTTTATTTTTTGTTTGTTTCTAATATTTCTGTTGAACCACGACAATTCTGTTGAACCCCCCCACCTAATATGGCTCCCCTGAGAAGTTCCCTTGGAAGGCCAGCTATTTTTCCAAAGTTCCCCTGGATGTTATGAGAACTGATGCTCTGCCCGATGCGCCCAACGGGACACACCCCCAACCTGTGGTTGTTCATGAGTAATATTATTGCAATGTAATATACGAAATCCCGTGCAAAACATGCAAAAAAAATACATAGGGGAGACAGGAAGAAGTTTCAGCATAAGAAAAAAAGAATGCAAAAAAGAATACAACAAGGAAACATTAGGACGTCTTCCAAGATCACAAAAAGAAAAATCAGAACAAATAAACCTGAAGTCAGCCGTATCAGACCCCTGCAAAGGAAATAATCGCATCATGGACAGGAACAACGCAAGAATCATTGGATCGGAGAGCAGCGAACTCAAACGATAGATTATGGAGGCCATAGCAATCAGGAAACGTGCCAAGGACACCATCAACCGTGATGAGGGGGCATTCATGCTGCCACATACAGTCGTCCTCAAAATGATTCATACCCTCCAATTAAAGAAAAGGCTAAAGTCACAATAGTAATTCAGATCACAAGGAACTAAAAATCTAATAATAAATAAAAATTTACAAAATTATAATTTACCGTACCGTCTTCTTCCGCTTATCCGGGATCGGGTCGCGGGGGCAGCTGCCTAAGCAGGGAAGCCCAGACTTCCCTCACCCCGGCCACAGCTGCCAGCTCATCCGGGGGGATCCCGAGGCGTTCCCAGGCCAGCCGGGAGACGTTGTCCCTCCAGCGTGTCCTGGGTCTTCCCCGGGGTCTTGTCCAGGTGGGACGTGCCTGGAACACCTCACCAGGGAGGCGTCCAGGAGGCATCCTGACCAGATGCCCGAGCCACCTCATCTGGCTCCTCTCTATACGGAGGAGCAGCGGCTCTACTTTGAGCCCCTCCCGGATGACCGAGCTCCTCCTCCTATCTCTAAGGGAGAGCACGGCCCCCCTGCGGAGGAAACTCATTTCAGCTGCTTGTACCCGCGATCTTGTTCTTTCGGTCATGACCCACAGCTCATGGCCATAGGTGAGGGGGGGGACGTAGATGGACGGTAAATCCAGAGCTTCACCTTCTGGCTCAGCTCCTTCTTCACCACGACGAGCCGATGCAGCGTCCGCATCACTGCAGACGCCGCACCGATCCGTCTGTCCATCTCCAACTCCAACATCTTCTGCGAACAGCAGAGACTCAACCCCCAGGCCACCAAATAATTTAGTGAAACAAAATATTGCTTTTGAATTGTGGTTGACAATAATAATAATAAAAAAAACTAATATAATTTTAGCTTAGGAGCTCCATTATGCTTGTTTACTTGTTTTATTTTCTGTGTGTTTGTTTTTAAAAATTCTTTTGAACCACAATTAAAAACAATGTCATGATTTTCATAGAATTTTTATTTATTATTACTTTTGTGAATTTCAACTCATTTCACTGACAGCTGATTTTTTTTCCTGTTTAATTGGAGGGTATGAATAATTTTGAGGACGACTGTAGATGGGACTCATGGGCGTGGTCCATCGGGCGTAGATCACATCGAAGATGGAATAGATCATGAACTTCAGTCACTTCTTCACTTCGGTAATAAACTGCTCTGATTGCATTAGTAAAACACATTTATTAGACTACAACCTTGTGCAGTCATCAACTTTACAATTAAATTACTTTTCTCAGTCAGCGAGGGAGCAGAAGAAGAAATACTGCCTGCCAGGAAAAGCCGAGTTCATTTCTAGCAGTCGTCTCAGCGGTGAGGAAAGAACTCATCTCGGTAGATTTCTAATGATGGCATGTCATCTCAGTGGGCTTCGAGACCCCTCTGGTGACATTATCACACCATTTGCAATTCTCAGACTCCCCTGGGAACAGCTCATCTACTGAACAAACAGGAATACCATTATCGCTGCCAGCCAGCAGCTCAATCAGAATGAGTTAAAGACAGAGATGGTGATGATGCTTCGCTGATGACAATTAGAGACGCCTCCACCGAGCAGCTCAGCTTCTCTCCATGCATGATGAACATGTAAGCAGCCTGATGGGATTTTCCGCTTTCCACATGTAAATGAAGGTTTGGTTCTTCTGTGATAGACTGAATTATATTCTTGTCCATTACTCTGAACAGTGTTTATCTACATCGTAATGAATTAACATTGCTCACTTCAGAGTAAAACGCCACACTGTCAAATCTTCTAACTTTATGTCGGAAGGTGGTTAAATCTGCCATTCAGATTCAATCTGAGAGGTTCTTTTTAATCAGCTCTGGGCCTGATGCTTCACTGCAACGACTGCCACGAGTTAGAACGTCTGCTGTTGTTGAGCTCCTCTGAAGCTAAATGGCTGCAGCAGCGTTTTGTGATTCTGACTGTGTGTGATGGTGGGAAAATGCACTTCTGATGACGAACTACACCTGGAGATGCATTTTCTGTCTGGGGTCAGATTCTCTCTCAGTGCAACAATATAAAGTTGAATTTTGGATAATAATAACGATCCTTCTGGGTTTTTATATCACTGGAATGGCCTCTCCATGTCTACAGGATATTACAAAATGGTGAGCATATTTCCACTGTTAACATGTTTATTTCTGTAAACATGTTTATTTCTACTGTAAACATGTTTATATCTGCTGTAAGATATTAATTTCTGCCGTAAACATGTTTATTTCCATTGTTAACATGTTTATTTATTCTGTAAACATGTTTATTTCAGCTGTAAACATGTTCATTTCAACTGCAAACGTGTTTATTTCCACTGTTAACATGTTTATTTCTACTGTAAACATGTCTATTTCTGCTGTATACATGTTTATTTCAGCTGTAAATTTGTATTTCTGCCGTAAACATGATTATTTCCATTGTTAACATGTTTATTTCTGCTGTAACCATGTTTATTTCCACTGTTAACATGTTTATTTATTTTTTAAACATGTCTATTTCTGCTGCAAACATGTTTATTTGAGATGTAAATGTGCATTTCTGCCTTAAACATGTTTATTTCTACTGTAAACATGTTTATATTTGCTGTAAACATATTTATTTCTGCCATAAACATGTTTATTTCCATTGTAAACATGTTTATTTCAGCAGTAAACATGTTCATTTCAACTGCAAACATGTTTATTTCTGCTGTAAACATGTTTATTTCAGCTGTAAATGTGTATTTCTGCTGTAAACATGATTATTTCCATTGTTAACATGTTTATTTCTACTGTAAACATATTTATTTCTGCTGTAACCATGTTCATTTCCACTGTTAACATGTTTATTTCTACTGTAAACATGACTATTTCTGCTGTAAACATGTTTATTTCAGCTGTAAATGTGTATTTCTGCCGTAAACATGATTATTTCCATTGTTAACATGTTTATTTCTGCTGTAAACATATTTATGTATGCTGTAAACATGTTGATTTCCATTGTTACCATGTTTAGTTATACTGTTAATATGTTCATTTCAACTACAAACATGTTACTTCTGCTGTAAGTTGGCGTTTTAACATGGAAGAGGGTTTGTTCTGTTTTGGAGCCCCTAGTGGATGAAGGGGAACTGCGGTTTTCCACAACTTTGGGCAGGCATTACTTCTCCGCTGGAGATTTCTGCAACTCTCTCGGAGCTGGTGTCTCTTGTGCCTCCTTGGGGAATCCTCCAGTATGAAGTGTAGTATGTGAAGAATTATTCTCCAAATGTAAGGTGTTGCGTATGCAAATGTAAAGTTAAGCAACCAGTTTCTTAGAGAGTTAAATATGTTTGTGTTGGCTGAATGAAGACAAAGTCAACTACTTCATCTTTCAGACAACGCCACATATCTGGTGGTTAAAGACCAGTTTTGTAAGGTGTCACGTGAAAGTCTCATTACAGGTTAGTTTCTGAGATGAACTTGTGTAATTCTGCTCCTGAACGTCAGTAATGTTCCAGCATACATCTTTGAATCACGCATTGTTTTCTAATTAGTTTAGTTGAATAACTTTACAAGTTAAATATGGCGGCTGATGTTGTTTATAAGTGATTATGTGTTATTTTTCTAATTTAAAGGGTCTATCTGAATAATTTTACATAATCCCAGAACAGCGACGTTGCAGCAGAAATGAAGCTGACATTTCAATCTCCAATCAGCTCACTGCTGCTCATGCTAATACCACCGTGTGTGTGTGTTTGTGTGTGTAGGTGTGTGTGGTGGCACATTGGTAACAGCTTTAAAAGGATTTGGGTTTTATTTTGACCTGTAAATTAAACTAATCAGCGGATGACTGGAGAAGTTTAATGAGGTCATAGAGGAACAGGTTTCTTCTCCTGTAAATATTAATGTTTAGGAAGAACTTTAAAAAACTTTTAGTGAATTATTTACTTAATTACTCTTGTGAATGGATTAGATTTAAACCAATTTATGTAAAGGAGAGAAACAAGTTGGTTCTCCACATGGACGTAGTTTTGATTCTTTCTTGGTTTTGCATTTTTTTCAGAAAACAATAAAACAAAATGATCTGGACTAAAAAAATAATAAAACTTATAAATGCCACAAGTATCACATTTATACATAAATGTCTGAGACCTATCGTGTCACCGTATGGAAGAACATTTGTTTAGATCTGATATTGACTGTGGTCATCTTTTGTACTAAAATGATTCTGATATGACAGTGCATATTTAAGACTTTTTATTTTACCAATATCCAATATACCAATGTTGTCAGATTCTTGACTTTCGATATTCAATGTCAAGCTATACCAATCTATACCGACGTTTATGATATTGTATGTCTCATATTTTGAGAGATTTTTAGAGCAAAGACCCTAAAATATCCTTAATTCAACCAGAGGAGTTCATTTAGGTCAACTGTTCATCCCGGACGAGACCCCAGCTTCTTTAGTTCCAAATGTGGATTTCACGGGGTTAAGGCTGAACTTTCTTTTCTCTGTTGTCATTAATGTTGTTCCTACCTAATTTTTACACCAGGGATGTTCGATATTGGCTTTTTCACTGATATCGAATACTGCCCAACTCTTAAAGTTGTACTTCCATGGTCATTTCATTAATATTTCTGTGTTCTCCATTATTATTGAATGCATTCTGCATCGTTTCTGTTTAAAAAAACCTTCTGGTATCTTTGTATCCAGCTGTATTCGTATACTAGAAGAGAGGCTTGTGGTCCAACGGCAGCTTTTCCGGGTCCTTCTCATGAATTTCCGTCTGATTGGCTGCCTCCCATGAGTGTATGAAGGAAGCTCCGCCCTCCGCTCTTATTTTGTTACAGACAGGAAATAGAGCCGACAAACAAGTTTGTTCCGCCATGCTAACTAACAGTTAGCTAATTAGCTTCTCAACTCCGAAGCTACAGTCGTGCTGTCTTTACTTCTAGTGTGTAGTGGAGGGTTACCTGCCTTCCAATGGACAGATAGAAACCCCACGTGGGATACGCTATTTGAAATGTGACGTAGAAGTGCAAGGCTGTTCCCGATTCGCTCTTTTCTTCGTATTGTTTCTGTGATGAGGAAGCACAGCTGACTGGGGGGAACGCAACGCTAGCAAGTCAGCATGTGTAGGTAAACAAGGGGAAACCCTCCGTATTTCAGAAGGAGCAAGTTAAACGGGTTTTCAGTGGAAGGAGGCCTTTAATTTCTGATATCAACTGATACCGACCTCTGCAGACAACTTTGAGGTTGTATCTTTCATATTCTGAGAGATACAACTATATTCTGCTCTGAGAGCAAAGATCCCAAAATATCCTTAACTCAGCCAGAGGAGTTCATTTTGGACATCTGGCTGCCAGATATCAGATACTTGCAGGTATTAGCCAACATGTGGCTAATTCTAATATTTCTGACAACTAGGTAACTTTACCAACAACTATCAACCAGACACATTATCAGCAGCTTCAAAGCAAGTCAGTCTGTAGCAGCAGCAGCTGCACCGTAGTCACATGACCCTGAAAGGAATGCTGGGAAATGAAGTTCTTCCACAATAGAAGAGACTTTTATACACGCTTGACAGGTGTGAATGGAACAAGACGTCATCATAATTTGTAACGTATTGAGATCATGTGAGATTTAGTTCGTAAAAATATCACATTTTAATGCTGATATCGGTAGATAATATCAAACCTAGAGTTTAAGAATCCTGGTATATTATTTGTGAGTGATGATCGAAGCCCGGATAAGGGATTAGCAGAGTTGTTTTGCTTGTTACAAGCAAAAAAAAAAAAAAAAATCTTGTCCGCTTTTAAAAATAAGTTTAAAAAAAAACTGTTTTTGTTTGAAATAAGTAAAAAACATTCTGCCAATAGAACAAATGAAATTTTCTTTTAAAGATTTCTTGAAATAAGATGAATTGCCTTAAAACAAGTTCCTATATCTCACTCAAATGTTTCTCTTCAGGTGATTATGTCTTAGTTTGAGTGTGATAAGATATTTTCACTAGAAATGAGAAAAATATACTTGGTAAGATTTGAGGTTTTACATAGAGCACCATTGTCTGGTGTTACTGGAGTCTTCTGGAGACAGACGTGCAGCTTTATTCAGCGTTTCTTTCACAATCAGGCCTTCTGTGTAGGACAATAAAACTTTTTGAACTGAGCAGAGTGTTCGCAGACAGACTGAAACACAAACACTGAAACTAAACAGCATCCTTTCCTCACACACACCTGGCAGAGATAAGCATGTCTGCTCATGCACAAACACAGAGCTTATTGCTGTTTCTGCTAACACGGGCGGCCGTTTGTTGTTGACAAGAGGATTACCATGTCAATAAGAAGCAGCGGCGGCAGAGAGGAGGAGCAGGGGGGAAGAGGAGGAAGATGGTGATGAGAGAAGGGAAGGGACTGCACTGATAATATTTAAATGCAGCTTGTTGCTCTGATTGGATGCTGATGACAGATCAGATGCATTAACATGAGCTGGTGGGAGGCCAAGTGAACAGCAGGAATGCGTCTCCATCGGGATGTGAGAACATACATGTGTGATGATGATGCGGCCCTGACTCTGGGATCCATTCCTGGACCACGATGACGCTCAAATATCTTTGTTTTCCAGTTCTGTGCCAATAAATGATTCTCTTTATCCAATTATGTGCTTTTATACCATGGTCAGTGAGAATTCTAACGTCAACTTGTGTGCATTATTTCTGTATATCAGTGGTTCTCAAACTTTTTTTGCAGGGCCCCCCTTTCATTGGAAATAATAATGTGAAGCCCCCCCCATCCCACCACCGCGACCACATGTACCCAAACATTTACCATGAAATAAATCAAAAAATGCACTGCATTTGAGGTGGGGGGAAGGCCTATTGAGTCATCATCATTTTTTCATTAGTACTTTAAAGAATATGCCCATTTTTTGTTAGAAGTACAAAAACTAGGCCTGGCTGGGCCCCCCCTGACAGAGCCCTAAGCCCCCCCTGGGGGGCCCGCCCCCCCAGTTTGAGAACCACTGCTGTATATACGCACACCTAGGTAGATCACTGTCATATCATTCCGCCACGGAATGTTATCACCATAGCAACGCTGAAACCAACTGCCGACATAAAATAGTTCCTATGCTCAAACATGTTTAGTGAGTTTAATAAAGTGAATAAACATTTGTCATCAAATGTTCACTCTGTGGGACCATGGTATACGCAGATTAAACAACTCGGATCCGTGCATTGTACAGTTTTAATGCACTTCACGGAGGAACACCTCTCCACTGCGCGTCATGGTGTTCTAGACTCCGCGTCGTGCATTAAACTGTATAATGCACGGCTCCTCGTTGTTTAACCCTTACTTAACTCACCGTTGCTTCTATTTTTGCGTCTGTTGGCTGCGTGAGGGATCACAACTACTTGGCTGAGGTTAGTTTGTGGTGTAGGCAGCTGAAATAGTTGAGGATGTTTGTTGTTGGCTTTTCTACCGATGTCGATATAACGGTATTGTCCTACTCTCAAAGGGGAAGTTCAGGATTTTTGACATAGGGCCTCATGTTCGAGTGAGCCAGGATACTACTTATCACTGGAGACAGTTTCATCATATTTCATTCACGTATTCTAGTTCCAGGAGGTCGCCGATGCTAATGCTAGTGTGAGTCAATAGGAATCTGCTAGCCTGTCATTAAAAACTATCTTAACCACTCCACAAAACATCCAAAGCAAATCATTTATAACTTCAGACTATCTGTGTTAATGCCGTGTTAATAGAATAATGTTACTAATAAAACTAACCTGTGCTGCGTTGCATTTTGATTGTTGCTGCTGAGACACTTAACAAAGTTTTACTTCCTGTATTTGGCAGTGGAGTGATGTCATCTGCTGCTACGTGCATAAAAGAATCTGATTACACAAATATACAGTCAGACCTACGGCCACGTCTGAAAGGCATGAGGAGATGTCGGATTTTGAAGACAATTTCAAACATTTTTCATCAAACTAACCATCACCATGTCTCTATAAACCAGAATACACTGAGGTAGTAATACTACCACCCGGAAGCAAAGTATATCATTCCACAGCTGGTAAGAAACTACACTGTAAACCCAAATGTTCAAAATAATTAATTATATTTAGTAGTGTAAACTTAAAATTTTCTTAAAAGTTGAACTTACTTAAAAATGTTGAGTGCCAGTAACAATTTCCTTCTTTTTGAGTTTATTGAACTTGTCATTTTTGATTAATATGAACATTTTGCATTTTTATGTTAATGTTACTTAAAATAATTAACTTAGTGTTACTTATAACTTTATGGATTAAACGTGAATTTATGTCTTATTTTGAAAGAACAAATAAATAAAATCAAGAATAAATTAATTGCATCAGATATATTTGTATAAAATATCACACACATGTTGATGGCTGAACAAGCACACTCGCACACACACGCGCGCGCGCGCCCCAACACGCACTCGCGCACACACACACATACGTGTGTATATCTATAAAGAATTAATTGTTAATAGTTTGCATGTTACAATGTTGGCTGGTCAATAAATTACATTTTAAAAATCCGCTTCCACCCGAAGCGCGCACATATTTTATTTTGTAGTATTTGCGTGCAGTTCCTCTCAGGCAGAAAAACCAAAGCCGAGGAGAAGAGCGGGAGACGTTGACCGGAGGGTAACACTCAGCTCTGCACACTGGGTTGTGAATGTAAGTAGTCAACATATAACTTGCTTGAATGTTTGTTTCTGGAGGCTCAACGTGTTTTTCAGACGAAAAAAAGTGAGCCACTGTGACCAAGTAAAACGGTTGACCGTTAGGTTAGCAAGCTAGCATGCAACGTCGTCCTGCCAACTAGCTGTATAGGCTACATGGCTCGGCTAATATAGTTAAGAAAAACTGGCTGAGCCTAGCGTGCAGCGGTGGATAGTAAGGTATCATGTACCGCTCAATAATAACTCGAAATCTGTGCTGGAGTTGTGTCAGTGTTGAGAGTGAAAGCGGAGGCTAACTCCACGTGCTGTGCTTTAGGATAACTGAAAGTTATATGCAAACTAATTTAGCTGGTTAAATTATTTTTTTTTTTGGGGGGGGGGGGGGGGGGGGGGGCGTTTATTTTGTTTTGTTATTGCTATGATAACAATTTATAGATGTCACCAGCCCAACTTTACCTGACTGACTTATTTGTGTAATAAAATGTTTTGAATAGTCTTAACAGGCATCTTACACGTCTTTACACAGATCTACCTTTTGAATCACAATGTTTCTTTTCTCTGTTGTGGTTATGACTCCTGATGTAGAGCATCTTCGATCCTACCTGCTGTCTGCCACACAGGGAAGCCTGTCTATTCATCTGCAATCTGACTTCAATGATACAATCCCACTCTCTGCATACAAGATTGATGGCTTGCTGCTGTTGACTCCCAAGACGTTCATACAAGTGAGACAAAATTAAGACCACTCTATGGTGAGTAATTCTTCATAAATCACTAATTGTTCATTTATTGGAACATTTGCTCATATAATAAATCATCACATACATCAACATTAGGGCTAACCCTCCCCCCCAAAAAATAAAAACATCAAAACTTGTTCTTTGCCATGGTAATTGATCATGTAGTCCGTGATGATTTTTTTTTTTTTTTTTTTTTTCCTTTTTGACACCGGTTCTTATCTGCAATTGCTACATTGAAATGAGTAGGCTACTTGGCATCCTGGAAACCTGCCTGATAAGTATTGGAGACATACAGTGTTTGTTATGGCATACATTCATTATGCCCGCGAATAAACAATTATCTATAAATGGTAATTGGGGCAGCCCTAATCAACATACATGACCTGCATTTTGGAATTGCACTCTTTGGTAACACTAGGGATGTAACGATTACCGGTATAAATTGTTAACCATTATAAAATTACCAACGATTAGTAATACCGTTTCAAATTTTAATTATCGTTAAAACCATGACTGATTACTGCACTTTTAAAAACTCCCAGTGATGTTGCTCATGGGCTGGAAAAGCAGCAGCAGTTCCAGTTTGCAATGTTCAATTTATGAAAAACTTTGCGGAAGGCAACAAAGGCGCCCACATTAACAGCCCTCTTGAGATTTTTCCCCTTTAAAAAGAAAGTAATAGACATTTAGACACATTTTGGATATTTTTAAAGATGCTGGGAGATGTTTAAAAAAATGGGCTAAAAATGACAACCATGATCATTTTGGTCACAATAACCGAAATTTTCATATCATTACATACCAAGGTAACACCTTGTCCATAATGCATTAAAAGCACAAATAGAACTGGCTGATGTTATGGTAGTTATAATTTTCTTTCAAACACTGTCACTTTTGCATGGAGGAATAAAGCATTATGAATGATGAACATGTTGGCAGCTGTCATTAATGATAATAAACATTTAGAAAGCATTATGAATGCTCTATAATGTCTGTGTGCTGATGTGTTTTTAACCTCCAATTCTCTTCCTTTTTTGAAGTGATTTGCCTTGCAACGAGACTATTGTGATGTCCTGCCCACCGGTGAAAGAGCTAATGGACCTCTGGCCTGCTCTGCATATGTAGTCTGAGGTAATATCGGTCAACTCTTTCATTTGTTTTATCTTTGCTAATTAAATTAATTTTTTAGGTTATTTTTTTTTTTTCTGTTCTTTTCTTTGTTACTGTCTGTCATATTGTGTGTAATGTTGCCTAATTTCATTCATCATAATAAATAGTTGCTGTTACTGTCTTTTCCTCAATGCAGGTATATGCAGAGTTCCAACGGATAACTGACCAGAACCTACCTAACACTTCCTATGCCAAGCTTGATCGCCACACTCCTCATCTGATGGCCTTATTTAGACAGAAAGCTTCCAAGACTGGAAAGACTGCAGATGCTTTGGCAGACATCTTCAAAGTCCATGATACACAGGTGATTATACATTTCACAGGTAGAGTTCTTGTGTAATGTTGGGAGTTTAATGCTTTAGATAAACTTTTAAATTCCACAATTCCACCAGTTCGTGGATTTATGTGCAGATATTGGTAATTAATTAATCAATCGATTAATAATTAGTTGCGACTGTTTGGCATTAGGTTTGATTTGTAAAGTTGTCACAACACTATTTTGATCTTCGTAGGAATCACATGATGTCCACACAAGGCGTACCACTGTTCTCCATGCCCTTCCTGTGTATCTACGTGAGGAAGTCTGGATTTGTCAGAACATGTGCGGTAAGTCCGAGTAAAGCGATATCAGGCCTATTGTACTGTAAATTAACCAAGTCATATTTTCATTTCATTTTCAACACACTAGAATTTCTGTATATATACCAGTGTTTCAACTACAAACATCTGGCAAGATGTGAAGTGTCATTTTGAGCCCATTACTGCATAAAAAAAATAAACTGCAAAGAAAATCAAGAACCTGACATTATCCTAACAGTGGAATACATGAAAGTCACCTCACCTTCTCAGCAACAAGAGTAAAATGCAGCAGAATGAACAGGAGTCTTTCAGACTTGTGTATATATTGGTATTTATTTGACATCCAACTGTAATCAAAATTGCCACTGTTTCAGTAAATGTGATTAGTATATGATCTCCCTTTCATTTTTTTAAGGATGATTTGGATGATCCAGACCTGGGAGATGCATCAGTGGTCTTCCTTACAACCATCAGTGATGATGCCACAAGTCCAGTTCACTACCACCCAGTGAGAGTCTCTATCGTCCTTGAGGGTGATGTGGTTGTCAATCTCCCCAGGCTTCCTGGTAATGTTTGGCCCGATCTTTGTACTACATCAGCTATCCCAAGGGACTGACAAACACTTTTGAGTTCACACAGAAAATCCTACTTGGTCTTGATGACTCTAAACTGTCACCGAAGCTGCAGACTCTTAAAAATTACCTGGTGTTGTACGTGTAACTCAAGATCCAAAAGGAGTGGTGGATTCTGATGGCTCACTCTGTTAGAGCATACAGTAGTCCACAATGGTTTTCAGCCAAATGGCACAAAGTACTCACTGCCTTTGTATTTGTAAATGTCCAGTTTTGAAATTTTAGCTGTGAAGAATTTACAAGCATTTTGTTCATACATTGCTGCATTGCAAGTTTACAACTAGATGGCCAAAAGTGTGCCTTTGTAATTGTTTCTTTAATTCTTAATGATTTTGTGAATAACTATTAGCGTTTTATTAGATATATATGTTTAATTTTGTGCTAAAAGGGACAGGCGCAGGCGAATCTTTCTAAACTCAAGTTTTTGGTCACCACCCAAGACTTCCTGATGCCCCCCTGGTTATGTTAACAGTTTATAAGCTATTTGTGTCATAAAGAGATGTTCTTAATGTAATTTTAGCTTTTCTGAGTTTAAATATTTTTCATTACATGGTTCATCTTAAAGTATAAAAAAATAGTCAGAAGTAGATGAAATAAAAATGAAATGAAAAATTATTTATCTCAGCAGGGGAATTTGACTGATGTGTACATTGTTATTTTTTTATTCATGTATTTATTTATTTGTTTTCTTATTTCATTCATTTGCTTGCTAAAAGACTGGGCAAGAAAATTTCTACTAAACATCTGGGTAGGAAAAAAAAAAACCTTTTAATTTGATGTTTTTTTTGTTGTTTGACTTTTAAGTCATGAGTACTTATTGTTTTTAAGGCAATCACTTGCCACAAATATTTTAAGTTTGGAGGTTAACAATTTTGAGTTGTAACAGTCTATGTTTTTGAGTTATTGGTAATCAAAAGATTGATTGCAAAAACTAATAAATGTCAAGTTGATGAAACTTAAAAATCCCGAGTTTTCATACTTTAAATGATTAAGTTCTCTTAAGTTATTGCAATAGGACAGATGAATGAAAATTCTGAGTAGCAGAAACTGAAAACTTTTGAGTTTGCTTCATCAGTAAATTAAATTTAATTATAATTTAAAATTACGCTTAACATAAACTCCAAATATATAAGCAATCATATACTCAAATATTTGAGTTTGTGAACTCAAAAAAATTGTGGCAACTGGTTGCCTCACTTTT